>JABUIW010000162.1:3436215-3450847 GCA_013363375.1 Menidia beryllina | reverse complement strand
TGTGTGTGTGTGTGTGTGTGTGTGTGTGTGTGTGTGTGTGTGTGTGTGTTAGTTCACATTTTAATCCTAAGAATATGGTCGTCAAAGTGCATAAGAAAAGATTATAGAGGGAGAAGACAGCTCAATAAATAAATAAAAAACATAAAGATTAAGACAAAAGTGCACTTTGTTGGCAGACCTTCTGTGTGAATCATTTTTATGACCCTTTTACATTTAATGGGCTTATATCAAATGTATGTATATGTTAGCACACTGAGAAAGAATAGAACGAACAAAAAGCAGAGAGAAGAAAAGAAAAAAATCTATAATTTCCCCTTTTTTATTTGAACACTATTACAATTACAATTTCAGAAACTGATGTGTATTTAATTTTCACAAATGTAAAACTGGTATGGTTAGCTCTCTGTCTCACCGCATAGCAAAAAGGACTGTATCTTAAGTTAATACATTGTCATACATTTTTTATGCAAAAGCTGCAGTCAACTTCTGACTAAAGTGGAAGTCATCTGCTTATCACAGGCATATAGAAATGACGGGGTATGATAATATTGCAATGCTTTGTTTCAGTCTTCTGTTACAAGTCTGACCATTTTTTTTCCAGGCAGATCTTAAACCTAGCTTTAGATAAAAAAATAATTGCATGCGTAAACTTCAAAATATTGTTACTACATATTTTTTATGCGATTTTCTGCAATTTTAAGGTATCCCAGCTGCTTAAAGACAATATTTTTCTCACAGTATTCCTTTTATACACTGTAGTAAATTGAAATAGTTATACTTTTCGATTGACTTTTCTAATTGAAGTTTGATTGAAATACAAAAAGAAATAAAAAATATATGTTTCAGACAAAATCTGTAATTACTCCAAAACTTCCATTGATACTGCATTTCTTTATAGACAGGAGTTACTATAGTTCCCCTCTGTCTAATACACATTGATACATGTATTAGACAGTGTGTTATCATCTGCCGGTTAGCTGCTTAAAGCTCTGCTGTTTTCTTCTGTCTCTCAAGGGAGAAGAGGGAGTTTTACATAAAAGAAGTGCCAAATGGGTGCCGGTAAGAAGCTATACATGGTGATGGGCTGAGGGGAGGAGGAGTGGTCTCTACCATGCTAGTCTACAATAAAAGGCACTTGTCTGGACCTCTGAGGAGCCCAAATGTTCCAGTAGCACCACAGGCAGCTGCTGAACAAGTAGGAAAGGGGACAAGAAAAAGAATTAGAGTAGAAACTTTTTTTTATTTAATATTCAGCTTGCTTAGATTTTTTTTACGAGTATATTATATAAATAAGAAATTTATATTTTCAGTGAAAGGACTTCAGTTTTGAAAAAAAAAAAGGGGAGTGAAAGAAAATGATGGGTCTGCTATGCATCACAATAATCTCCCTGGCCCTGACCAGCAGTGCATACTGTGAAGTGATGACTTCATCCACACCAAAAAGAGGTAAGATTGAATTACTGTTAAGATATATTGATGTGCAGTAGTTATCTTTCTTCCGTGAACACATCTGTGACAGTATTCTGGAGGAGACGAGCAGGAGGATGAGCAGCGTAGAGGATCTGAGTTTAGTGGTATCACAGTACCGACTTGTCCAACAACAGAGTCATTGTAGAGTTGCGAACAGAGCCGCCTCTGGGGTAACACACACTTTTAGACACACTGTGACTCACCATTGACTCATTGACTTGCATACTAGCTACCACAACGTGGAGTGGCTGCTGAATGAGACGTGATAGTAGTACCACTGATTGTTTAAACTGTGTCACGAGTGTCTTGGTGGCTGGAACTGGGCTAATAGGGCTTGTCCTTCCTAAAATGCAAGGATAGCAATTTTCACCTTTTCCACATCATCATCTGTCATACGTTTTATTTCATGTTCATTATATTACTATCACCTCCTCTCTCACACCGAAATAAAAAGCAGAGGAACTCATCAGTGAGCATGTGTATTTCGTAGAAGGCTGCTAAAACATGAGATTTACACCAGCTAAAATCATGAAATAGATGATGCAGCTGTGCGCTATGAGTTATGCATGTCTATCTGCTGTGTTGAAAGAAGAAAAGGAAGCCCTAATCTTGTACGGATTGAATGATACTAATGCACTTTCAGCAGTCTTGCAAAGCTGACTCAGTAGATGTCAAGCAAGGGGTTTTTGGACGAAGGCACTGGCTCCGCTGTGGGAAAAAAAGTTTCACGCTATGAAGGGATTAAGCTTTTTTTTCAACCAAACATTGAGATTTCTCCTGCAGTGATGTCATGTTTATGCATTCATGTATGTGCGCCTTAAAGTTAATGAATTACCTGCACATCTCCTTGATGTAAAAGTAAAACTTGGCCATGCCTTACCTTACCATTTTTTTAAGGAGTATGTATATACATTTTTGCAATGTGAGCACACTGTCTGTTCATGGGTAGTTTCCTGTTGTTTTACCCACTGACTCACTGTAGCATTGGGAGCTTTTGGAAAACCGCCATGGTAACAGCAGTCTGACAGGAGCAGAGTGAAGATTAATGACCCAGAGCTAAATGTATAGAGCCCCATGCTGAACAGGAGCCAAATGACTCTGTCTTTCCCTGTGAGGTAATAGTCTGTTAAGGCCAATGCATACTGTGGCTATTGGTTACTGAGGCATGGCATTGTTGGCCAGAATGGGTGGGAAAGGGGATTTTGCTGAAAATAAACTGAACATTGGTGGCTTTGTTAAAAATTAGTTTAAACTTGAATATGAGGGCTGCAGTTGATGCATTCATTTATCGTGGGTTTATTAAACAATCGACTGTAATTACAGCTGGCTGTATGTGTGTGCTGATGGTTACATACACATGCCCAAATGATTGAGCATACCACACACTTTATGTTTCTGCTCGTTCTGCACAGCAAAACACAGGAAAGAGTTTATTAGAATTAGTGTGTCAGAGCTGGCCTGCTGTGTTTGTCCCAGCTGTGCTTGTTAATTCCTTCTCCATATTGACACAAATGGGCCAGAAGCAGAGGAGAGCAAAGCTTGGGGATGTTGTAAAGCATCCATGCCTTGCTGCTCTGTCAGAGGGCGTGGTACACTATGAGCAAACTGATATCAACATGTGCGCTGTGTTCTGCAGATTCCCATCCTTTCACAGCAGAGGGAATTGCACCAGATGTGGTCATAATGTGACTTCAAGTCATGTGCAAGAGTTAAGAAGCACAGTGAATGAGATTTTTCTCTCACACTCTCTCTACAGATATATATATGTACAGTAACGATTTTGTCTCCAGCTGCTTTCTTGTCATGCACATCTAAGTGCTTACACTTTGTAATTGAATATTTAGACGTAAGCAATGTTGCATTATTTGATCATAGATTTCTAAATTGAATTAGTTATTTAGTCTTACCTCTGACTTCAGTGAGTAACATGTGGTTTGAGGTGTGTCAGGGGAAAGAATTGCTTCCTTCTCCTGCCAAGAGGTTGTAGGTACACACAGCAGGCAGTTGCTTTATGAGCACAGGGAGCCCAGCATGATCGGGGCCAACTTCTCCTGTGGGATGAATGCAGGAGCAGGAAATCATATGGAATTACTTTTAACATCCCTGTCTCTCTGTCTGCTACAACCATCCCAGGCAGTCTTATGCTTAAAAAGTTCATTTAGCATGCATGTTGCAGAGATGGAATGCCATGCTAGTTCGCATACACAAACAGTTTCAAACACCTTACAAGTCATGTGTTGGCTCTGTTGTGTTTAACTAAGGCTGTTGAGTTTCAACATTTCAGAATTAGAAATCATATCCAGTGGGTGGTTGTCTTCTTTGGACAAAACAATGTTTGCATAATACAGAACAATGAAACCCTTTTATTCCATCTGCTTTAATGTATTCATTAAAATTGGTACATTTGGAAAAGTGTAGGCATTACATTTAGATGGCATCACATCTGGTGAGACGATGCTGATGTCACCTTCACCTTTTGCCAAACCTTTCATGAGTTGTCGTTCTGAGTCACTCAAATTTCAATTGCTTCACATGCTACTGCTACC
The DNA here is from genome assembly GCA_013363375.1 of Menidia beryllina. NCBI lineage: Eukaryota > Metazoa > Chordata > Actinopteri > Atheriniformes > Atherinopsidae > Menidia > Menidia beryllina. The sequence goes on along the minus strand of JABUIW010000162.1, from coordinate 3,446,831 downwards.
CATGCAAAGAATTTATGAGCCAGGAAAAGTTGTGAGTCATTTCTCACTGACGAAAAAGGCAAAGAGTATCCAGATTGCTTTTAAACATCACACTGCTTTGAAAGGTTTTAGTAATACGCAGCAGCAGGAGGGTGTTTCTTAGCTCATAAAATGCCTGGCATGTTGCTGACCACTCAGGAGGTGAGTGAGGCCAATGGGCGTAGTGATGTTGTAATGGAAGCACTCTCAAAAGTTGTCAACTTTGTGAGAATAAAAAATACATCTTACTGGCTCCGAAGGAAGAAAATACATATCCAGTCCATTTACATACTGGAAGACTTTATCTAGGATTTCAGTTCAGCTAAGTGAAGTAAATGGAAGCAAAGTCTGGGCACAGATGCATTTGATCAAAAACATAAAAATAAAACAGTGGTGGTGGCTGAGGGGTTCAAGACAAAAACTGATTCCAACTAAAAGAATTAATAAAACTTAAAGTTTTACAAGACATGACTTAAAAGCCAGGTTGCATGCAGACAATCTCTGTTATGTGAAGCATACTAGTAAGATTTAGATGTACCATGAAAGGGCACATTTATTTTTTTACATCAGTCGTTTTCTGGAGAATTTAACACGTGTCCCAGAACTAAATCTAGGGGTTCTCACAATGGAGAGTAGTGGCGTGAGGTCGACCTCTAAACAGTTATGATGTGGTGATATGTTGTTGTTCCAATTTAAACCCAAGCCTCTACACATGTGCACAATATGTTACCATAGTGATCTTGTTAGATTCAACATGAAAAACCTGCAGGCTCACTAGAGTTCTAGACGACTCTCAGCAAGAGATAAAACACACAGACTGAAAACTCAAGAGGTGCAAGGTTAACAACAAACAGGTGAAACAAATCAGGTCAACAAAAAATCATGAGGGAGGTAAGTAAGACAAACCTTGAGTCAAGTAAACTGAACAACTGACTTTAAAACAGAAAACACTTGACCTCAAATGAATCCCCATATTCCGAACAGTTTAGACATTCATTGATTCAAAGTCAATTCCATGTCACTCCTCTGTGTATTTTTTGAGAAAAGATCATGCATGGAGCAGAGTAGAGGGAAGCAAGCCAGAAGCCTCCTCTTATTTCCTGTGTTAGCCATAAGAGAAACATTGTGTCCTTTTGAAGATCCATTGACACCATATGCCAGATGTGCTTTTGTTCAGACACGTCAGCAGAAATCATGGTATCCACAGTCAGGGACGGGAAAGAGATTTGGCTATTATAAAATGCTAATGCATTGCCTCTTTTGTCATCTTTCATTTACCAGATAGATTTTGCTGGCTTTACTAAGCTGTGGTGTGTTGGGTTGGGGTAGGTGGGGGTCGTCAGAGGCCCATCCATCTATTCATCTGGTGCTTATTATTGCCTGGCCCAGGCCAGCGCTTGCTAGTTGGGATCTACTTAAGTAAGCAAGTCTTGTGAGGTTTAAACATGAATGTCAGAAAGAAATGATGAGAACTCATGGTTAGACAGAGAATCATAACTATTTTAGATTACAGCATGGCCTAAGTTGAACTGTAAGGAGAGCGAGAGGCAGTACAGGGAGAATAATTTCTGTTATTCATTTGATGGCTGACATATTTAACACACATCAGATGGTGTAGATGAAAGACAAGTGTTTCATTTTGAAAGTTAATGCTGAGAAGCCAAAGGCGTGTAATTTCCAGAGCTGACAACGGCAGGATGGAGACTAAAGAAAAGTACTGGCTCCAGGGTAGAGGACTGGGTTATGCCAACTGAGTCCAAACTGAAGGTTTTCTGTGAGAGAAATATTTTTACCATAACCCATGTGTCAGTGTTATGTAAAATGAACATCATTCCCAAGAGAGATGCAGTCAAAGATAAACATATAAATAAAGCAAAGATCAAACAGGAAACCTGCCTGAATATTTCTCACATTTGATGTTTTGCTGTTTTATTTCATAAAATTTGTGCAATAACATCTCATTCACGATTTGAAAATCATATTCATTAAATGTTCAACATGTTTTCTCTTTTCCAGTCACGGCTGAACTAGGTGAGAATGTCACCTTGCCCTGCAGGTACCAGACCTCAGAGATGTCACTTTTTGGCCACATGGGTATGAGAATCAGGTGGACCAAACTGGGAGATGATGAATCCCAGGAAGAAGATGTGCTGACTTCAATGACATTCCATAAGAAAACTTATGGAAGCTTCGAGGACCGTGTCTTTTTGCAGAATTTGGACAGTGATGATGCTTCCATAATAATAACTGATGTCTCCATGGATGACATGGGAAAGTACCGCTGTGAGATCATCAGCGGGGAGGAAGATATCACAGAGGACGTCATCTTAGAAGTGGAACGTGGACTGGCTGATGGTAGATGCTTCATATTTTTTCCAGTTGTTACATCAGCACATTTGCACAGCAGTGGTTTTGATTAGTATTATTTCTGTTCTACGAATTCAATCCTAAACCATGGGAATTCTGATTTACCTCTGGGAATAATAAAAATCTCTTAATCCAAAATTTTGGAAGAGATAGCCAATGCTGAGAATTAGTTGTTCCATCATGTCGATATTTTACCTCTACTATTTGACAACATAATAAATTTATGGTAATTATAACATTTTGTTACAGTTAGGGCCCCAGTTTCTATACATATTTCATACATACGAGGAAAACACCACATACTTCTCTTAGTAACAACCATGGGAATAAAGGACTCTGGAAGATATTGATCATTAATTCATTGATATGCGCTCCCATTAATATTATGGTGCCTGAAATCCTACACCATGAACTACATATTCATTAACTGAATTGTTAATCAAATTCCTGTTCTCTGATTTGTGTAGAAACATCAGAATATATTGGTTTGAATTTTAACCCACAAACAGCCATTACATCAAGTCTTCCAAAGAATAATTTTGCCATTATATTCTCTGCACTTTTCCAAGACTTAACTGTGCACAATTCCCAGCTGAAATATGCAAGACTATCCATGAGAATGCTCCATCAGCATGATAAAGAGCAAGGTTTAAGGCCTCTTTTTCACATTCTGTATTAACTTTTAATATCCATTTTTAGATACTTTGTGTCTAATAGTAACTGCTTTTCTAACCATTTTAGCATTACACAATTTGCAGCTCTAGCTTTTCCTCTAACATCTTATTATTCTACGCCCAAAATCTTGATTCACTGTCTGAGCTAAAAACATGATTTATTAAAGTGTGTCATCATTTCAGAGGTTAGTTTTGGTTAACTTTTACTCTTAAAAGCTAGATAAAAACAATATCTTAGAGGAATGACAAAAATAAAGTGAACAAAACTCTTTTTTTTTTGTTCATTTGGTTTGAGCACATTGTGTCCTTTACTGCCCTTAAATTTGACCCATGAAGACATCCTGTAAAGAGGTGTACTTATAAGTGACGGGAGTGAAACATGACTCACATGTGTTTCTAAACTGGAACAGATGTTATATTCAAGTCTCTCCTTTAACAAGCCACCAAATCCTCATGAGGGGGAAGGAGGAGTGGTTGCTGCGTCCCCTTGTCATTCAATATCAATATGAGATAAAAAGACCTTTTTACAATATTTACTCTCATTGATACCATTTTCTCTATTCATATACAGTTGTTTTTGCAAACAGTACAGACAGTATGCTTGTCAAATATATTTATGTGTCATATCTCTTTCATGTATGTATGGGGTCATAATTGGTAGGAGGATGGTGTCAACATTCTAATGTTTCTCCCAGCTTTTTGTGACCTTACCATTTTGAAATTATTTTGCCAAATCATCTAAATCTTAATTTAGATAGTTGATGCAAAAAGAAGCATTTGGCTTTGTCAACAGTAATATGCACACCGCACTGGTTTGTTATCCAAGTAACTGAGCCACAACAAAGCTTTTGATTTACTGTACCAGCTTACTTCCATCTTTGGGGATTATGGTGGCGAACAGAAGAACAAGATAGCAAATATAAGGAGCAGAAATGAATCCCCTTCACAGGTTAGCTGGGTGTAGTCTTAAAGATAAGGTGGGAGAGGGAACTTGCAGTAAAACTAGTGCTCCTATATATTAAGCAGAGTGAGCTGGGGCAGTTCAGGAGTTTGATTAGGATGCCTCTCTCATCTTTCAAGCTTTTTGGAGGAACAGGACCCTGTCACTAAAGAGAGGGATGTATGGGTTTATTGGCCTGTTATGTCTGTTGCACAGCTTGAGATAAGTGGAACAAACTGAACAGATGAACTTCCAAACATCTGGAGTCTTGGTATCTAAACAGAACAGAAAATCAACATGATATGTGATAGACATATATGTATATAAATCACATATATATATACATATAAAGTATATAGGTTGGCAATCTAAAGCATTGTCTCTCTCATTCAGGTGTTGTATTCCCATACTTTACCCATGTTGGTCGCTACAACATGAACTTTGATGATGCTGTGCGGGCCTGTGAAAACCAGGATGCAGTGGTTGCCACCTTTGAGCAGCTGTTTGAGGCCTGGAGGGGTGGTTTGGACTGGTGCAATGCTGGATGGCTAAGTGATGGCACGGTGCAGTATCCAATCACAAAACCCAGAGAGCCTTGTGGCGGTACCAACAGCAGGCCTGGCCTCAGAAGCTATGGACGTCGAGATAAGAAGATTCACTACTTTGATGTGTTCTGCTATGCTTCGGAACTCAAGGGTAAGTTTTCAAATGTATTTTGTCCATTCTCAAATTTATATTTACAGCATGGTAGATTATGTATTGACACATTCCAGGATTGGGCTAATACCAAAACATACAATAAACATACCATAAACTAACCAATTCCTTTCCTTACCATGTGTTTTGCTCTGCTAGGTCACTTCTATTGGCTGGTTCAGCCTGAAAGCCTAAGCTTTGATGAGGCTGTGCAGGCCTGCTTAGATGACGACGCAGAGATTGCCAAGGTTGGCCACATGTATGCTGCATGGAAGCTTGAGGGCTACGATCGCTGTGATGCTGGCTGGTTGGCTGATGGAAGTGTCCGGTACCCGATTTCCAGGCCTCGCAAGAACTGCAGCCCCACAGAAGCAGCAGTGCGCTTTGTTGGATTTCCAGACAAATCGCTAAAGTCTTATGGCGTCTACTGCTTTAAGGCTAACCAGTGAAGGGATAGGATGTCATAGCGAGACCATAACCACCAAAGAGCAGTAGAAACCACAGCCGTTAAGATCAACAAGGAAGCAAATAAGCTTTGAATAATAACTAGCATGAACTCCATACTTTACTGAAGCTGTGATAACACTAAAACAAAATATTTTACATTTTACACCCATATGCAAAACTCAACAAAATATTTGTAGACATTCTTGTTTTGTTTTTTCTTTCCTAAATGTGCCTTTTTTTCTCAGACTGTTGGATAAAAGACAGCAGTTCTGATAAATGACTGATGCAGCTTAGACAAAATCTTTAGGTCATCATTGTTCAAGCTTGGTTTGTCTTCTATGGAAGGACTCCATGTGTGGAGTTCAATATCGAGAGCAGATCCGCTCGTGCAGAGAAACGCACGAGCTGCTTTGAAATATGTCTTGAGCATCAGTATTTTTAATTGATCAAGAGTCACATCAATGAAAGACCAACCTGAATACAAAGTGATTACCATAACTTGGCTAAAACTGTTGAGTTATCGCTATATAACTGTTTTCCTCCAGTAATCAATTGGACAGACATAATCCGAAAAGTCCTGGACAAATCAACTGCAAAGGACACGGATGGAGAGGTCTGTGACCTATGTAGTACTGAAAAAGACAATTAGATTTCACTTTTTAATTATGATTTATGAATAGATATTTACATGTTTACAGCATTTCTTTTAAAAGCACGTACAAATATGACCTTAAACTTAAAGTTATGTGAAGTGTAGTTTTTAGGTTCATAAGACCAGGATAGTCCAAGATTTGGCTAAGTGGTTACAGTGAGATATATACAGATCCTCTTTATCTATTCCTGAAGAGTCACAGACACAGTGACCACTACCAACTATTTAATACAGGAGTGGGAAACCACTCTGACTGACTATTCATGATCATAAAATCATGAGTGGCTCATTTGTCGAAAGCAGTTTAACCTTTAAAGGCCTTTCAATACTGATGACATATTTGATGTCTCCTAAATCCTTGATAGCTATCCTGTGGAAATTGGATCTAAGTGTCTTCCAGTGGACCACAATGGACATGTTTTGACTTAAAGAGTTACGCCACAAGCCTTAGACAACATGTTAGCAATGATGGGGCAAAAGGTAGATTGAAATTTTGTCTCATTTGTTTTTTTCCTTATAACTCTTCCCAACCCCCCCTTACTTACATTTAGTAATTACTTCTGAACTATATTTTTTACACACTCGCTCATGAAAAAGATGAAAGTATTTTTGTATCATTTTGTCATGTACCATTTGAACAACACGGTTTGAAATAAAGAATACAACTTTTACATCAGTCATCAACGCGTCACTTTTCGAAAATAAAACCATAATTTGTTATTTGCAAGTGAGGAACTCTGGGGATTAAATTCTATTCTGTTCGGTGCAAACCCAGGGGTTATATGTCTGGAGTAAATGGCAAAATACTGCATCTGGGATTAGACTCTCTTCACAATTATTTATCCTTTGCAATTTTTCTATTCAGTGCCATTCTGAAACCCAACTATTAAGTAAGACAAAAGGAATAGTATACAGTCTTTAAGAGGATTGTGGGATTCCACGGGAATGGGGTCAGATTGATGTGAAAACAGCAGGGAAATGCTAAATGAATGTAAATGAGAATCATAAAAGTTGTTGTTAGAGAAGACCACCGTATGCACCAGAAGATAAAGAATAATTTTACACTTATTTTGACACAAATACAAAGATACAACATATTTTTTTCATCTCGCAAGATGGAACCAGTTTAATACTATTTGCACATTTCAGAGTTTTGTTCATTGCCTTGTTTGTACAGACGGTTAAATCAATCACCAGCTGTGGGAGTAATGCTGACTTTTGTCTTTGGGGTTGTCTTTATTATTTCAACAAATCAAATGTGGCACAAATGTTCAGAAAGTCCAGTAATGCCATAATGCCCATAGTTTTTCCACTAAATTTGGTAATGTTTGAAGAGATTTAAGCATAGTCAATTATGAGAACAAATTATAATCATACTTTGCATCTCAGACATATGTGCTAAGGCCAAAAAAGCAGAAGAGCCCAGGTGCATTTCCCTTTCCAAAGTAAACCTCCAAAACCTTGTTAAATCCCTGTGAGAGCTGGGCAGAGTGTCGAAGTTTTTCCACTGATGGCCCCTGAAACATCTGCATTTCATAAGGCCAGATTGCAGGTTGTACTCTCACTGGGGCACCCGAGAAAAGTCTTTAATCACAAGTTAAGTCTTGTCTAATGACAGGGTGGTCAGTCACATTTAAAAACCACAGCAACCTGAACTAACACAATGATCACATCAACTAACCTGATGTTCATACTCAGCTAACCGTGCTCTGTAGAAGCAATATGATTTTGAATTTCAAGTCTTTGCTATAAAGAGTCACCATGAGACTAGTAATGAAAGGTAAGATACTAAAAAGCTTTAAAAATAAAAAATAAAACTTCATATGTTTTCTTCACACAGCAATACATTATGCCTTAGACATGTTTGACGTTCAGGAAACCACCTTCAAACAATTGACTCTGACTTAAGAATAACCAAAGTTCTTTTTCAGCAGAAGCATAATTTTTCACAAACCCTTACTCCATGAGTCTGCCACATTTCACACCCCCACATCTCCTCTGCACTCTCTGAATGCACTGTGTATTCACCAAAGGGCTTGTAAAGTATGTCTAATGGCTTTTTATGAGGAATTTGAGGTGAAAGACACTGGATTACTATGAACATTTAGGTATGGGTATGATGATCTGAAGAGTGTGATTCACATTAGGTTTTAAATTTTTACATTAGGTTTAGCTCGCCCCACATTTTGGTGCTGCAAAAGGAGAAAAAAAGCTCAGGTTTACCTTTTTAGTCTGACAGCACTACCTGCTGGTGATATATACACAATATCTAGCGTAATACTGTACAAGAACTATAATAAACAACAGAAGTTTGTTCATATATTTATTAATTTTCGTGACGTAAGAAGGAAACTTGGAGAAAAAAAATCACAAACGTCCCAGACATTCACATTGTAAAATAAAAACAAGTTTCTTAAAAAGTTATATAAATATAAAATGTCATTATGTGCATATTGAAGCTAAGACACACATTCACAGACAGACCAAACAAAACAGCATTTCTCCTTAAAAAAGCTGAAAACTAACCTGATGTACAATTATCATGACAGTGTTACAAAACACACTTATTGCAAATTATTGCTGATGTAGCCCTCTATATTTGCTGGTCCACTAATGATGTTAAAGATGTAAAAAGACAATCATTTCTTTCTGAGCAACTCTCCATCTGCAAAGTATCTTATCGAAACATGTGGCTTGTCTCCAGTGGAACATACATTTAAAACACATGAAGACCACTGCTGGGCTAAGTGACTGCATCACAATTAACCTGTAGGCAAAATACACATGAAGACAGTGAGAGCAGCTTGAAAATAAATTATACGCATCTCTGCCGAAACAGTTGTTACGTTCAAGTCTTTCTGATTGTTCACAAAATACATTCTCTCAAAGGCGGATTTGTGACAAACAGTCCAGTGAAGAAAAGCTGGAAAAAAAAGAAAGAAAATAAAAGCAACAGATAAGAGGAGGACTCTGTTTGTGATGATGAATAATATTGGCGGTTCATGTAAACATAACGTACCAAATTACTTTAATTTATACACTGAAACCCATGCAACACTTCCCTCCTTTCCTTCTGAAGTAGAAGTGTATCAATCGTTTAATGGCAAAAAAAGGCTTTGTCAATAAGAGCTCAGTCATTCAACCTAGACGACATCTTACACAAGTCTGTAACATTTCCGTATGGATATCGCTCCATAAATGTGTAAACTCACATAAAACCAGTGAAGACAGTGACTGATGACAGCTGGCACTTTGGGCTGGGACAGGTGCTGACAAAAACAACAAAATCACTTCCTGTGGATTTTAATCTTTTCTAAATTTCTAAAAATGTGAACCGATTCAAAACATTATTTGTGGTTCTGTTGATTAAAGTGGAATTAATTATTTAAAGTTTTGTTTGTGAAACTCGTGTGACTGTAGCATGGCTTGTTTGTATAATGACATCTGTTTGTGTTATGAAAAGTTGGACCTCTTGATACTGAAAAACTGCTCATAGTCCAGCCTGACGCAGCACAACCAAATGGATGTCCTGATGCAGAATGGACGCTGATCATAAAAACTGTCATTAATGAAGACTTGCAGTCGGCACAGTTGGTGTACAATGATGACTGTATTTTTTGATAAAGTATGGAAAAAGGAAAAAAACAGTTTGACAAAAACAACATACACAAAAGATAAGAGTACTCTTGCTTTTCCAGCAGCCACCTGAAAGGTTTTAGAAATCCAGATTGGAACTGTTATACAACAGTGCCCCCTTGATATGAAAAGTCATGTAACAACAAGAAGGCACTTCATAATATTCCATCGTCATCCAAAATGCAAGAACTGCAGGTTATCTTCTTTCTTTGGTTTCTCTTGTGCTTTTTCCTTTTCATATTTCCACACACAAGTATCAGGTGTGCAGTCTGGTCTCAGGGAAGCAGAGCCACAGTTTCTCGGTAATCACGGCCTCCTCCTCTTGTGTTCAATTCTATGTCTCCTTCCCCGGTAGCGCTGATTGTGGAGGCGGAAGGCCTCCTCTTCCCATTTTTTGAAGTTGTTGATGCTGTAGAGGCTATTATGTTGATGTCTTCTTGTAAAAGTCCTCTGATACCTTGATGCTGCCGCAGGGAAAAAAAAACAGAAATGCAAGTTATTAAATAAGGAGAACATTTTCAGTTAGGTCAATTCGTTTGGGAACAATACTAAATTAACTTACGGTTTATGCAGGTAATTTTAGGGATGTCCCATCTGCCATCGCCGCGGCAACGTATTGTTGGGACATGCCGCTGAATGAAGCCTGTGTGGCACTGGTACCTCACCAGTGAGTTGATTTCATATCTCACCCGCTTCTTCCCAAAGGTGCGTGCATTCTCTACTATTGGGGGTTGACTGCATGCCACTGAGAAAAAGAGGAAATATTTTTATGCAAATGAGGAATTTTGCAATAGCCAAAGATTTGTATCTAGACCTGAAAAATAAAGAACCTTTTATTTCATCAAAGCCAATTGACAAATTGTGCTGCTTATTTTACCTGTGCCCTTTTTGCAGGTAAAGGTCAGATGGTAGTTACAAGGGACGTCGTTCCACTGGCCGTCCTCATGCCAGATCATCACCACGCAGTCTTCACCAGAAGAAAAGAAGCTGTCGGGCTGATTGGGCCTCCAGTTTTCATATTGCTTCAGGAAGAGCAAAGAACAAAACTGTTATGTCTTTGCATAATTTGTCTGATCTTATTCTTACACTACATATACGGCATTTGCAGCATGGAGAAAACTATTAGGATTAGACTATTGGGATGGATGGATGGATGGATGGATGGATGGATGGATGGATGGATGGA
>JABUIW010000162.1:3370169-3427388 GCA_013363375.1 Menidia beryllina | reverse complement strand
TGTGGTCCCCTGAACTCTCTCCTCCTGTGCTCATAAAGACAGTTGAAACAGTGACAGGAGAAAAGTTCATTGGTGTCTTCAATGAGCTGTACAGATATGAGGAAGTATCAGCAACAGATGATGATGAGGTGGATGTATGACGTCCAGATTCTTTGTCTTTGTCTGTTTCATGTATTTGTTGTGTTGTTAGAGGATTCCGATATTGTGTTTTAACTATTTCATGTGTCGGGCTGAAGCTCAAAGTTGATTGTGTAGCCTTTCTAGAAATATGAGCCTCTGTGCTACTTATTTCAGTAGATGGTGTTGTTTCTGACAGCTTTTCAAGTGGCGTTCTGGTGAATTCAGCTTCTCTTTGAGTTTGTATCTCTTTCTTGTCCTCCTCACCTTGAGCGCTGCCTTCAGAATCCCTTGCTAATGTTTGTGTTTCACCAGTGACATCATCAGAGGCCGATTGAGAGCAGTCCCTTGCATCTGGAGTTACAGATGAGGTCGTTCTTTCCTCTGTGGTTTCATGTCTTGGTGTATAAAGTTTGGTAAAAAGGGTTACGGACGTCTCATCTTCAGCATTTACAGTCTGAGTCATTTCTGAATCAGATTTTGTATACATGGGAGTCCTCCCTGACTCGCCCAAATCATCCTGTCCAGATGTCGCACTGACTGGGAGGGTTTTCATCTGGGCTTTTGTTGTTTGAGCTTCTGCAGTTGTTGTGGTGACCAGCAGCTCAGCTGGTGTTTCTGCCAGGACAAAGTCAGTGGGAGTTGTTGCAGCTGGGCCATCCATTTTCTGTGTTCCTCGGGACAGGGGCTTGACATCCACCGTTGGGAACAGAATTGGGGTTAAGGCTTTGTATGTGGGGTCTTTTGTGGTCAGTGTATCTGTTCTGAGATGAGGCAATGATTCAACATTTGAAGGGTCATGATAATCCTTCCCTGGCTTATCCAGATCTTCTGAATAGGTATCTATATATTCAGTTGAGCTAATATGATGGAGATCAGTGAAGTCATCATCAAACTCTGTGGTTATTTCACCACCAACCCCCAGAGTTGTCACATTCATTACAATTTGGGTACCTTTGGCCTCTTTTCCATCTGAGCTCTGTGGCTCGAGAGTGATCTCCTGTTTACCATTTATAAAGCTGACAGTCGGAGTGATGGTCACAGCAGCTGAGGGAAAAGGATCTAGACCACCATTCAGCTGAATTGGCTCACCATCAGCTATAGAGTGGAGAAGATGTTCAGACACAATTGGGAAAGTTGGAGATTGAAAGTCTTGAAGTTGTAATTTCTGTTCCACTGCAATGAAATAAAGAGAAAATAAGGTAGAAAATAAGCAAATGGTTGCAAAGAAACTAAAAGTTTAGGTGAGGCATTTAACAGTGCAAACAGTCCACAGCATTTCCTTCAAACAGGCTTTGATTTTAAAGTCCTATAAAAAAAATATTGCTAATGGATAATATCATTAGATTATAAGTATAAGCAAATAGCCCTACTGAAGTAAACTAATTTATTTCAATAAAAGCCTAAAGAATTTGTTTTGTTTTATTTCAAAGAGACAGCTGAACATCACAGAGACAAACAAAACTCTCTCCGAGCCACCTTACTAAAAAAACACAAGAGGGTGAATGTATCACAGAATAGCAGCTAAGACTTTCTTTTAAAAACAAAACTGAGAGGAAGATAACCTCAAAACTTCAATTATAATATATTCAAAAGACAATCCAAAGTTTAATACTATAGATCTTAAAGACGGATGATTTCAAAAGAAATTCAGATGAAATGTAAGCAACAAACACAACACAAGACAACACCTGAGGTCTTGTTTATAGTTCATTTCTAAATGACAGAATTATACACCTACTATACCCTAAACAAAGGAACCATCTCCCGGAATATTATATATTGGTGGTTTCAGATGCCACATGTCTACTATTAAATTACCTGTAGCACAAAACAAGCCTTTAACACCATTGTTAACCTTATCCACCTTCAGTGTGTTGCCTCACATGGGTAGCTGTCCTCACATATGAAGTTAACACAAAATTGGATGGAGGAAGGAGGTAATTTAGTTCCTTTAATAGATGTCGTCCTTAAGCTATTGTCCTTAGTGAAATATGCGCACCCAAACGAAACTCTGCTCACTAAGGGATAAACATAAAATAAAAAGCATAACAATTAAGAACTAATCCACACACAAGCTCTTAGTTTAATCAAGTCATCTTTGAATTATTTATTCATTTGTCTCAACCCACACAGGAGTATTTGTTACATTTTTGTTTTGCATGTCATATCAAAAAGTCAGTCACTATTTAGCAATGACAACTAGATCTACCAGTGAAGAGGACAAAAGCTACCCACAATCAAATACATGAATTCTTTTGATTACAACTTTTCAGTCGTCTTTCTTTTTCCTCTCTTCCTCTCCGTTTCCCACAAACGAAGGTGTTAGGAAGATTATTGGTTGCAACAGACAACACCTGCACCCACTCAGCACTGCTAAACGACACCTGTTGCATATCCAGGTCAGGCCTGGGAACTTAGGTAATTTGCATGCTTTACTGAAATACCACCCACCAATCCTGCTGCACACATACGCGCTGTCATACAAGCACACAGTCACTTCACCCCTTCAGCGGGCTTCAGAACCCTCCAAGGAAACAGTAGATGTCATTTTCTTAACAGTTAATTCAGGCAAAAACACAGTTCATAAAACAAACGTTCATATAACGAAGGACCTAAAGAGGAAACAATATGATGGAAAACAACCCCTTTGTTTGTGACAAAATATAGCTATGAACTGCATTCAACATGTCATTGGTAGAAAAAGCTTCCCTAAAAAGTCACCAGCCACTATGTTAACATAGAATTAAAAGAATGTGTAATATTGGACTTGTAGCAGAGGAGATGAGGGTTCGGAAATAGTGCTTGCTCAGTAAAGTACCATCAAACATCAAATACTTAAATCTTAAATATTTGTGTTTTTTAGGCTTATCAGACCCACTTATTTAGAGTTGCCTTACATCGTATGTGAAGAGCTCTCATTCTTCTCATCTAAACATCAATTAAACGCAACTGATCTGTTCTAAAATATGTGAGGAAGGAATTTACCAAGCCTCCAAAGAGTGAATGATAAATACATGTTTACTCAGACTGAGAATGTTCTGTTGGTGGTTTTGTAAATTGCTTTGTGACATTTGTGTTTGACATGCCTCAGGGGATCAATAACTCAAAAATCATAATGTGTCATATAAACTCTTGGCAAACAGTGAATTTAACTGTCATCAATTGATTTGAAACAGATGCTCACAGCTCACACTGTTTTGGTGTTTTCTTGTTTTTCACACCCTGATATTAGAGTGCATTTTGGGACTATGCATCCCGACAAAAAAACATTTTTCCTACTACGTCGGTATTTTCCAAGGTCTTTCGCCTACAAACTGGGAGGTCAAAAAAGAGCATGAGTAAGAAGGATGAAAAGGTGTTAACAGTAAAAGTAACTATAATCACCTGCTTTTTTCAGGCAACCTCCAGCTGTCCTCACAAAAAAGCAGACTGTGAGTTAGCAATGACATCACCCCATGAGGCAGTGTCCAGTCTAAGCAGACGTCAGGCATCTGTGCTCACTCAGATAGACTGCCAACAAAACTCTGTTACTGCCAGGTTAGCTGTCAATCAGTTGGTTACACTCTGAGAGGACAACTGCAGATGCGTAGTAGATTTTTAATAAGATAGAAGAACATTTGCATGAATTGCAAATCCCGCTTTTCATTTTAGGTACCCAGAAGCATGTCAATGTGTGTGGGTGCTGTTATTGACAGTTCCTCCCTTAAACACCCCCTTACATCACAGCACGCATCACTCAGGAGTGGACTTAGTCCATCAGCACCACTGACTGTAAAGGAGGACTTTGGAGGCGCCCTTTTCTTGGAAGAGCACAATTTTTCACAGCAACTGTTGGTCAACTCCAATAAATCACCCATGTCCATCACCAAATACACTGCTACTCCAGCTGAACTATGGACAGCAAGAAAACTCACAGAATTATTAACACAACAGCAAAAACTGCTTGATCGCAGCTCTCCAGTCTGTTGGATGCCCACAAGGCCCATTTCATCCAGTAAACCATGGTAATCCTCAGATTTTTTACAAGCCAGGCCCCGCCACAAATACAGTGTTTTTTGTAATTTTATCTTACAGAACTGACAGTTTTTCAAAGGTAAACACAGAAGCAATGTTGTGTGTGCTCTTGTGAACAAATACTGACCACACAGCATATATTTCATGCTGATGAGCTCTCAGGCACTCTGATTATGTATAATTTGGAGACAAAATCATTACTCCTCCAAACAGGCAGCATCTCCCACAGGACCACTTTCAAATTCTGTCAAACTACCAGCTGATGCTCTGGTATCCATTCTATTCAGAAAGTCCTTTTCTTTTCCTCCGACACAAACTGCTTGACTAAGTTAACATATTTGTCACAATGGCAACAATTGGCGCTTAATCTGGTCAGAACTAAGTATTATAAACATATTTAAGCAGCAGACGAAACAGAAAGAAGACAAATTATTGTAAGAGACTGGAAAACAAAATACTAAGTCATTATGCATAGAAACAATACGATCCAGGTGTTCATTCAGGACAAAACTTCAAGCACTGGTTCATTCACAACATTTTTAACACACCAGTAAGCAGCTCCAAAAAATTCACGTCAAACCTATTTCCACCAATAAATTGTAAGAGGTAAAGCTAATTATCTTACCTGATGTGCTTTGTTTCTGAATGATGGTGCTGGTTTGCCTCGGCTGCATCTCAGTGACCTCTGCAACTGGCCAGGCTGCAGTTGAAGGTGCTGACTCAGATAAATGTAACCCTTTTTTAGAGGTGTTAGCAGTTGATTCCATAGCAGTATCAGTGAGATCCGATGTGATTGTTGTGGTAATCCCAGAATCTAGACTTGTTTCCATCCCCTCAGGTAGAACAGTGTCTGTGCTGTAAGAAACATCTGTCCCTGTGACATCCGGCTGGCTTGTGCTAACATCAATACCTGAGTGGTCATCTGGATCCTCAGAGCTTAGAGGTTTTGGGGTTACGTCACCACGGTCAGGAATGGCTTCCACAAAGTCTGAAGGTGGTGCTACATCCCCAGTATCAATGAGTTCGTCTTTGATTGTGGGTGAAGTTGTTATAGTTAGGTCTTCTTCTTGATCTTCAGGAGTGGGGCGAGGCAGAGCCATGCTGGTGGAGAACATAAAAGGAGGGGCTGTAGGATCAGCTGAATCTGAAAACTCTTCCGAGTCCAACGCTGTGGCAGATGATGTAGTGACAACGGTGGTGCTAGGCAAGAATGTGGTAGTGCTGGTCGTGGTGGTGATGATGTCTACCACAGACACATCCACAAAGGATGTTTGATTGATCGTATCTCTCCCTTCAGTAAAAAAACACAGACAGAGACACAGAGAATAATGAATGCTACATATCTGTGGATACATATATATACAGCATTAAACACCCTATAGCTGCAGTGGCTGTTAAATGTCCACTTGAAGACCAACCTTCAGCATCTCTTGAAATATTCAACTAATTGATTTGAAATTTTTGTGTTTTTCTTTCTGTTCCCAGTTCTCACTGCTATTCTGTTCTCCCACGATCTTGAATTTACTCCCTCCCGTAATAACCACGGCTGAGAAACAGGAATGGGCAGCATAAAAGGAGGTGTTCACCATTACGTACTGCAGACGTTTCCTCATTAAACTATCTCTGATGTAAGATGTGAGACAAGCTTTTTCCCTTATTTTAGAGAACCTGCTCTCAGAGGTTATACAATATCTCACCCAAGTATTTCAATGTTTTTTTTGTGAAAGAAGTTGTTCCCTTTATGCAGTTCCTAAAACCTGTTGGAGGACAAATCCTTTTCAATCTGTACCAACAGCCTCTCTCTTGGTCTTTTTGTTTAATTGAGTGACTTTGGTTTACATAATATTTCTCTTTTGAAATACTTTTGGAAGTGGGAAAGCAGGAAATGGTGGAAAGAGCTCGGTGAAAGACGGGTACTTGTAAAGCACTTATGCCAAGGTGTAAATACAACACAAGTTAGAGAGCTGACATGACATACACAGAGCAGACGGTAAGGGTGGCCTGTTTTTGTGCCCTCTGAACTCTCTGGGAACTTATCACTGCGAGAGTTAGCATGGCCCAAGGGGCAGAATATGACCAGGCTGTAGACAGCTTATCTGCCCAACCTCTTATTTGTAAAGACGGAAAGAGCAGGTCAGAGGTCACAGAGGATGACTGAATTTAGAAGTCCAGTCGTAGCTTTGTCCATTATCCAAATGTCTGCTCTGATAAGTACAAGTGAGAATGACAGAGAGCAAACTGACAAAGGAAATGAAAGGTGAAAGACACAAATGGGGTTAGATAGTGACTTTTTTTTTGCTTTTCGAATGATAACTATAATCTGTCATTTGGTATTTTTCCGGGAATTTGGATAAGTTAAGAGCAATAACCTTTAGAGGAGTTAGTCTAGTTTAACTCACTTTTTGTGCACCCAAACATGTTGCTGTTTATGCCTTCTTTTTATAGTTAGTAATAATCATTGACTGTGACAAGAGGTCATCCCTGCACATACCAGAACCCAACTCACCACCTTCATCGACTGAGAAGGGGTTTGTCAAGAGTAGCATTGAATTTTATCTCTTTAATATATATATCCTAATTGAATATCAGAATTTTTTCAAAGAATAAAGCTGAAGAGATCCTCTTAAGTAAGATGAAGAATGAGAGTATAAGGGCAAAACCTGCTGCATTCAATCTATTAAAAAAATGCGTGTCCACTGCACAAAGTAAACACAGTTTAGAGCCAGGGCTTTCAGTC
The DNA here is from genome assembly GCA_013363375.1 of Menidia beryllina. Taxonomy (NCBI): domain Eukaryota; kingdom Metazoa; phylum Chordata; class Actinopteri; order Atheriniformes; family Atherinopsidae; genus Menidia; species Menidia beryllina. The sequence goes on along the minus strand of JABUIW010000162.1, from coordinate 3,420,517 downwards.
TCCTCTTAGCTAATTCTGTTCCCTCAGAGATGGGTGTGAGACAAAAATGGGAGACGGTGATGTCAACCAGATTCTGTAGTCTGCCACATTACACACGATTCTTTGAAAAAATCCTCCTCCAGCCTTTCCTGTGCGGTTACAGTTTTCATTGAAAGTGTAAATTGACCAAACATGAAAAAGATACACAAAATCAAAAGAAAAGAAAAGACAGGTGGCAGAGATTCAATGCATGCGCTCTGTTTAAGAGGTGGGAATGCGCACAGTGGTGTAAACATGTAGAAAAACTAAGGGTGTGGAAGTAGAAGTGAGTACATGTACGAGATGAGCTCATGGTTTTTTACAGCCAGTCTAGGTTTTGTCAGGGACTGGTCCACCATGCCATGAATCACTGTGTCTCACATTATGTATGAAAATTAAACATTTAACCATGTAAAAAGATAGAATATAGCCTGATTCAATAATCATGTTTAACATGTCAGAGCAAAATTAGACAAAAAATAAAAAGTCTGGTTCGTAGAAGGTCTTCAATTTAGGTGAATATAACTTCAGATGTACAACACATGATACACCAGGTTTTCTGAGCTGAAATGCAGAAGCAGTATGAAAAAGTTCTTTTATCATGCACTACGGTAGCTTGAAAAACCCCTCTAAAATACCTTGGCAAACTGAAGGGTTCACAGTCAGCTTAATGACTGTAAAGTGCCTGGGACCTGTGGTTTCAAAACAAGCCGAAATCATCACCTTTCCACCACCGTGGCTGACAGCTGCTACGATGTGCTTGTGCTGGTACTCTGCTCTGTGTTTGTTTTTAACCTGTTTCAGTGCATTTTAACCAACCCTTTCCATTTTGGTCTTGCCTTACAGTGTTCTGGAAGTCTTTGTGTTTATTCAGAGGCAGCTTTACAAACCAAAACCATGTGCTAGGTCCTTTTAAGAGAGAAAAAGCTCTCTCCTGACAAACATATAAAATTCCCATGCTCAGTGTTCTTCTAATCATACTGTCAAGGGCACTCCAAGCCTGTACATTCACAGATACAGGGCCCGTGTTTTTTAGCACTGCACAGTCTAAACTTTTATGGGATGTTTCATTGTCTCATCATCTCTTTATAGAGATGCTAACACCTGTAGACGATCAGATGATTCAGTTCATGTTTGACCACCTTAACCTCGGAGTTCCCTTGACAGAAGTGATGGTGCAGTTCTAACACACCATTTCTGTTTTTGTTAAATATATATTCATTAAATAAATGGTGCAACAAGTCATGTGTTGTTTATCTGAGGCTGGGTTTTATCTGTTTTTAAGGAGTAGATGTTTTTTTTTCTTTAAATTCATCCTGATGCAGAAAATCTTGAATTTGCAGATAATACTGTTTTAAGGGTTTACTGTAAATACACTAAATGGTGTGTGCGAGAGTGAGCTTTCACCTTTAAAACAGTAAGCCCCAAGCTTCTTAGTAGGCTCTGGGAACCCAGTCTGGTTTCTGTAGCGATACATGGTCCTGACACCAAGCAGGCCTCCTCCACATTTAAGTCTGCGCACTGCAACGGGATGTCTTGCACTGCCATCGGACAGCCAGCCGTAGTCACACTGGTCCAGCCCTTGTCTCCAAGCAGCATGAAGCTGGCCAGTGGTTGCCAGGACAGCACTCCTCTTCTTACACTCTTCACTGGCTTCTTCAAATGTCATTTTGTGGGTCACAGGAGCATAATAAACTTCACCTTGATCAAAAAGCAGAAGAAGTTACTATGTGCCAGTCAAAGGGAAAAAAACATAGCTGAGGATTTCATTCATTATTAGAAGGATAGAACATTTTTTTCTTTTTATAATTGTCTAAACCATGAAATCACTCAAACATCTTATCAACTGAGATCAACTCAAGCTTAGGAGTTTGATATCATTCAGATATTTCCAAACAGCCCAGACATGAGACAAAAGTCTCAGCTGCCAAAGGCATGAGTCCAAAACATATCCTACTAATCACATTTACAACAGTAGCTCATTCATAATGTCAATTTCATGTGGGATTACAGTGCAGACAACGTGTCCACGGTGTCTGTGAATGACTGCATTTTAGGGTTCTCATTTTAGGGGAATAAAGAAACATACACGAAACGTACGACAAACCGTCCAGCAATGAAGCTGAGAAGCTTATTTCATATAGGCTCATTCATGATGAGCAAAACAGACAGCTGCCTGTGTGTACAGGGTAAGATATATCTACAGATCTAAAACATAATACAAGCGAGGATGACTGCCTAGCATGTTTTCAGTTACAATTGGGTGTAACATGTTCAAATAGTGTGGTGTGGTGGTTAGCACCATCGCCTCACAGGGCTCTGGGTTCAAGTCTCCGGGGGAACCAGGACCTTTCTGTGTGGAGTTTGAATGTTCTCGCTGTGTTTGTATGGGTTCTCTCCAGGTTCTCCAGTTTGTTAGGTTGACTGAACATTCCAAATTACCCTTAGGGGTGAGTGTGACCGTGCGTGGTTGTTCGTCTTTGCGTGTCTATATGCGTGGCCCTGCAATGGACTGGTGGACCGTCCAGGGTGTACCCTGCCTCTCACCCTTCGGCTCATCGGATAGGCTCTAGTATGCCTGCGACCCCAATAGGGAATGAACAGGTACAAAAATGAGTGGATTTGCAAATATGATATGCTGGTATGATCCCCCTGATTTACAGTGCTGAGATTAGAGAAACGTTCCACCCATGAATGTCATCCTTTTTAAAAGTAAATAACACCAATGACAAAAGGTCACAATACAATCCCCCAACCCAACTGCCCAAGCTCTCCTGGACATATTCTGTTTGAAGATTAAGTTGGTGGCCATAAACTATTAGGATGCAGCAGGAGAGGGTTCTAAACAGTGTACCTATGTTAATCCTCATATAATTTGAGTTTAGCTTATTAGCAGTAACAACATGAAAAGACAGAGAAAAGATGAGGACTTGAAAGCATCAGCTATGCCCCCATTATCACATTTTCACTGGTGATTTAAGGTCCAATAATAATTTGACTTTAAAAGGTGATGATGCACCACAATTCCCCTGAGATTGTTTTGTTCAGCAAAGTTTGTACAAAAGCTTCTCTTCTGTAAATTGATAAAAATCACAGGTCTAATCCCATGATCATTTTTCATGGGAAACTATTTCAGAAAGAGAATGCGCCATTACCATTAAATGACACCTTACTACTTACCATCAAGTTTGTCAACATAACAGTACACATCATAGGTCTCTGTGGGTTTCTTCGTTCCATATGACCTCACACCAGGTTTAGACAGAAGGTTGCCATAGCAGCCCTTTCTTGGGTTTGTAATTGGGTATCTGTACAGGGGGAAAAAAACAAAGAACCCCTCAAAATGTATGGATGAATAATCTGTGATTACACCATTTACTGTTCTAAATTAATGGCCCAGCAGCAGGGAACACGCCGGACAGGTGGCTTGTCCCTCACAGGGCCACACAGGTATAAACAAGACAGACAACAGAATTGTTAAAAGTTCTGACCTTACTGTCTGGTCAGCAAGCCACCCAGCATCACACTGGTCAAAGCCATCCTCATAAGCTGCTTTCAGTTGGTCATAGGTTGCAATGGTTGCTCCGATGTCATGGCAAGTCTGGACAGCCGTGTGATAATCAAAAGTGTACCTGCTGGTGCTTGCTCGATAGTGAAAAACAACACCTGGCGAGAAATAGTTATGATAAAAGGCCATTTCAAGATGAGATATAATGAAACTTTGCGACCACAGCTGAAGACAGTCATCTGGAATTCATTAGCATAATTTCAGAGTGGTGAATTATTGCAAGTGTCTTATAAGGCGCACTCTAGAAGTGAAATAATTTAGGCGTTCCACTCCTTTGGAAGGAAGGAGCTTTGCAATAAACCAAGAGGATATGTGAAATAGTCTACAGTTCACCACAAATAAACTAGATAACTGCATGTGATGCCATGGCCCTGAAATCCCCATATTTGTGGACAGTAAACAGACGCAGAAGATTTGATTGATAGTCTCAATTAACATTGCAGATAGTTGGAGAGGAGGTTGTGCAGACTGTAAACCAAAACTATCCCAGTGTCCCCCCCACCCATGCCTTCAACAAGAGTTATAAAGCATCTCACAATATGTGTAAGCGTGCAAAATGTTCACAATGGTGCTCTAAGGATGTTTTACGCCTCTGCCCCATACCTACACTGTAGTTTTCTAAGCACTGGTAATTTTGTTTAACTAATCTCACAGTGAAAGCTGAGTAAAATACTTGGTAAAGTCAATTGAGTGTCCCTCCACAAGATATCTCTACAGAAAAGGCGTAACTCAAGATGGCCGGGTTGCAAAAAATGATTAGCTTGAATAAAGAATAAATTAAATTAGGTCACTATAGTACATTGCATGAATAAAGACACCAAGTCTCATTTGACTCTTTAAGAGAGTATCTCCTCTAAAATAAGACCATCTGAAAACAGTGGTTACACTAACTACTGGGCAGCTGCAGCTATCAATGTAAACAGAAGGGCGCCCGTAGTTATCTTGTGCCATTTACATTTCCATCACCACTTCTATCACATTTCACTGTCATTAGCCTCTTTACAGCAACCCCCATCGGCATTATTTTTTGTATTTTGTTTGATTCCAGCATGGCGTGGCGAGGAAGCTGAGACTCTCTTACCATTGACATCAAGGTTTACTGTATCCTCCGTGTCTTCGATGCCGTACATGACCTCACAGCGGTACGTTCCCGCGTCACTGGCGCGCAGCTTGACCATTGTCAGGGAGGCATCACCAACGTCTTTGGGGTGACTTGGAACTGATACGCGGTTCCTGTAACTCGAGCCTATCTTGATGACCCCATTTTGTGCCACCAGCACCGTGGATTCTACGTCCCCAACTATTTTTGTCCATTTGATCCTTAAGTAATCACTGCCAGAAACAGCCGCTCCACTGGGACTGATGACTGGTGCTGAAGTTGGTATGGTGGAGAAGAAGCAGGGAAGATTTACTTTCCCTGAGAGTGATCCACTGACTGGTCTGATGATTGACAGTGTGTCCGATGCTGAAAAACATAAAGCGAAAGAGCTAAGTGCATTTACTTTCTGCTGCTTATTTTCCTTTTAGCCCAAGTACACGCATATTGTAATATTTTGTTTACTGTAACGCTGACACGTAGATGCTATAAACTGTCTGACTCATTTACATTGCTAGGGTGTGACCACTACACCCCAACTAATAAAAAAATAAAAGCATCATAGCTTGAGAGTGGTTCTTGGAAAGTGGAAAGTCAAACCTCATCCCTAAACTGATGGGTGTGGGAGCTCGTTGCACACTAAATGTACTGTATGTCAAAGTGTGCATGACGTTCAGGATAATTGGTACAACAATCATGGTTCCATGATGCTATGGTGCTGCATATATCTGCATGTTAGCCGTTTCCTCTCAAATTATCACTCTTTGATCCACAAAAAGATATGTAACTACAATGGGAAGATCCACCTGTAAAGATTAGAGCAGTATTAGAGCAGTCGCATTTATATTCCCTGCTATAAAGTTACAATGTTTTAAAGTTAATAAATAGCACTCAGAGTGGATAGTTGATTTACTCACAAGGATCCCACTACAAATAAATAAAAGAACTGCCATTTATTCTAAATCCAAATTAGGCTCACTGTTTCAATCCCTAATCCTCTATTTCAGTTCTGTCAGAATCATGTGGTAAAGTAAAGAGAATGTATGACAGGCTGAAAGAGTGAGGCTGAATACCACTAAGCCTCTTTGGAGAGGAAGACAATTTACTTTTCTCCCTTCCTTTCTCTTTTTTCTTCTTTTTCTTTTTGGGAAAGGTTGGGTTTATTCACAGGGAACAATGCAGAGAATGCTCAGGAAACAGTGGTGGGACAGCCCCAGAGGCATGAATCCATGTGCTTTAACAGAGGGTCTTATTAGGATGAAGGATAGAACCAGCTGTTCAGCTTCCAGACTGGGAGCTGAGTCTAATTGAAAGGTGTCTTGAGTAAGAAACGATTGCTCCACTGAGACTGATGATAAGGGGTCGAGAGAGCCATGGGGGCCAGTGGGTCCTGAGATAGAAACCTTGATGTCTATGTCCCCATCTCATTTGAGCAAACAGGTTACACAAGGTCACCACAGTCTGACAAGAAAATACTGAATATATTGATCCAAAAGAACATGGTTTGGTACAAATAAGTTTGAAATAGAACATAGCAGAATAGAATCTTGTTAAAGGAGGTGGTAGAGTAGGAAACGTGGTCAAGGAGAGGTGAAGTAGGAAACAATTCAGAGAGGAGGGAGTTTGAGTGAGGAGAGAGAGAGAGAAAACTCACAACTTACCAGTTGCAGCTGCAGCCTCACACAGATAACACAACCACAGGATATGCTTAAAGTTTAGAATCATCTGTTGCAAAAAATACAAAAAGCTTCGTTTAGAGTTTTTCTCAATGAGATACCCATTTATTTTCAGAAAGCTCGTTTGTCTTTACTGGTATAAATGTGCATGAAAAAGCAGAACAACAGAATAAAACTGTCAATATTGGATTCCTTTGCATTAATTTTTCCTGCTTCTCTATACAATTTTTTCAACATTCATTTTACTTATATTTTACGAAGCAATTTTTTATCCTTTCACAGTAACTGAGACACATTTTTTTTCTCTTAATAATGTCGGAGCAGAGAGGCAGAACGTCATGTGGGGTCGAATCTGAGCCAGTTGGGTGACTGTCGGACAGGAGGAGGGACCCCCTCGGCCTCATTAGCACCCGACTGTATAAACACAAGCGGTGGGTTTCAAACTGCGGGAGTTCTCCATCAATTCGAAATGACGAACGTTTTGACATCATCACCTAAACATTTCCAGTGGCAATCTGTGACTGTAACTTTGATGGTCTCAAAGGTCTGATTGAACGTATCCAAAAAGTGAAGTCATCCTGGCAATATTGTGTCGTGTCGGGGTGGGGGGAATGTAAAAAAAAAAACAAAAAAAAACTTTTTGGACATCTTGGAAATAGACCGCATAAACTGCAAGATCTTGGATGGAATTGAATGAAATCTGCTGCTTCTGCATCACAGACATTAAATGAGCTGCTTGCAGGTCCTAAACCCATTCCAGGTCTGATGCCTGCATGGGCTGCTGTGTCATTTATAAAAGAATTTATCTGAATTCTTACCTATTTAACCTCTTAACGTGATTATTATTACCATTAATCTAGAACGATGCGGTTCTCGGAATAAAAATGAACATGATAAAGGTAAATAAATCTTGTGGAGGAAATGTGGAAAAAAATGGAGGAACATAAAAACGATTTCCTTTCCTCAGAAACGGGACACAACAGAAGAGGTCATCTGAGGACAACCACTGGAAGCACCATTTATAAAATGATAATTTATCTTAAACTATTGCGTTTTTTTATTATTTATTCCACTTAATCATTACATAATTTTGGCAAATGTGGAGATATCAGTCAAGTCATTATTTTAGATTATTTAATTAATCTTAAATTTTACTTCTAACATAAGGCAAATTATAGATATATTCTAAAAAAATAAATATATATACTTACGTTTAAATGTGGTTTATTCCATAAAATGTCAAAATATTTACGAAGATCATCAGATTGAGCTATTCCCAGTTTTTTAGCATGGGTCCCCTCCAAGATTTGCGCAGTTGCTCTTGTCTGGTGGAGCAGCCTCTCTCTTCCCTGTGATGCCCCTCTGTTTCTGGGTCCGGCTCCGGGACTGCAGCACTTCTGAGTGAAGTGAAAGAAGTGCTGGCGAGAAACAAGTTCAATTTCGTGCAACCCCACGCCGTTATTCCGTCAGAGAGGAGGAGCCCATCTTAAAAGAAGTGAATGAGACACCTTGTGGAGGAGGGACAAAACCTTAATTTGTCCATGTGCCAGAGAGGTGCTGCATCCCCACCTAATCGCATTTCTTTTTCTGGCTTTGCACCTATTCATTTCGCTTTCAACAAGTTTTACCTCTGAGCATCAGCCAGGGCAGCTCAGTTATTAGACAGGAAATAAGCCATAGTTTCTATGAATGACATTATTTCATATATGATTCTGTCTCTATCTCTATGCGCAACAGCTTGAGTTAACTTTCTCTGGCGCCATATGGGGAGCGCACAAGTCAAATCCAAGGGTGCGAAGTGGAAACAGGGTGGTGTAGAGCGTCTGTTTAATTTGAGTCACAAAATAAGGTTTGCTTAAAAATACCCCTCTGTCAACTTTGTCAAGTTTTCTGATTTTGCCTCATCTCTCGCGAGTACACCCATGCAGTGCGTAAAAATATTTATTACATGACTTATTAGGATTTGCGGTTTCGGTAACGCAGGTTTCGTTATACGTGAATCAGCTCTGATAGTGGTGGTCTGGCTTGGATGACAGCCTGATGGAGGAGGTGAGGAGCCAGGAAAAACTAGTGTACTGGAAACTGTGCGATGAGCTTTTTCCACACGGGGTAGAGTCCTTATCAGCTCTTCACTGATAATCACCCTGATTGGCTACTACTGGACAAGAGCTTAGCCAAGTGAGATAAGACTGTGTCCATGTGTGCGTGGGCGTGGTGTGGCACTCATGAAGAGACAGTGAGTGGGTGAGTGATGCTTCCTGATACTTTACCAATGGCCCTGTTAATAACCCACTATCACTGACCAGTGTTTCTGATTCAAAATGATAAGATGAGTGGATTTTTCCGGGATGGATCACTGTTAAGTGGGATTTTTATACATTTTCCTCTCTGAAATTTGTTATTTCAACATATCAAAATGAGCCTGCTTCATGATAATGATGTAGACAAACCAACAACCGAGCCTCTGTGTGTGATTCAGAAGTGACAGGAAGGTCTGCCATGCAGCTGACTCTTCCAAATAGGACTTTTGGAGTTGAAAAGACATTTAAAAACAAATATGGTCACCAGTAAAGGAAACAAGTTGAGATTGACTTCCATGGACAAGGTGTCCTTTTGTAGACCTTCATTGGACATTCTCAGTCACACCTTTTTTCGCATTCTTTTTTTTAAAAAGAAAACCTGATTTGCTCAATAATTCCAACTAACCTCATTCATGAAACATTCTAAAGTCTATCGTTTTAATTGCTAGAAAACTAGGATGGACATTGAGCAGGTGGCTTGAGGTTGGCACTAGTTACAGAAAGTTTTCCTGCTTATGTGTGGGTTCTCTCGGGGTACTCCAGGGTTTACCCTGCCTCTCTCACAATGACAGCTGGCAAAGCAAATGTGAAATCTCATCACATCCAACAGTGTAGTCTCTATTCTAATTTACAACTAAACAAATTATCAAATTAATGTGACAAATTTGTTTTCCGACAGGTTAATGTCACAACTATATTTTTTGCAGATGAAAAGGGGGCAAGAGGAGGTCTAGACATTAGGACCATATATCAGTTTCTGACCACAAATCAACATTGAAATCCCAGTTGGTGCTCAATGGATAGTGGGGTGGCCTAATCGTTCTAAATCATTATTGTCTGAAGGCAGCTGAAGGGTGAAAAGCCCCTGAAAGGAAAGCTAGCCCCTAAAGCCCGAGGGCCCTTGTAAAAAGACGTAGGTGCCTTTTCCATACCTGTGTGCATTGTAATCACGTTGGGGGCCCAAGCCACAGTTACTCACCACACATCTCTTTGCAGCAAGGCTGGACTGGTCTGGACAGACAGACTTTGAAAGAAAAATGAGGTAAAGGAAGCAGTATTTAAGCTAGAAAGAAAGGCTTCAGGCAACAGACTGTCAAACTGAACTAATTTCCCATTTCAAGTAAAAAAGCTCTGATCAACACTGGAAGGTTTTAAAATGACACTTACACTTAATAAATGTATATTCTAAATTTGACATTTTAAGCACAGTTGAATTTGGAGTGTTCAAACTACACACAGGAAGACATAGGTCTCAAAACTTTTTAACCAACCTCTCAAATCTCAAGAGTAACTAGTTTGGTTAATAACTCTTTAGAGTTACGGGAGTCTTTAAATAATTTTAGTACTTTACGTTCTAAATTGATGAATCATTATTAGTTCAAAGGCAGCAGGTCACTGAGTGCTGTGTAAAAATGTCCTACTGTATGTGTACTCATGGAAGAAGTCCCGTTGCCTTCAAGAACCAATAAATCAAGAGTCCCAGCCCAGTCAAAGAGTGTTTGATCCTGGTGATCTGCTGTGCGGGCCTCAAGATGACCCACATATCACATGACCAATAAATGTGGGCTGCCTCCGGCCCCATGCCACCGAAGATTGCCTAAAAGATGTATTAAACTTCTCTAACCTAAAGAGGCTCCTCATTAGAAACTGAATTTTAAAGTCTATAACTGCACAGTTTTAATACTATTGATCAAACATAGGTCAAACTTCAGAGAGCAGATTCCACACAAAACATCTGAAGTTGTTTGATATATTTGACAATAGATTTGCTTCTATTCAAATACACAGAAATATCCAACACATATTAGATGATCTTTTTTTTTATTCAGAGCTTTGCCAGGAAATAAATGATTAAGCAACAGTGGGAAACAAGTTGTGTAATTAAAGTGTCTGACCAAACCCAAACCTATGAGACAGAGAGAGATGAAACAGCTTGCGGGGGTTTCCTGGGGTTCGGGGAAGAGAGCTTGTGGTGTGCATGTGTTTGTTAGTGAACCCCTTGTTTGGAATAAAGCATGTGGGAAAACGAAGTAGCCTCCTGGCAGACCTGAACCCTGATCCTTTAGAGTCAAGTGAGGAGGTCCAGACCACCGCTGCTGATCTCTTCAGCTTCAGTGAAAGGCCAAGAAAGAAAAGAGACTGTATAGAGTCTACCATATGTTGATTTCCTTTTGTTTGTTAATCATACTTACTGGCATTATCTGAGGAGAAAGTGCATAATTTTGTGTACTGCGTTTAAACAGTAGTGATTAAACTTTTTTTTGTTAAAAACATTTCTTATTCCCTTTTTGTGGCCAAATTAATCATGATTATGAAGTTATTTTTGGAAAAGAACCATCCAGATTTTTATCAGTACTCAATTTACAAGTTTGTATTTATGTTGCCGTGGAGGTCCATCAGTAACTATTCTACCAATCACCAGAAAGATACCGTCAATGTTTTAGAGCAACATATACCCTGACAATATTTTTAAGGTTATGTCTTACACATTTCAGAAAGAGTACGCGTACCTGCAAACAGCATTGACCACAATAGCAGTCCTGTGTGCTAGACTGTAGAAGACTACAAACACAACTCCATATACTGCATTTATAGCAACATAATAGCCTCACAGTAGTGTCTGCATGCTGCACTGGTCTGCCTACAAACCGTTGCTTACAGATTAGCTTCCTCCCTCCAAATCCAGATGAGCTAATATGCTCATTTAATGGAAAATATTACATATGGGTTCTTCATGAGGCTCTCCAAAGGATGTGGAATAGTGTAGTTATCCTGCGCATCCAAATTAATTCAAAACTGTGGGCAGGAACAAATCTAAAACATTGAATGTACTTTTTTCTGAAAAAGATTTTAAACATCCTCAAGTGTTAAGCCCATTCATAAAAGAAAAATCTGCAATAAATTGGATAAATGTTATCAATGTTCCAGCTATCCTTTAGCAATCTACTTTACTGTGAGGTGATACAAACAAAGGCAGAAGAAGTAAGTAACAAAAGGGGGTGGGGGTTGGTAACCAAACTGAGACCATTCCCACCTCACAGATCTACAGACCTTTACCATTTGGACTTAACCTAATACAGCATTGTGGAAAACAATTACTCCTCCAACTCTGCTGTTTTCAGCTTAATCTTGACTTGTGTTGTCTTAAAACTAGTAAAATGGTCTCAAAAGTGCGATATTGACAGACTATGGGCGTATTCACCAAAATGCCAGGGGACTTATGCTTCTTCATGTACTTTAACAACAGCAGAAATGGGAGTAGTTTTCAATCCACGCAGTTCAGCCTAGAAAATAGAAGAAAAGCTCAATGATGCTTTGGTGTCTGACCAAGAGGAAGCAAGTTTACAACATAATGCATTCCCAGCTATGAGAGAAAATCAAGTCAGCTGTGAGAAAAACCATTTTGGTTTCTTTGGTTCCAATTACCATTTTAAAGAAACTTTTGGTAAGACCAAAATACAGTCTTATTCATCTTATTCATCCATCTAAATGCCTATGCGGCATTAAAAAATGCTTTGTAGTTGCTGTTGATCACTGTACATTTCTAAGAAGGCAGAGCATTTTCATTCATTTGAATCAGTCAGCTAACAACAATCAGTGGTTAACAACTTGTCCAGAAGTTGGCAGCAATTATTGTTTGAAACTTTCATTAGAAGTATAGGTGCATGAGAAAAAAGAAAAGAAAAAAAGACAAAACATTTATTCACGTAGAAACCTAAGGGTTGCTCCTCATCCTCTTCAAACCTGCAGAACATTTGGTTTAATTCAAATAATGAGACCAATCAGTTCACACCATCATGTCAAAGAGAAAACACTCGTTATTTGATCAAAAGGAGGTTTTAATGACTACCTTGCAGAAGAATGGGCTTTCTTCGTCAATGGCTATCCAAGACTAGTGCAGCAAAGACTGTGAATGGGAGACAAATCAGCACTCAACTAAATGGAGTTTTGTAATTGATTCAGCCACTGAGTAAAACAGCCAGAAAAGTTTCAGAACATACTGCCAATTCTTTTATATGAGCAGTGATATATACAACAGCACAGGATAGGCCAGAAAACGCACATTTTTAAAAAACAGTCATTCTTTAATTTCATTGCAGACAGTATGGAATACCAAAAAATAAAATAAAAGACAATTGCAAAACTGAAAACGTTTGGTAGGGCCATAGGGCCATGTATTATTACTACTTTTAGTTACTTTTACTTGCCTTTTATTTTTCACACTTTTGCACATTTGCTTGTTTCAGGGATGTTATACTGTTCTATTTTCAGATCATTGTTCATGTTTATCCCTTCACCAAAACACATAATTGTTTTTACAATAGCAAACGAGGCAGATTTTGGCAGATATACATTTGTAAAACGGATTTCATCTTTACACAATGCCTGTGTGACACAAATTTGGTAATCTGAACCACACCTCAAGCGTTCACTGAAACCACATGCAGAAGTCTGCATGCAGCCTAAATGTCTTGGGTCTGAGGGAAAATAGGGATGCTTATATGAACGAAATATTTTTTGGGAGAAACATAACTTTTCACACCAACATCATGCTTTAAATTCTCCACACAAAGGTGTAGTTATCCAAGAAAAGTAGCCATAGGACTGCATGACTATGTGCAGATGTCCTAATTGGTTATTTCACAAGTTAATGGAAAACAGAACCTCAAGGTTAAGACACACTTTTACGCAGAAATCCAGAGGGCAGAAGCCTTCACATTCATGAGGAAGACTCACTGCTGTTTTTACATTTCCCTGAAATATATCCTTTATGTTTCAAACAGTCTGCCCACTGCTTGACTTCCATGTGTCCGGCTTTCGGCAGAAATAACTGTGCAACCCACTGCGAGCCAAAGCAACTGCAGGTTACAGCGTCCAGTATGACTGGCCAAATGAAAATACTTCTGCCTCCATGAGAGGAAAAAGGCATATTCCCTTTTTAACGAAACAACATAATACAGTACAATGAAGAGGGGTTATTTTCTAGAACAGCATTAGTCCATCATGGGGTTACTAACCATTATGATAGACCAAAACCACCTGGACCAGTTTTTAAATACCTGATTAAAGAACATTGCAAATGAGATGTAATCTTAAGTTTGCATTGCTCCTTGTATGAGGCCAGTTTAATTCAGACATTACAGTTCGAAGCGGCAACCAGCGAGCGCACGCACAGCCGGACATGTGACAAAGAGCACTCTGTCCCACTGCAGCTCTGTGGCGGGAGAGCTGGGAGACTCCTCTCTCTTCCCCAACGGGAATCCTACAGGTGCACTTAGTAAGTGAATGACGATGATAAGCAAACAGCTGAACAATTACTTTCAGGCTGAGCGAGGCCTCAGTGCGTTCTCCCAGCAGAAACCCCTTCAGGTGCATGAGCACATGTGCAGCTGATTGATGGAGACTGTCCTTGGTAACTGGCAGTGTGGCTTGAACATTTTATTCTAGTCACTCTTACTATTACTATCAGCCTCCCTTGGCAGGTAGTATGCCTGATAAATGTCAAAATGTTGTATAAAGTCAATTTTCATTTTTGTTGGTGGGGAAGATGTGTCACAAAGCAAGAAGATCACAAAAACCACAGCGACTTTTGAGCTCATACAAAACATGTGACACTTTTCTTCACTAATATATTAATTAGGGTTCTTTAAGACTGTATCAGCTTGAATAACCTGCATCACATTTCACTAAATGACCTGCCTTTATTTACCAGTGGATTAAATAATTTCCCTTTGGGTTTATAAAAGTATTTCTGATTCTGATTCTGATTTGCCTACTGTTCAGTCACCATTACTAAAGACACTGATGGAGTGATTAAGTGCTCAGTGGTGTTATCAGCTTGTTGGTTTGGCTGGTTTAAAGTCTCGAACTCTATTTGATATTTTTGGACCTTCATTTGTTCCTCATAAAAGTGCACTTATTGTGGTAACAGACCATCCAAGATACATCTATTTTTTTCTCCCTCCAAACGTTCCTAAACATTATTTTTTTCATCTCACAGCATAAAACACCAGGAAAAAGTGTTTCAAATAAAGTCAGACAGTGATGTACCAATGAAAAAATTAACCAGATAATAATGGTTTAAAGTTTAATTTCACAATATCTTGGAGCATTTTAGAGTAATATAAAAACAATGACAATGGCAATATTCTCCTTCAAATTTTTAAATCACAATTTCTGGAAATATTGAGTCACTTAAAAATATTCTTGAATCAACTAATTTGAAAAGTGTACAAGTTTGAAAATGCATTTGCAAAACAAAAAACTAACAAAAACAAAGTAAACCCTTGCAAAAAAAATGCATTTAGACTTTTCAAAATGACACGTTTTGAGTAAATATGAACAAAACTACTGACATTTTGAGAGTAGTCTCTCCCACTTTGTTCTCATCATGTTGTTGTGCGCTCATCTGCAAATTAGCCTTTGACACTCTTCCCTTGTTCTCTTGGTAAAATACCTAATTGATGGAGTGTATAGAGGAGAGAGTGTGACATTCCTGTGGGGATTACCTAACCAGCAAGAACGTGTTCCAGGAGGATTATCCAGGCGGTCACCCGTGGTCCTCAGCAGACAAAAAGGTATCATCAAAATGACAAAAGACAGCAACAGCATCTAAAAGCCAAAGGCAGAATTGTCAGATAAAGACCCTGAACAGGTTGGTTCAATAGTCCCAGTGTGAGGAGACACTGCAGTGACCTCAGGACCTAAAACTGGCAGGGGAGGTAAAAGATGAGTGTGAAAATGAAGACAGAGAGGGACAACATAACCCTATTAACCCTCTGGAAAACACCCTTCAGGTGGTTTTGATCACAGAATGCTCATCAAATAAAAAGGTCATATGAAGAAAAGAAAAAAGCGGGTGGTCAAGTCATTGTTTCCAGAATGCTAGTTTAGGAAGTAAAAATTACAGAGATGGCATAGAGTTTATTTTCATAATGAATAGAGGGAGGAAAACAACTGCAAGACATGATGAAAAAGCAGCAGCAAAATGGCAATGATTCCATGCTGGTGACACCCTGTTTTCTGGGTGTATCGAGTTGTCCCTCAGAAACGACTCTTTCATGGGTCTCACACAAAACTGAATCTGATGGGCTTGCCAGTAAAACTAATCATGCTCAAGGCATTAAGTGGGACTCTGTACAAATTGCTTCCATACTTAACATCCACTCCATGTTATTCATAACAACACAATCAGTTCCTAAGGAAGCGCTAAAGAACATGAAGCGCCTGTTTTGTGTCCCCTAATGCAACTAATGAAACTGTTGGCTGGTTGGAATGCTAGAACTTGACTAGCCAAAAGTGGCTTACCAGATAACAAACCTTTTCATATGATAAAGGCTAAGTTAATTCATGATAATAAAAAAAAACAGATTGCCTTTATTAGACAAAAAGGAAAGAAAAGACAGTGGAAGAGAGAGCAACGCAAACACCACGTTTAGATTTCAAATTTAACTGTCAATATAGACCTGTTCTTTAGGAAATATAGTCCAATATGAGATACAGAGCAAGGCCCTATTTCATTTATCTCCTGGGAAACTTGCAGATTTCGATAGGAAAAGCATCAACAAAAGCCACCATTAATACATTAAATCTGAAAATAGAAGGATGAGACCTGAAGACTTTGGTGGAAACATATTTTGCTGTCATGTAACTTAGCAGGACAGAGCCACACCACACACTGCAGTTGTTTTTTGTGTTTATTTGCCAGGCAACAACCAAATGTAAAGCAGGGGGAGAATCCAAGGGTCTGAGGCTGCCCCATTTGAAGAAAGTGCAACCAAAACATGCCAAAGAGGTGATCGTCTTACTAAAGAAACAAACAATATACTGGGTGGCAATGCAATTACCCCTTTACACAAAGCAGATGAGTCCAAATTATCTTAGAAGACTCATTTAATCTATGCGAAAAGTTCAAATACTCACAGGAATATAGGAATATAAGGGGCTCGGCTGATTCTGTTGGATGTTGGAATGTGTTGGTTTCGCTATTATCACATTGATTATGACGAGAAAATTTAAGCAGGGTTTGTCCAATAAAAGTTAAAAACATGTGTTACATCATCTCAACATGGCCTGCGCAAGAATCTTCATCACTATATTTTGTGTTCTGTTTTGTTTTTTCATGTATTGTGTTGTTAGGCAAAGATGTGCGAAGAGCAACAGGTCATAACTGGTCATAACATTTATCAGATTCACCTGTGATGTTATTTCTGTTCAGACAGCGCAGGGCTCCGGGTGTGTAGCAGACCATGCTTTCTTCGTGGCTGTTCATCTTCTTCATCAGAGAATGGCTGGTCAATAGAGATACCCTGTGGCACCAGGCTTCTTCCTGGAAAAAAGGCAAACATTTCACATGTAGATGTAGCTTTTCTTCCTCTGTAAAAATCCAAAACATTGCACATTTCTTTACAAAAATATTTAATCTGCAACGATCCACTGAAAAATCCTTGTTGTGATGAAATGTTTTTGGATAGTTTCATTTCAGAGAGCCAACCAAATGCAAATCATGCACGTCTCTCCGTCATTGTCATCGCTGGTACATCTGTTGTAGTTTTAGGACACATTATCTTGGCAACCTTTGTTAACCCGGGACAACTTCACAACCTTTATCGCCAATAGAGATCTGACATTCCTCACAGGTTTGGCCATAATCGATTATATACAGAGAGACACACACCTGTTTGCCCTTTAACACTGCCACCAGCCTATTCGCATTCAAAGATTGCCTGACTGAGCTTTTGTGTTAAAACAAAGAAACGCTTGATCTGAACAGATTTGAAGATAAAAACTATAAATTCAAGGCTACCGTAGATTTTGTATTCACGGTTAAACAAATGAAGCATGTGTCGACTTTGGTGTTTCATGTCATTCTTATCAAGAATGACTGAAGTGACTATTTTTCCCCCTCTAATTCTCCCTCTCTATCTGTCTTATCTTTGAGCCCCTCCCTTGTGAGTGATGCTTCCTGTGTTGGCACTATCAGAAGCTAAACCTGGAGGGAGCGGGTCAAAGAGAGCCTCCAGCTCTGCTTAGCATGAAAACACAGCCTGGGGCTCAAAGGTCAATAGGGTTAAAGCATGTCAAAGGGGAAAAGCGTAGCCCACTCAAACGTCAGCCTGTTATCGCGTGAGTATCTGATCAGAATCCAGATTTGCAATAGTTAAATGGGTGGGGACTCAAATCGAAGACAGCAAGGCCAATGACATGTTAAATTGAAAGAATGTGTGAACATTAAGTCCTGTGACGCTAAATTCGCGTCGTCATGTCTTTGTAAAGAATGTATTTAATTATTTGGCTGCGGATGCACAAAAAATGGGAATGAAAATAACTCCTGACAATCATTAATTATTATTTTTTTAATTTATTCAGCCGGGAAAGAACAACACATATAAATTCTTAATGTTTTAATGCTAAAAACACAGATAACATCAGTTTGATCAAGCTCAAAACAAAAGACAGCATTGTAAAACCCTGCATGTGTGTGTGAGAAAGTGAAGTAAATGATAGCCAAATGACACACGCTGCTGAGGTCGCAACAACATCAATGTGTGTTGCATTTGTGGTTTTCTCCGAGTGGCTTGAGTTTGGCTCTAACACAAATGCAGCCATTGAGAGAGTGATCAGCAGGTTATCCGAGTGGTGCAGCATGGGGGGATTGACTCAGCACGTGATGTCACACAGCTGCTCTGCATGACGCAGGAAGGAAAAGACCACCTTGCGGCCAGCCGTGCTGAAGCAATCACGGCTTACTCAGTGACACGTATTTCCCAGAACCAAGTCTCCTGAGGGGTATGCTCTGCTTTTAAGTTAATGCGCAAAGCCCTGATTGTATATTCAATTACTTTATACTGCTGAGTTTATGGGACAGTAAAACCTGTTAGAGGAGAACTAAAACGTAATGCATTTTAGTCAGAGTTTACGTTTTTACAAAAACACATCATGACCTACAGGATGATATCACAGAGAACAGGAGTAGGATTAAATTAGCCGTGTTCACATCTGGATTGCACTGCTACGCCAAGATGTGGTGTTTGTGTAGACACATGCGCTTTGGAGGACAACAGGACCTCTGGATAGAGACATCCAATCAAAAAGTTTAAGTGAGGTATTAAACAAAGACGACATCTCCGTTGCATCAGATTCTTATCAAAATGTCCTAATTTAAGATAAAAAAACATTCATTACGCAATGAAAAAAACACAAAGACACACTCGACCACACCTGTGATGAGGAGCGTTGGCTCCTGAGATGGATGGATGCTCTGATCTGTCTGCTTTCCTGTTTCCTGACTTTCATCCTCACCCTGAGTTGCATCATTGCCACTGGGATGAAACACAAATTTGGGATAGAATTAAATGAAGAAAAGAGTCAGCAGCTTATTCACACAGAACTTTCTAATGAAACAGAGACTGAATTTGGTATAAAATTATCAAAGCTAAACTCATTAATGTCATTGAAATGTTAGAAGTGGCAACTCTAATTATGTTGGACTTTTCCACAATTATTATTTCTGGCATTATCTGATTTTGAATGGATTTTTAAAATCTTTCTGGTATCACAGGGCCCAAATACAAGCAGCCTTTATACCTCTGTGTCCCCTCCTTCTCTCCCTGTTGGTCATCTGTGTGGCGCAGCCGATGGACAGCATCCTGTAGATCTCGGATCTTGGCCTTCTTTTCATTCAGCACAGCAACAAAACGTGAGTACAGGTCCCTCTCTAATATCTCCTTATCCCGAACGTGATTCTCCAACCTGTGCAAACATGTGTAAACACAAAAAGGGAAAAAACCTGTTTTAAAAGTAATGCGCATTCTTGTTTGTCTGCATTTTAACTGTAATTTGTTTAGTAATTTAATCAGTAATGCTGATGCCTGAAAACCAGTATGAGAATCATCTTTAATGTATGATTCTATTCACTGATGGAAGTAACCAAAAACCAGATAAACAGAAACAGAAAAACAAACAAAAAGTATTAACAACAAGTAGAAAAGCACAAAAAGAGCTGGCATGCAACAGCACATCAACATTACAGTACTTCTGCTGAGGCTTATTATCCAGAGAATCTAGCTTCTCGTCCTTACTCTGTAAGTATTTGCTGGTGATCATGTCTCAGTTTCCGGTTCTCCTCCAACAACTGGGTATTTTCTGTCTCCAGGTCTGCGTTGCGCTGCAGTGACTGGCCGATCATCTGCCTGGTGAGCTCCACAGGGTCTGGAGCTGGCTGCAGCTCCACAGAGCCTAACGGCACCTGTAAGCAGGAGAGGAAGAGGAAAAACGGCAGATGATGAAAATGATTAAACCAGAACTGACCCGTACATAGAAACCATCAAAGGGAAGCAGTGGCAAAGAGTCTTCCTTGCTGGTTTGCTGGCTTTGGTATTCATGGACAGCCATAGACAATGGGCAGGATGAACTTGAGGTACACTGTAAACACTCCCTTTATGAACAAGCTCAACAGGAAAACATCATGAGAAAAACTAACCAGGCATCAGAATCCTGGCAGTCATGCATACACTGTGAGATTGATTCCAACAGTCACTTAACTTCCACAATAAGCTACCAGTGAAAAATGAGTAAGCATTTGCACCCTCCTGTCATCATGGCAAGTTCTTCAATACAAAGGTGCCAGAAATATTGTGTTAGATTTTCTTTGAAGTGGGAAACGGCTTTAGGGTGATGAGGTGTGTTGATGTGTCTGGGTGAAACACTGAACGGATTCATTGGTCACCTGTAAACTATGCAAGCGAGAACAAACTTTCCTTTCTTTTGATTCTCATCTGTGGGTCTTTGGGATCACAGGCAAACTTCAGATGTCATGAAACATTCCTCACTGGGTTTTCATTTTGGCACTAATTTTCGCAGCAGGACTGAGGCATTACAGCTGGAAATAGAACAATTTCCACCCCTCAGACGATGTATTTTACTGCAAACTGGCAGTATAAATGAGGGGAACACAACTTCACCTATCGGCAAACAGTTAAATAACAATTCTTGTTCGATTAAGACACAGAAACAGAATTTGACCTAGTGTGTATCAAAAGGTGACCTCTCTGTTTGTTGCCATGGACATTTCTTCCAGCTACGCAGAGCTGCTGCTTAGTACACAGAAAAACCAGAAGGTTATATGGTGCTAAATCTTTTCTGGGCCGCACTGAGGTCGCACACCCACTGTAATAAAGCCGTCATCTTCAAAAGCTCTCATTAAATATTTGTCATTTTTGTCCTGGACTGACGTTGTCCTGGCAGGCCACACAGCTGTTTTCCCTCTAATGTGCCACTGACACTGGCTTTACAGTGTTCTTTCAGATTTGCATCTCAGCAACTTTTTCTTCCTGTTACTGGAATGCTTTATTCTGGTTTTCTCTCTTTCTTCATCTACAGTGTCATCCATTTGATAAAGTATTTGTTTTTCTTGAACAAAAAAAAACAATGTGATGAAAGTGCATTCTGTCCACGGTACACCCTGCCTCTCACCCCATGACAGCTGGGGTATACTCCAGCGCACTACTGATCCTACTTATGCTTCAAGGAATATGAGGATTTTAAAAAATGGATGAATACTGTGTGTCTGTTTGTGATACACAATGTCTTTACAAAATCAGGTTTTTTTAATGCCATTTGAGGCCATTCAACACATTTGTAATAAGTTTAAGGTTAGATTCTCTTGGTGGTGTTCGTCCAGTTGTTGGTCTTTTACATTTATGCTGATTAATTAGAGAAGAATTAAATCCCACTGGATTAAAAAACTGCATGGAGATGGGGTGAAAATATTTCACACCATATCTCTCAAAGTCAGAACTTTGCCATCCTCTGAAAAAATGTGCGAGGAGCACCAATGTACCTACCAAGCATTACATGAGACAACAAAAGAAAGTTTAACACACTGAAATTGTAATTGAAAAATAATTAAAACCTAGCTCAGTAGATTTATGGACTGCAATAGACAAACTGCTCAGGCTTTTGTTTTTTTTTTCCGTTTCATTTTCCAGTGCATGGACTGATCCCAACAAACGGGGACTTCAACAAAGCAAACCTAATGGGCTTAGGACCATCCGGAGATAACCCACTATCTCAGGGAGGTGAATTCTGAGATTTAGAACAACAATACAACATATTTCATATGTCCAGTGCAGACTTCTCTCTTGGAGGGATTTTGTGAGTTGTTGTACGAATAATGCAGTTGGGATCCAGGAAGTAGAAATGGCCGATGGTCTTCCTAATGGTTCTCAGAAGTGTGCAGGTGACCACGTTTACCTCCAACGATGCTGGACACAGAATCGTTACATTTAGAGTTGTAAAGTGTGTGACGAAAGAAAATAAAAACCTCCCTTCTATCTCTTTTACAAATGCCTCCCCTGCTTCTTGCCATCAGAATCTAAATCTCCACTGTACTCCACAACCGAGGGCCATGCAGCAGTAAATCAGCTCACATGAGAATGGATATTGGCAAGGCTTTGAACTCTCTGACATGTTGATTGCACACTTCAAAGAATGGTGCAATGCCCTACATTTACAGTACAATTCTCGCTCCACAGTAATGACTGGTCAAGCTTTGCTTTACCTACTTCCAATGTTTCAGAGCACCTTCTTAACCAGCTCATAGATAGTTTAGGACACCACAAACAGACACTAAATCTCCAGGTGCACAGGCTGTATTTTCTGAATGAACAATCTAACAGACACTCAGCTGCTCTTTAGTTATTCTGTCCCGTCTGTCTTTAAATACAGAAGTTTACACGTTCCGCTGTCCTTCCTTTAAAAAGGAATTTAAACCTAGTGATAAATCTGAAAACGTTGCTGAGCAGCATGGCAATTTTCAGCGATAAACCATAGAATAATTCTTAAAAAGCCATTGGTCACTCCTATCCCCAGTTTTGTCGCCTCTCCGGAGGCACAAAGTTAAAGGTCGTTTAGAATGTTGCCAACCTCTTCCAAGATGTGGGAGGTCAGACTGTTTGTCTCTACTGACCAGCCCACGTCTGCATTTTTTTCTCTCCAACTGAAACAACAATAGAATCAAGACAATAATCGCAGCAACCACAGCAGATTTAAAAATATTTGAGTGTGACTTGCAACGCAGCGTGAACGGGGTGAAACATGGTCACTGCCCCTGAAATCAAATGAAAGGCCTCTCCGTTTCAAAAGATTACGTTCTGCATTCTGAAAACTGTCCTGTGCATGGCATCCTGCTCATCAACATTTAGCAAAATGTGTGGAAGCTCTTTTTCTTAAAAGAATTTGGTCCAACTTAACAATGTCATCATTGTGTGTGGTCTAGCTGTTTATTTGTGTGTCTTAAGCCAGCCAGTGACACCACTGGGTTAAATGTTGACGTAGGTGTGTGGGATGGCAGTCCCAGTGAAAATGATACCACAACATGCTGTGAGCACAACATTGCCGACTTAAATCAGAATTTATAACCAAGGATGGTGATAAAAGATCCGTCTTTAACCGAGATAATCGGAATAATACATTTTAGAAACCATTTAGTTTTTTTAGTAACACACCTTCCAGCCCTCTGTAAACTTTCCCTCTGCCCTGAAAAGTGATTACACGTCAATTACAATAACTAAGACAAAATTAAGTGCTTTCTATGTCTCAAGATAACAATATTGTGTTAATGTATTTTTTTCAAGGAAACCAGTAGGTGAGTGCCAGGTGCATGGTGACAGAGAGACACTGTTCATGGTCAGGCACAGGCACTAAGTATGAGAAATGTGGGCAAAGCAGCTGAAATCTGATTATCCCATAACTTTCTCCATCTGCTGTGAGGAGGTGTGAGGACAGAAAAAGAGCAGGAAGTGGGGGGGGATGTCAACCGCAGACTGGCAGACCTGCCGGACAGTAAGCTACATCACAGGACCAGCTCAAGGGCAAAAGACTTCTACTGTGTACTTTTTTACGACTTATCTTGTCATTTGACAGATACTTCATAATCCATAATCCATTTTCAATAAGTAAGAAGAATATTGTTAAGATTTACTCATTACTTTTCCAGAGAAATATATGATTTGCAAGGACAAGCTGCTCTTGCTGGTGATGGATGAGGCCTTTTTGTGGTCAATCTGGCCTCTCGTGCCACAATCTTTCAGAGAGCAAAACGAACATTTCAATACAACTAGTTTGTAGATCATGTACAGTGACCACCTCTGTTTGCTTTTGGTGTCTGGATGACTCAGAGCCATTATTAAATCATTTAAATCTTCTTTGTGGATTAAGAAATGTCCAGCATCGACTGTGGATGTAGTCTTAATTTGTCTGCCCATTGTTCACATTCAATAAAATGATGCTACCAAAAACTTGTCCCTCACAGCTTGACTCCTACTTTCAACCAGATGTAGATCATCCCTCACGATGAGTGGAGCAGCAGGATTCTGGAGGAAATTAAGTTGACAGATGTTTTATGTTTGTCATAGGAAACAGCTCACTGTGCAGCATGTCGCCAAATGCAATTTTCTCAGCAGCATTCCATGTTCTCTTATTCAGATTATGTCATCCCAAATGAGGTGGGAAATGACACCATATGTAGCTGTGAGTGTGTTTGTTCATTCACAGTTTAAATTTGACAGCCTGATCCTTTCCCAAGTTTTAGTGAAGTGAAATGGGAAAATAAATAATGGATGATAATGCATTAAATCCAAACGACTTAATTCTTTTGGGTCCTTTCCAAGCAGCACTTTCTATATTATTCACAGCTTTTTTTCCTAACTAACTTTATCTTGCAAGTCTTTGCACTGAAATTTTCTGATCTCTGTTTACGTTGCTGCTAAGCGCTAGTCCTATAGCCTACACTGTTAGCATGATGCAGGACATTTCATGTTGTCAATATTATTACTTTAATTTGCTTCATGTTTTTCTAAACCCTACAGGATGAAAATTAAACAATTAAAAGATATATTTGAAAAATCCTCTTCCTTGTCTCTCTAGAAACCTACATCATGTGGAGGCAGATGTTTGTAGCATCAAAATCTGCTTTTGGATTAAATAAAATAGGATGCAAAGCACAAATCAGTACAGCAACGTAAACCTGACCTATCCCTAACCCTTTTTTACCCAATGACAGAGTGATACTTAAATAGACATTAAGGAGGAGATAGTGTTTAACTTGCTAAACACCTGTTTAGAAGTAATCTAACAAGAAGCTCACAATTACATTCATCATTACAACTACTGGGGTCATATTCATAAAATATTAATGTCAGGTTAAGTTCACCACCTGTTTTGTCTCAAACCTCTTTTCTTCTACTCCCAAAGGAAACTTGCCAAATTTCTGGGCCCTCAAATTATCTGGCTGAGAAAATGTGTTCCACTTTTGAGTCTCAGACATGTTGGGGGAATAAAAGGGGGGAAAAAAGGAAAGAAGCAGGTGTTACACTAGAGTAGTGATTAGTTTCCTCGTAATGCAGGTTGCACATGGAATCTGAGATTATCCTCCATGCACATCCTGTACACAGTGATGATTACTGTTTGTCACACTGGAACATGGACTGCATATTCTTTAAAATACTCGGAGGTTGTGGTGATGTGGTGGCCTTTATTTTGCCTTCATTAACTAATGTCGGAGGTGTCGTAACAAAACTGCCTCTCAAGTACATTTTACCTGGAAACTGTAGCTGAAACGTCTCTCTCCACTACTGTATCTTGACCTGCAGTCTCTTAGTGTGTTTTGGGTATATATTTTAAAAAACTAAAAGGTTGGTGGAAAAAAAAACAATTTCCAGGATTTCATCATAACATTTTTGTGTGCACAATTGAAGCAGTTAATGAGGACATGGTTATAAGGATTTTTTGAGAGACTTTCTCAACATTTAGATCTCTTAGACACTCACTTTGTCTTCCTCTATCTCTTGGCGTTAAGACAAACTATCCCCAACTCTGTGTATGGCTGCCATGTACTGTATAACATAGCCTACACTGCAAATGTGCGGCAACTAGTTGTGACATTATCTTCATTGTGTAAAAATGATTGCATGGAGAAAAAAAGTTGACATGTTTGTAGTTATAGAGAATGTGCTAATTAACTGAGAAATTCAAAGAGATCAGTGGCAGAGGAAGAATTTCTACATTTTTTGCAACAGACACTATGACTGGCCTACCTGTTTGCCCACATCTGGATGACTTTTGTCGTGGGGGCCTCACCAGCTTATATGTATGTAGCCCACGGAGACAGATATGTTTTCAGACAGCCCAGGGCATTCCTAGTCTGTAGATGTATCTTTCTGTGTTTTATTCTCTCTATCATTTTTTTTCTTGCTAAACAGTCAAACAAGTCAACTCAAAGTCTATATCTGAAATTAAAATAAAAAAAATTTAAGCTATGGTTAGTTGTAGTTGACATTATATTCATAAGGCTGAAGGAGTAGGGGTTAAACAGGCACACACATATGTATATGTACATATATATATACATATATATATATACTGTATATATATACATATGTTAGGAGACGGTCACAGCGATGCTGTTGCAGGCATGCTATATAGTTTAATACTCCGTGGTGACACCAAAATTTAAATGCAAAGTAGAATTTGTCTCAGAGCTTAAAGCCTCGGGTTACAGGCACGCTCTGACTCGAATTTAGTCCTCACCCACAGCGACTTGATAGCATAACTGTGGCTATTTAGAGGAAGTGGCAAGAAAAGTCTGGAGCTAATCTGTTCACAGCTGTAGAGAGAGAGAGTCGAGAGAGGACTGTGTGGTGAGATCGAAAAATGGCATAACTTAACAGGACAAAAGAAAATTCATATTGACATAAACAGTGTTGTCTCCCTTTTAATCACAGTTAAAAAATATTAAAGTATTTTCTGGAAAATGTTTTAAACAATGGTGAAACTTATGATCTTTTCAACTCTCTAGAATGACAGTTTTATGCCAAATAATATGAATAAAATCAAGCCGCATAAACTAATTTCTTGGAGAAACAATCCCTCAAATTGTTGTTAAATGTGCCATGATGTGGCAATAAATCGTGCCATTTTTCTGTTTAAAACTTAGATTTGTTGTCTTTCTTGTACCACTTTATGGTATGAAGAAGTTCTGACTCATTTACAAACGATCATGTGTGGTCAGTTTTATTCTGCTGATGACACTTTTTAGGAGGGATTTTTGGAAAAAGGAGTCCATGCATATCAGGAGATGCACATCTACACATATGGCACACTATACAATAATCTTGAGATACAAAAGAAAAAAATAAGAAAGGGGGGAGAAAGAAAAGAAAGAAGTATAATCAACTGTTGTTTAAGATCTGAACATGTGGACAACCCTGTCCATAAATCAGGATTTTATGGTCCCTACAGTTGTCCTAACCTCCTGGCCTTATTTCACTGGCCAGCTCTGCTAACACAGCATCCCAGGACCTCGAGTGACCTTCTCCCTGAAGGCAAACGCACCCTCTCACAGTTCAGAAGAATAAGATCAAAATCCACTCAAAGAACCATGACCTGTCCTTCATCAGATATGTCACTCACTGGGAACTGTCTTCAGACAGGGATAGTGTTTGCAAGCCGCTGACTACTGTTAGTATCTGACAGTCTCTTTTTCAAACATGTATAACAAGATTACGGTGGTCAAAACTTTTTTTTGCTTGTTTGTTTCTTTGTTTGAGAGCTACCATGTCCTGTTAAGTTTTTGTTGGCACGTGATGATTCAATGATTCCAATCTTTGGGCTTTGTCCACAGTGACCTGAGGGCCTTTATAATTCTACTATAATGGGGGGACTATATACCTTATCTTTGAACAGCCCCCTGTAAAAAGAAAAAAAAACGGAAACAGTAAAGCAAACTTCCGCTCTGTTTTGTTGTATGTCGTTAGAGGCAATTGTCCTTAGGGAGAAACTCAGAGTAATATCTGGAGCTTCAGTTGTGAGGTACTGATACATCCCAACACAGATCCAAAGTACTCAGAACGAGCTATAGCTCTCATTACTAAAAAGGACAGGCTCACTCCCTGCAGTTTCAAAAGCTCCAGTTAATATTTTCAGGCCATTCGGGGACGTTATTTGTAGCTTTCATTTGTTCATTTATAATCAAAGAAAAATACAAGGTTCTCGGTGGTTAGACAGCTCTCCAAGTACTTCTGACAGCTACTTTGACGGCTAATTGATAATGTAAAAATGACTATAAGCTAAAAGTGTTTCTTACCGAAATGTTGTTACAGATTTTCTTGTATGAGAGACAACGGTGATCTTGAGAGAGGTGGAAAGAATACAAGTCGCTGTCATCTCCTGCTGTTCTGCATCCTCTTTTGCTGTCACTTCCTACAAGAGCCTGGAGAAGATCCTCAACATATATCTCCCTCATAACTCCCATATCCTCGGCTCCACTTGTCACCTCATCCTCTGAAACTGGAATAGTAAAGTATTGATCAAACAACAGAT
Organism: Menidia beryllina; assembly: GCA_013363375.1. Taxonomy (NCBI): domain Eukaryota; kingdom Metazoa; phylum Chordata; class Actinopteri; order Atheriniformes; family Atherinopsidae; genus Menidia; species Menidia beryllina. The sequence continues at coordinate 3,392,479 of JABUIW010000162.1, read as the reverse complement.
TTTTTAAAAAGGGATTTTTCTTTACACATTTTTTCTGCTTTGACTGAATGTTGCACAAAGGGCTGGCAGAATATTCCAGAGCAAAACTATAAACATCAATTATGTAGTAACACATGAGTGCATGAGCAAACAGAAACAGAAAACAGGGAATGTCATCAGCTGTTGCACAGCTGCTCGTGCTGGCTTGAGGGTCTCAATTAACACATCAAACACCGAAACATTGACGACCCAGAAGCCCACACATAGCTGTCACAACCCCATCTCTACCTGTCAGCTCCGCAGATGGACAGCAAAGGAAACTATTGAGCAGTTATGTTCCAGGTGTCCCCCAGAGAAGACATAGTCAGGTACATATGTAACTACACACACATCCACCATTGACTTATGTATACAAAGACATGCTTTGTAGATTTTAATCTACTTTATACACCTGTAAGCTGCAGAAAAGCAGTAAAGAGGAACGATGAAACAAGGTCACTGCCGTCCCATGAGCTAAAGGACCAGAACAGTTACATTATTATGAGTTGGGGTCAGCCAGGTGTCCACACATTTTGGGCAGCCAGATGAATGGTACCCTTGGGGACAATGCAATTTAGTCAAAAGTCAAGAGCCTTGTCTCTATTCTACTTAAGCCTAAAATTGTTGGTCATTTGTAACTAATATATTCTTACAATGCTGAGAATAATCTGAAAACTTTACTTTCTCCAATCCACGCTGAGCTGCTGTCAGTGAGAGCTAGTGTGAAGCCAGCTCCCAGGTCTGCGGCCCAGTCCACTCGCAGGAAGTAAGGGGTGCCTGGATCAGTGCTTATTGTGATGTGGCGAATTGTGCCGCTCATCTTGGTTGTATAGCCTTTTCCCCTGCAGAAAATAAAAGACTGGTTAAGAAACTCTAAACCAGATGCTCAAATGCACTTAATTTGTTTGACTGCTGTTAATATCAGACACAGTGATCTCTTTCCAAGATAGTGCTGCAAAAAATCTAACTTGATGTAGTCAAGTTGTGTTAATCTCCCAGTTTTATGACTGTGCTATATCATTTTATGACGAAAACTGTGTGTGTCCTTGCTAGGTTCTTGCTTAGTCAGTAGGACCACACGGAGATTAACAGGTTTTGGCAAGTTCTTGCGTGGGAGAGTGGGCTGACTACCACCACTGAGGTAATTACATGCTGTTAAAGATAAACACAGCAATATTACTGAAAAGCCCAAGTAGGTGTCTGATTTTATTCAGTCTGTTCATCTATTTGCATGTACAAAGAAACCTATTGCCTGAGTTTTGACATGTTCCCTTCAGAATGTGAAATGAAATATCTCTTAAAAAAAACCTAAAGAAATATTCAGAATGCTTTTGGAACAATCACTAAAGGTCCCATTTGTTTCAGAAGCCAGACTTTTTGAAGCAAAGTAAACTTTGGGAGAAAGAGTCATGTACAAGTTCCTCATGCTTTGATACTCAATCATTAACCAATACTACTCTGATGATTATTCAGACCAAAATTGGAACCACATTTGCGCTTTGACTAATCTCTTCATTTCCTGACTCACAATTGTAATTAATGTAATTTCCAGTAAAAGAGGCTGATCTGAGGATAACCATTTTGATCTCCGTGATTGCTCCTAAAATATTAGTGTTCCTTAATGAGAACACGTTGTTCTTCTTCACTAGTTACTTGGAAAAACTTTTACTTTGTTAGGAATGGTCAGTCCAGAACATGTGATTACTGCTTCCACAAGTAGTGAGAGGTGAGTTGGACAGCTTCCTTGCTTAAACACAGGGCAACCTGTTTGGAGATGAAGGGACAAAGACAGCTAAATTAGCAGTTAACTTATATGGACATGTTTGAAAAACATGAAAATGACCACCTATGGACATAACGTTGTAAGTTAGACTGTGACAGTATGTTTTTTAGACTTTTTCAAAGTCTTCTTTGTCATACAGAGTGCAAAAGAGATGGGGTCAAGGTTATTCAAAATGAGACAAGTACAAGGAAAGCGCATGTACTTTCTCTCCACAGAGCACATATCTTTGTGCACGTGCACAGTGAAAAATGCTACAGATTGAAGTCGACCCTTTGGGCCAAAAGACGGGGTGTGGCTGAATGAATGAGGTACCTAAAGGCATCAACTTTAACCTCATAAAGGGAACCCAACTACTCATTAGTTACTGTAACATCTGTTGTGAAGGGACGATGACCCTGTCGTAATGACAGAAGGACACTTCAATTAAATAAACAGCTCTCTTGTCAGGAATGGGTAGCCACACAAAACCATTAAAGCCAATTCGTAAGTCTTATCATAAGCATCTGTTCAACCTACAAACAATCACTGGAATGCGTAATTCATCTACCAAATGCCCCCAAATCTGTGACACATAGCTTTTTTTCTTATTATAAATTTTTGCTCAACCACTCGATTTCCATGTCTAATGCAGTGCCTCATGTTGTAACACCTTTGTGCAAATTGGATGTGATTATACCAGTGAATGTGTCTGTCATCTTTCAAACTGGCAGCGCCCATGTCAGATAAAACACCTGAGAAAAAACTATGTATCTAAATGAGGTTCTCCAGACATGATTCTGTGTAACAAACTCTCTCATTATGCATCTTATACTTAAAAACAAGCAGTTCCTGGAGAGATAATTAACTCTCACCTATTAAGTGGGGACAATTCAGTCCCTTCACTGCCCTCACACTGCGCTTCACCCCCCATTGTTGCTTTCTCTAAGACGACTGTTATTATAATTAGCCTGGGTTTCTAACGGTGCAGCACTAAAGAATAGCAAGTAGGGCTATTGTCTTTTCCTAGTTTAATTCTTTGCAGAAATTTGTTGTCACAATAGGTATCAAAACATCAGCAAAAAAGCAACAGTCGTTGCTTATTTAAAATCTAAAACACAAATGCCCGACCTTAACGTTTGTGAGGATCAGACTCTCAACAGTTATTATTAGCTGTAATATTCTGAAGATTTCTGTTTTGTGCTACACACAAAGAAATATACGTGTGGCCTGAACATTCTAGGGAGTTAAAGAAGAACATAATACTTTATACAGCATGCGCCACTTGTCAGGAGCGTTACCAATAACCTCATAACTTTTTGGCATTTCCTTCAGTCAAAAGATTCTAGTTAGCATTTTTTTGAGAGAGTCGGAGTAAGCTTTACTATTGGAATCAAATTGCAGTATGTGAGTGTTTTAAAAAATTGGAAAAGGTTTATTCAACTAGAGAAGGATGACACACACTGAGACTACATCAGTGTCTGATTTGACTGGAGCACTGGGAACTAAAGTGGTCAGTGCACCGTAAACTATATAACTGAATCATATTAAGAGGAATGTGAGCATGTTTACACTTGCATTCTGGCAGTAAAATATCTAAAAGGTTATTTATGTGTGGTTTAGGGTCTGACAGACTTCCTCCGAATGGCTCTCTAGGAGCGCATGGGAAGCAAGGGTTGAAGGGGATTTACAAAACACAATTTAAATGCAATCAAGATGCGCTGTCTGGAGGGAGGAGACTTCATTGTGGAAACGTAGAGAGAAAACTGGACCACAAAAATTCTTTTTGACGTCACCACGAAACAATAGGATTTCACATACAACAAAATATGATCATAATGATTTAATCCCTGCCAAGGTGTAGACCGAAGCAAAGGAGTTTAAAACGTTATCAATTCTGAATCCATCATATAAAGTGTTTCCCGTACAAAAACCTGCAATCGTTTCATGAGGTATCATTATATAGAAATAGAACAGTTTTTCTAACAGCGTTTTTTGTACCAATGGTATTAGCATGTTAGGAGAGAGTGTGTTTCATTTAATGTTACAACTTCCGGGTCTTGCAGCGCTGTCCAACTACCAGTGCTCTATAACTTATTAATTTTATTAAAAACTTACGGGACTGTGTCGGTCAACTACTGCGATGTCCATATGAAGCAGTTTTTGTACGCGAGTAAAAAGAAAGCAGTTGTGAGCTTTGGTACCAAGAAATTCAACCTTCAAATCGATCGTTTTCTACCAATCAACAAATGGGATTTTTCAGCAGCGTACGTAAGAACGTAACGTACGCTACGTAAATTCCAGTCAGCAGGAAGTGTGATGTGGCTTTGATTCCCATCGAAAATGGTGAGTTTGTTTTCATCGTTTAGTTACGTTTGGTTTTTGCAATCCCTTTTAAAAATTCTTTAACGAACCACAACGTATTACCTGAGTCGGAAACACACCGCTCCAGCAACTAATGGTGGCATTTTGCTGGAAGTAGGCTAAGTAGTTGTAGCTACCAAGTAGTATTGGTTAGCTTAGATTAGCTAAAAGTTTAGCAACTCTAGCTACAGTGTCACTTATTTGTCCGCAAATACCAATATCTGATACAATTATAACATAGCAATTGTTGTGGTATTTGTTACGTTGCATTGCAAGGTCCACAGACTTATGAATCGGACTAGTGCGACCACAGACATGGTTTCTGGTGTGTGCCACGTAGCTGCAGCATAGCACTCTGACGAATGTCTATCGGACGTATTCTTCGGATTGGTCTGATGAGGCTCTTGTTGATAAGGTCGCGCCGATATTAAGACCCCCTCTGTACTTGTATTAACGGGTGTCAGCCTGAAGACTTTATTGTACTAGAATTGTAAGTGCAAACCTTCAGTAAAAGTTGGATTTGATCCGACTAAGGTTGTAAACAAACGCAATTCAACACAATATCATTAAATTATAAATGGAAAGATTTTAGATAAAATGAGCTTATAGAAAATGGTCAGACGTTTTCAAACAAGCTTTGATACGTCCCCGTTCTTTTATAAGCCAAATAAGACAATGGAAATAAATGTTATAAGTGAATCATGCTGCCATGCTAGCATGGAAAGTTGCACCATTGTCCAAGGCAAAAATAACTTGCATATGTTTGGAGATACAATTGATGTAGAAGTATATACTGCAGTTTATCAAGATTTAGGATTTTCACTGACACTATGTGGCTAATTCTGCAGGGAAATTCAATACCTAATTTTACATGATGTGCAACTGGATGGCTTCTGAGACATTGTGCCTGATTTGACCAACTGTAATATGGAAAGTGTCTTGCAAAGACTTCTAGTCACTAAAACAGATGACTATGGGAAAAGTATATAGATTTTCATTTTAAGTGTTTCTGTGATTAAGTTTCTGGATTGGTAAGCAAACATTATTAAACAGGAAAGTTTTGAGAGAATGTGGAAACGTGTGTTCTTTAACCAAGTTGGGTGTTTACCCTTTGACAGACAAAAGTGTTGAACCTGGTGTCCGGCCTGCACAGACAGCCCAATCTTTGTCACCCATCAGCTGGTTCTCCTGCATAACTCTCTGAATATTGTATTAGTAAAGTGAGGTTTGTACTACTACTGAGAACAATTGACAATGTTTGCACTAAATGCATAATTGTCTTTCATTTTCCAGTCTGCCATTTTCAACTTCCAGTCACTGCTAACTGTGATTCTCCTCCTGATCTGCACCTGTGCCTACATCAGAGCGCTGGCTCCCAGCCTGCTGGACAAGAATAAGACCGGGTACAGTCCCACTCTGACCTATGCAGTGAAGAAGCTGTTGTTGAGGGTTCTCCATGGTGCTTCCACCAACAGTATGAGTGTTTTTGTTAAACCAAAAAGCTGCTGTAGCTCAAATTTCATTATCTAACTGTTTATAAGTTTTTTTTTTTTAGCTATTCGTTAAAGTTTCTACAGTGGTTTCACTCTACACACCAGGACATGTTTTTACAACTGACATTGACATCTGTTGACTGTAGAATGAAGTAGCAAAGAGCCTATTTTCCGTGTTTATTATTCTTCAGTGTATGAAGTCAGTGATTAACTTATCATACAAAGCTTATACGGGTCTCTGATTTAATGACATGTGCCATAAGGCATTAAAGGAACATTTTTACCAAATAAAAGCTTTCAACTGAGAGTGGCAGAGAATGAATATAAAGGGTGACTTCATAGTTTTTCCACTCAACTGATTTGTTAACTGGGGAATGAGTCATTATTTATCTTGATTTGTGGCCACAGAGTATACACACAACAGGCCTGTGGAAGGGAATGTGAAGGTTTCTGTTTAAAATAATTTGAACAAAATAGATGAAGAAATGACTGAAAATTAATTATACATATAATGTATATATATTTTTTTAAGTTCCTTTTACGCATGCAGCCGTACAGACACACTTACACATACACTTGTTAAGAGGATGAGGGCCTGGAATGCCTTATTAGCCTCAGCTGTCACTGAAGATAAGACATCCTCTTGCCCCCGGCTTTCTCACTGGTCAGAGTGGGATCCTTACATGGAGACAGCTTTCCTTGCTTTGTAGAAAGAAGATCACAGACCTCTTTAAATGTGACACACGGCTGACTAGGAGCTACCTTGATAATGTGCAGCCTTTTACACCCTCAGGGCATTAAAAGAAAACTACCTTTTAAAAATCAGTTAAAAATATTACAACAAAATTCTTCCTATTTGTAATTTTCTGTCTGTTTTATCTTGTAGACTGTTGGGAATTTTCTGGAAATGTGCCAGAATAGGTGAGTGTTTAGTTTCTTGCTCCGTTCTTTTGTCATCATAGCTATTTACCATGTCAGTTATGCTTTGTGAGGTCATGTTTTTGTTTTGTTTTTTTCCCTCTGTTCTCCAGGTGAGCGGAAGAGTCCGTGGGTGGCTTGTTGCTGTGTCATCATGGCTTTTAGTATACTGTTTCTACAGTAACCCATTAACCAAAGACAGCCAAAAATGGGAACATTAAAAAAAAATGGACAGACATTGCGACATGGAGACCATGATCCAAGAAGCACAATCGGACCTTCGGTGGCTGTCACTTGGATTACTTAAAACCTGAAAGCTGTCACCACATGCCATAGCCACAGAAACACTGAATGAGTATAGGTAGGAGGCTGCGGGTGACCCCATAGCTCCCAAGTGTGTTTAAGGCCATCCACAGACTTAAAGGTTTGCATTATTGTTTGCTTATGTGGACAGTTTACTCCCAATCTGTGAGTGTGTTGTTGATCAGTGTTTCTTTATCTACCATTTTGTGGGATCTTTGTTTAAACATTTCAGACAGATTTTTTTTTTGTCCTAATGCTATCACCATGAAAGTCCCCATGAATGAGCACTCATAAATTTTCCAAAATAGTAAGGGATTTATTTACATTTTTACTAATGACGAGTCGTCTTTGTGTCTAAAGTGGTTCAGCATTGCTGTAGTTAACAGAATGGTGTTGTAGTTCTTCAGGTGCACATCTCTGCTCAGTGTTTGCCTCAGAAAGCTACAAATGTTTTTAAAGTCAGTCAAATTGCAGCTATTTATTAAAGTACCTTCTTGGAAGTCTGGCTTGAGAATAATTCTCGTTCAATTAAAGCTTTCTGATCAGAGCTTTCTGTCGACGTGGGCTTATATCGGGTGTTAGAATGCAACACTGTAAGAAATGTCATTGATAATGACTTTGAACAAGCAAACTACATGTCAAGAATAAACCTTTTCTGATCTTCTCTCTATATGGGTTTACTTATATTTTTTTTATTTAAAACACTTTTGGGATGACAGAATTCAGAGTGGTTGTTCAAAAATGGGATGGAACTTGTATTGTGTGTGGACAGCTCTGAAAATAAGTGACCACATAATTAACTAGCCTTAACTACTAAATGTATGAACTTCAATATATTTATGACAATTTTTAATATCTGAAAAGGTTAACCAGTTTATCGAATCCCAACTAATTCTGTGGACGTAGACTGGGGAAAATCAAAATCTTGAAGGCAGTTTAATTCATATTGTGGGGAAACTAGTTCTGCACAACCCTTTCTGCTCACTGGTTCGGTGGACACACTCAGGTCTGAAATTCTGTGTCTAGTTCCCAGCAGCCCCTTGTTAGGGAACATACATCCCACATATGTATGCTTCAGGTTTGGCACTGCCTGTAGGAGATAAAGCATCAAGTGAAGCCTGTTGGTAAACTTGGTATTATCAGGCTGTGACGCAGATTCAGGAGACACAGAGGAGTGGGAGCTCTCAGTTATCTGTATCTCTGGCAGCAGAGATACTGATGATCCTCGGGGACATGACTGGGTCAATGAGCTGAGTAAATGACTTGGATGATGCTCGCCTCAGTAGATAACAGGCACTATCATTTCTATTCTGTGTTATTGGAAAGACTGAGGAAATTACTCTTGAATGTGGGCACAGTAAAATAATGGCTGCCAACTAGACACTCCCATTAGTAGCTGTGGTCATTTTTGGAACATAGTTATTTTATTCAAAATAATGATTTTTTTCTCTCTTTTAAACAGTAAAGATGTTAAAGATATACCAAGAGCAGTTGACCCTCTCTGTGTCCAACTGGTGGACTGACACTGTATAGTTTTATTTGGGGTAAGGCTCAATCAAATTTACCAGTGTTTTTGATCAGAGCTCCAACTGTTCATTCAGCAGAAATTTACAAGGGTCCAAACACAACTTGGCACTAACAGAATACAGATAACTTAAAGTGTTTCTGCATTGCACCTTGTTGCTCATTAGAAAGGAGCATCTAAGGCATTTTACTTTCATTTCCTTGTCTCTTTCTGCCTTTGATCAGATCAGAGAGTTTCTTGCAGTCGCTTTGGGAGCTTCAAAGGCCATCTGACTAATAAAGTTGCTACCATCACCTGCTGAGTCAACCAGAAGGCCCCAAACAGACATTGACCCTAAAAACGTTCGGAGATTCTGAATCGTGATATGGACAGGGAAACGGAAATTAAATGGATAGAAAAAATATAAGATTAAGAATTAAGTAACGGCATGAATAATACATGAGCCGAACTATTGCTTCGCAATCAACATTATTCTCTTTAGTGTCTGCGAATTTCTTCTGAAACAAACCTAAACTCCTCTTTTGATAAAGATTACAAAGGCATCGCTTTGAAAGACTGAGAAACGTTCAAAGTTGCAGTCATACTGTACAGCACTTCTTCTGTCCACACTTCCTCATTAGAAATATGTGAACTTTGTTTTCAGCCCTTGAAAAGAAGAAAGACAAGCGTAATGATGCCAGATGAAAGACACCAATATCCTTTATGTAGGGCAAGCATGGGTCAGTGGCTGCCTCACAATAAGGCATGTGAATTAGGCCAAAATGGACAGTGGATGGTTTAAACCATTAAGTCCATTATCTAATGTAGTACCTTTGCCCATCACGACGGCTCTAACTCCTTCCACATGTATTCTTTTCAACCAGAAGTTTTATTGGAACAGGAGAAAATGGTTCCCTTACTCCTTCAAACAACTCCCTGTGGCCACAGTAACTGGAACGCCGCATGTCTCCTTTGAAGGTGGCATTCATGGTTTGGTCAGAGGAAATCTCAGTTCTTCTCATTAAAAGGATGGAGGGATTATCTCAGCATTAATGCATGTCATTTTAATTCAACCACCTCAGGAAAAGCCACAAACTCCAAGAATGCATGGATGTGTACATGTTGCATCAGAGCTGGATGATGCATCGACAGGCTAGCAAAGTCAGCCACTGTTAAAGTTAGCTGCCAGCGGAGGCTGTGCACCACCATTAAAACAAAATGGCATGAAAGTCAGCGGGAAGTACACCCAGGCTGTCTCCGGTGCAGACATGCACTTAGAATTCTTCATTATTCTTGGAATGGTTCATTTAGTATGGTGCAGGATTTGCACAAGGTGTGGTGGTTTGCAACGTCACCTCATAGCAAGAAGTTTGTCCGGATCTTTGAGGGCCTTTCTGTGTGGAGTTTGTACAGTTTGTTAGCATGTGTTTTTTAGGTACTCTGGCTTCCTCCCACATTACAAAAAACAAGCATAATGGTCAATTGGAGGCTTTAAATTGCCAACAGGCTTGAATTTGAATGTATCTCGCCTCAGCTGGGACACAGTTCAGTATTCCTCTATGTTAGAACACATCCACAGGCCCAAACAGTTCTGTATTCACTTTCAGGAACTGTTTCCACTTTCATTATCCAGATGGTCACCCACATTCAAAGGGCAGGTTTCCCAGTGTATGCCGGGACATACGCTTTTCTACGTCAACTCTCAAAGCTACGACGTGAACAGTCTAGTTAAAAAACACAACATGCAGACTGTGCTGCAACAGGTTGTATTTGTACATCTGAGTGTGCTGACCACGCAAACAGCCAAATGACGAAAGAAAAATGTGAACCAAATCAAATATTTGCTTGGCAGTTCAGAGCTGTTTTCATGGATTATTAGGAGTTCCCCCATCTTCTGGTCCCCTGTTTATGAACGCACATACTGTTTTGTTGAAGATGATTCATGACGTTTCCCTTTTAAACCAAAAATTTGTCTTTGAGTCTCATTTAGGAGAAACTGAAGTTTACGGAAAACCTCTGCAGATTTTCTCGCATTCCAAAGAAACTGATGAACAGTAGTGAATTGATCAGATCAGTTTTTAGGTTTGTTGTTGTTTATGCCCTTTTGTTACTCTTTCAAAGTTTTCAAACTGCCATGTCACAGTCCTGGATCCCAATCCTGTGGCTGCCTCATACAAATGTGTAACATACTAGATGACCAAATAAATACATGTTTCCCATTTAATTCAGCCCCATTTCAACAATAGAAGTGTGTTGGATTGAATTGTAATCCAGGCATGTGTCAGTCTTCATTTGAAAAATGGTACAATCTTCATCACTACTGTAACGATACACGATGAATCCGGCCTTGTCCACTGCAAACATCTTCAATCGTCAAATTACACTGAAAGATAGAAATATTGGTGCAACGTGAAGGCAACTAAATTGAATACAGATAACACAATTATGCTTTTCCTTTGACCACAAGAACCTTTTCTTTCATCTTTGATTTATCATAGCTTCCAACTGTAACCATAACTGGGTTTATTGGTCTATAATCCTCCCCGCAGGGGTATTCCCTTCAGTCCTCCATTGGTCTGGCATTTAAATGACTGTTGGTGCTTTGCGTGTTTTATTGTTTGTCTTAAAAAGCAGAGGCAGTGGGACGACATTCCAGGCATTGGACTGATGTCTTACACTAAGCATAAAGTAACGCAAAGGCTCCCCATGCTGTCACAGCATGTGCTGGAGTTCATCCTGCCAAACGTAAAGTGCCAACTGGCTTTAAATTAACTGCTCTAAAATTCTGTCAGATGTCCTTCTTTCTGTGACATTCGCTGGGTGTGACCTAAGACTGCAGGACTACACCTAATGTAGCACATGGCAGGGCGTCTGAGCGCGAACACGTCCATGAGACAGCTGAAACTCATAACAGAAAAGAACTGTTTCTAATCAGTTTACCAGAGAATTACTTGCGTTTCTCATTGGTTCAACCCTATTTCTTGGCACACAAACAATGTTTTACAGTACTGCCTTTGGTTGAATGATGCAAACAGCGGTGCTGCACCAACGATTTCACCTTATAGGGAGCCATAGACATTGTTGACGCAGGTTTTGGTGTTGTGCAATGAAAACAGATCTTAATTCTGTTGAGTCACACACAATAGTTATTGGGTCCATTCTTGTGAAATCATATAATCACTTTCTTGTAAAAAGATTTGCAATTTTGGGATAAATCCAACATATGTCAAGTGGGAGGCATGTTCTACATCAGGCACAATGCCAGTGAAGATCCTCAGCATGAGATACGAAATTTGAAGAGACATGTAAAGTTGATAAATGTTTCAATAAAGATGACAAATCCGTGGAATTTTGCTCTGAGGCTATTTCGTCAAAAACGGTGAATCAGATGTTTTTCCATTTTTCCCCTTCGTATCTGGAGTCTACCTGGAGAAGTCGGAGTATATTTAATGCAACTCAAACCAAAGAAACATTCAGGTTTGATTAATGAGAGATTAAACTTCACTTATCATGACGATTTCTCATCGTTAAGACTCACCTATCCAACTTTTCAAATTAATTAATGTATTTGACTTTTGTTTCCCATCTTTTTATTCTCAAATACCACCATAGATGGGAGGTAAACACGCAAACACAGCATGCTCTGCCCAATAGTGACCACTGAGACATGTCCATGTAGCAGATGGCGAGCAAATGGAGATGTGACAAGCTTGGATAGCCTGGAGTGGTATGCAAGTAAAATGGATGAAAATGAAATCTGTTTCTTCCATCCACACCTCAAGATCCAGCTGACAGGGAGGAAATGCAGTATTTTGAATTAGGGTGAGAAGCGGGACGATATTTGGGTCAGGGAAAAAGCCAGTGATGGCAAAAGCAGTTTGTTTATTTCATTTCTTCATGATGTAGTCAACATGTAAATAGTAATTATGTCCTTGATCCAAGTGAAATGTACTCTATGTATTCGACCTTGTATTTGGGATTCTTATACAAATTAGTTAATTTTAGCTTTTATGAAAAAATACAATTATACTGGATACTAAGGCAGCAAAGTAGATGTAAAAGGGTTGTCAGTGCTTCTTTTTTATAAGGGGGACATGCACAGCCAGATGGTCCATCACAGCCACATGGCACTCCTCTAGAGGCAGATCAGTCCCATAGCCGTGTCATAAGGTGAGCAGATAGACCTCTTTATTTGTTTACATAAAGTACTTTACATAAAGTACTTTTTCAACTGAGGTAACTTTTTCAACTGGTAACTGAGTTATAGGCTCCTTTGTCCAGTGTTTCCTTCTCAGTGTTGAGACAGGGGTGAGGTCTCACATTCAGCTGCCCTCTTAGCCCCACCAACAGCAGTAAAGTAAAACAATATTCTTTTTTTGCTTTATTGCAGTCATACATTAAAAGATCCCCACATTTCCCATATTCACAAGTCTGTATACAATAAGTTTTCTGCCATGTGAGTGGATCCCTCTGTATTCAAGCTTGTTTAATCCTTCACAGAGTGCCTTTGAGTAACAGTGTTCTACAACTTTGAAGGATAAATCCTATATGAGGATCAAATATGGCAGCTTTTGAATTATGACAGTGTCAAGAGACAGTCCCTTACCACAGTGGTAGGTACCCACAAATCTGACTTTGAAAGAGTAGCTGTTATTGGACACCAAGGGTACAGCCATGTGTAAAGTGGAGAGTTTCCCTCTCACACACAAGCATCAGCCCAAGCGCAACCATGCTCTGTGACCTGAAGAACACATCTAGTACTGGTAACAAGGCCCATATGCAGTCACTTCCTCCCTCTGCGACCCCAGTCTAAGGAACTTGCGTTAACAAGGCCACGGAATCCATTGATTGACTCTTCAGGGGATGAAAAAGGATACAAATTTAAAGTTACCGAAAAATGTACCTGTACAATAACCTTTTTCTCTAAAAATTTTGATGTGCACAGCTGTTCCCCTTCCACAAATCCCTCAGTTGGTCCTTTGTGTTTGGAATAATAGATGTTGGTCTTTTTGCATAACTAGCTGAATAAGAATCAATCATAGGGATGAATGCGCTCCTTTAAAGTTAGTTAGTGCAAAATATTTCTTATGGGTTACATGGTCACTGTAACTTCCCCTTTCCCTACTTGACTGGTGGAACAGGAATGTTTTTCGGCACCTGAGAACTTTGAATAAAAATGAAAAACAGATTACACACTTACCAATCACCCCTTTACTCTCTTAAATAAAATGAACTTTTCTGAAAAAAAGTGATCAAGTCTTGAAAATCAGGCAAAACTCTCCTACCTCCAGAAAGACTAATTATGTGAAACTTTCCCCTGGGCTTTGTATCTATGCTGCTTAGAGCTGTTGACAATATAACTAGTGCGCATATTGGAACATTCACATGAACGTATTGTTCCAGGACCAATAATTGTGGATGATACCCACAACCCACTGGTTGATATTTTCCTATCCAGGCTGTTTGGATCCAATTTTTACAACATAAACTTGTTTTTATAATCTGGGAGGCTCCGAGAAAACACAATTTACTGCCAGTCATCAAATGGAATCACAGCAGAGTGTTGACGCGATGGCACTTTCTGTCAGCGGAAAAAACATTAAATGCATCTAAAAAATGGCTTACTTCCCCATGAATTCACACAAAGGTTGGTTTGAGTTGTGGACATATGTCAGAGGATTTGTGATGCATTTTCCTAAACTATTGTTGTGTTTGTTTATTACTGTACTAAAAGCTTTACAGTCATTCATAATACGCAGCGGACAAAACACTTGCACAATTCACAGCTGTGCCACATTTTGTGGTCTCTCATCCTTCCTTGTGGGAATCTGTCTCTGGTTGTAATGTCACTTGACAGCAATATAAAAGTGTCGTGCCAGAAGAGGACAGCAATGCAGGACTCTTCTATACCATAGCTTGTATTGAAACAGAGAAACACAAGTAAACAGTTCCTCCATAGTTTGCCATTACAGTCAACAGCAACTGAGGACTGTTAGATAATAAATCATGAGTCTGGAAGAACCTATGGAGAAATATCCCTATCTGGAATCTGCAGACCCGCGCATTTTTGTCCATCTGTGATTAGAAACCATCTTCTGATGGATTGAGTGATTTATGTATGTGCGCACATCTGTTTGCAAGTATTCTTACATCTAAAGCAACATAAAGTCGTATATCTGAGATACTGAGCTACAAACAATCCTTTTGTAATTAAATGTACAAACATCCAGTGATTGATGAATGAAGCTGCTGTGATGCATGACGTGAGAGAAACTTCAGGAAACATCAAATGTCACATTCAAATCTAATGTTCAGTACGGAGATGTTAACACTCTTGTGCACTCGTAGATTTTTTATGGTTCATATCAAAACGAAATAACTTTTTAAATGTTATTTAAAGGGCATCCGGACATTGGAATCATGAAAAATCACAACAGGCAAAAGTCAGGCCTCGTTCATCATGTGCTTTGGTCCGGGTCCAGCTGAGAGCATAATGGGGAGCACACGGCCCGACAAATGAGAGCCGATTCAGATTTTAGGTCAGAGAAAGAGAGAGAGAGACCTTTTGATTCCATGGGAAGACAAGTCAGCGCGCTGGGAAAACAAACAGAGGTTTGATGTGTATGAATCGGCTCTTTCTCCTCATCTAGGTTGTCTTGTCTCTCCATCTAGTGGTGAAAAGGAGACAGTTCTGCAGGAACTATATGTGCTGTGCAGGAAAACCTGTTACCTGGCTCAGAGTATATTTCTTCACATCTAATTCAGGCTGCATGAAAATGATATATTCAGTAGTTACCTGCTCCTGGAGAAGCGACACTTATCGTTTTCTGTAGCACTGTCTCTATGTGTAGACGTTCAACCAAAAGGCGTGTTTATGATACATATGATCTCCTTCATAGACCATTATTTAATGTGGAGTATACTTTATACCTGTACTCCAATTTTAAGTACTGGCTAATTACTTCTCTCAATCCACCACAAGAGGGCAGTGCACGATTACTGCTTAAAGAAAAGGGGCAATCAGGTAAATGTTCCTCAAGGTCAACCTTATGCCTCAGTCTGGTCATTTGGGCAGGTAAGACGGCTGCCCAAACAAACAGCATTACAGAGGGAGACCATTTCATGGTGGGGCAACGAAGATAAAATGATGGAAATGTCCCCAAGAAGTGTGACACTAGAACAAAAGCCCACTGACCGAAAGGGCACATCGATTAGAGGAATCTAAACATCATTTAAATTCCTCTACCGCGAATCCATTTATTCAATTATGGCAAAGATCACCTTATTAAAGGAGCAGAGCGTTCACTCAGAAAACCACAACGCTTACAGTTTGCTCTCTTAATTCCAATCACATCGGCTGAGACTAAGGGTGCTGTTGGCAGTGGAAGGAGACATCATTATTAATAAACCCCTCACTGGCACAAACACACACACACACACACACATTTGTACAGAAGCAAAGCAGACACCATGTCAGAGAATGACAGACAAGAGTTGGTCTGTCTTTGGCTGGGACTGCGGTGGTTTGCAGCGTTTGCTCACATGGCGGCTTACGCACACACACACTCACAGAGGGAAGCCATCTCTGAACCCGTCCACATGAAAGGGATCTGAGCTGCGGAAGAGCTGAGTTTGCCGCACAGACGCACACATACACACACTGAACGCCTGCGCCCCCATTGGTTGACGTCTCTCCACCCCACCGCGGGAGTCTCTGAGGGGTCTGCTGCAGCACTCTGCTCCAGGGGCCTGGAAACACTGGAGCGAGCTTCCCCCCCCCACCCCACCCCCCTTTACTTTCTATTTTTGGGCTGCATACCCAACATCATGAGCCTCCCTCATTTTCCACAGCTTTCCGGCATACTGGTTCCCAGTGTTCGTGGGCTTACGCAGCTCCACCGGCTGATAGGAACAGCAGTCGGGCCTGTTGTTAGCCGAGGCAACATGATACCACCGAGACAACAAGAGAATCTGTGCAATGAGCTAGTGAGGAAGGGCGCATAAATCGTGCCTCCACTGCAGGGCCCAGGGGCAGCAACCCAGTGCTCAGCCAGCCATGTAGACTCAAGCCACAGCTAAAAGAATTTGGAAAGGACCCTTCCTGCCGCCCATCCCCCATACGGAAAGACACGGCTGGGCTCCTCTCAAGCAACTGAGGTTTCAGAGAGCAGTTTTGTAGTATTAGGCCACGTCCAAAGGTTTCACGCTACAATTCTGCCCCATTTTTTAAATCAGACCCACAAATAATGTTGTTTATATATGATTAGTAACACAATTTTTTTTTGTAATGACAGTGCCACACGCCCCCTGCGAATAAATGCTCGGTTTCAGCTCAAACTTATCTTCAAACTCATCTTCAGCTCAAACATAAAAGCAATTCAGAGCCTTTTCATCATTTATCAGGGATCATTTGAACCAATTACAGTGAATAACTTTGGTTTGTTAATAATCTCATACGGTAAATTGCATGGGGATATGTGCAGAACATGTGAAGAACATGTCATTGTTTTTGAGTATTTGTTGCTAAAATGAGATAACTTTAGGGGCACTTCTAAAGTGTGTGGGAGGGCCTTTTTTTGGACCAAAAACTGACATCAGACTGTTGCAGAGAGGTGGACTGTTTGTTCCTGCCACTATTGTTATCCAGGAGAGCTTAAACCTCAGTTCTGGAGTAAAACACAAGAGTATCTGCCCACATTCATAAATTAGAGGGAGGTCCCTAATTCTACAATAGCCTATAGGGCTTCAGATTCATGTAGGAACCTGTCAGAGGGAGGAAGCATGTTTATGAATGAACATACTGCTTGTCTGCCCGAGTTCACCGAGCAGTCCGGTAAGCAGTGGGATGAAAAACGAGTCCCGAGCATCCAGGGCTGTATCTCACTCATGTGTGGGTTGTTTTTTTTTAAAAAAAAAAACAACTCATTTCCTTTTGAGTGCATGCACACATCCAAAACGTGAATAAACTTCCACACAAACACATCCACGCTCGATTTGAGGGCCGTCCATCGCCAGTTTTTTAAAAAGTTTTCCTCAAAAACTCTTTTGAGGTTTGACACACTTTGACTGACGGGGAGTGATTTTTTTTTTTCTTCCCCCGACTGGGATTTAAGCTGTGGTTTCTCTATCTCGGCGACCACGGAAAAGGGTATCCGGCTTATTGATGGCGGCGAATGCCAGCGGGCATTAGAACAGCGAGCGGCCATCTGCCAGCCTAGCGAACTAGCAACCCCACCAGCTGCAGTCGCAAAACGCCCTACAAAGCAGGACATGCATGCAGCTTCTGACGTCTGCGGCCACACTGCGCTACAAAGCCCAGAAAAACCAGGAGCGGAAACAATGAGATCCAGCCTCATAGACGCCGCATAGGTCCGCCACCGGCAAGTTTTGTTTTTTTTTGGGGGGAAGAGCTGCTGCCGTTAAGTGCTCATCAGTTCGTTTCGGATGGCCGGTTTGTGCGATTATTTTTACGCGGCGGGAAAAAAAATCGGAAAGACTCATGCAGGGGCACTTTAATACCCCGACATGGCGACGGCAAGAAAAGGGAGAGAGCTTTTTACTATTTTGGAAACTAGCGCGGACACCGAAAGTGCCACGGAGTGCGACAGCCAAGAGACTCCGCTTAATCTTTCGGCCGACGTGAAGTGGTTTGAAATTCCCTTCAGAAAGCCGGACTCGGACGAGGAAGACGAGGCGCGGGAGGAAGAGGAGGAGGAGGAGGAGGAGGTCGGCGAGGGGGAGAATGGCTTCGGGAGCTCGGCGGCCGCGGCCGGCTTGATCGCGGGAGGAGGCTGCAACATAATTCTGGTGACCGGCAGCAACGGCCTCAAGCACGACGACGAGGACTACGCCGAGGACTGTTATTATTCTACCTCCACCAACTGCTCCGACACCACCTCCAACGACTCGGATATCGATTTCTCCGATTTGGAGGAGGAGGAGCGCAGGAGTTTTTTCGGCTTCGGAGAGGATCTGGACGAGGACTGCACTTCTCCCGACTTCTGGGGCGAGCCCGACCAGGTGATCTCGATCGAACCTTTCTCCGCCGTCAGTGGCCCTCAGTACTCGCTGGGGGACGATGCTGACACCCGCGACTATTTCCGGATACTCTTCCCAGATTCTCTTTTTGAACACATGGTAGAACAAACAAACAATTACGCCCTCTATCGGCAAAGGAGGAGCGGAAAATCCGACCCCCACTGGCACCCCACGGATGTCAGGGAGATGAAAGCCTACGTGGGCCTGAACATTCTCATGGGCATCAATCAGCTTCCAGACACGGGCATGTACTGGGCCAGTGACATTTTCATAGGCAACGCCGGCTTTAAGAAAACAATGACGGCCAGGCGCTTTGAGAAACTCACCCAGTACCTCCAGCTGTGCGACCGGGAGTCGGAGCCCGTGCGCGGGGAGCGCGGATACGACGGCCTATTTAAGATTAGGCCTCTCCTTGATGTGGTGGAGAACACTATGTGGGATGCGTACACGCCCAACCGCTGTCTAACCATAGATAAGTGTGCTATTGTCACTAAGGGACGTTACTCTCCCACCCAGTACATGTCCTCCAAGCCCCTCAGGAAGGGGCTGACCATGTGGATGCTGTGTGACTCCCGCTCGGGCTACTGCCACCGGGCCAAGATCTACGTGGGCAAGCCCAGCGAGGAGGAGGCCGCCGCCTCCTTAGGCTACAGGGTGGTGACCTCAATGGTGCGTGGCCTGGAGGGTCAGTACCACCATCTGTTCATGGACAGCTTCTTCACCTCGGTGCCTCTGCTGCAGAGGCTGCTGAGGGACGGGCTGTACGCCTGCGGGCCCACTCAGCCCGGCCGCAAGGGCTACCCGGAGGTCCTCCGCCCTCGTAACGTCGGGAAACTGTGCCAAGGGGAGTTCTACCAGTGCCAGCACGGCAACGTGGTTGCCACGGTGACGCGGGATGTCAAGATGGTCAGCTGCCTGTCCACCAACTGCGCGCCGGGGATCGTGGGCATCAGCCCGGGGCGGCAGCAGCACGACGCGGACGGGGAGGGCGAGAGCGACCACGCCGACAACTCGGGCCTGTCGTTCGGCGTGCCGCGGCCTCTGCCCCTGCTGCTGTACCAGGAGAACATGAGGGGCGTGGACCTGTGCGACCAGCTGAGGGAGTGCTACCAGGTGGGCAGGCCGTGCAAGAAGTGGTGGCGCTACTTCCTGTGGTTCTACGTCAACCTGTGCATCGTCAACGCCTACGTCATCCTGAGGGAGAGCCGGGGGGGTGCTCCGCCCGCGGGCTTCAACGGCAAGCACTTCACCCAGCGCCACTTCCGCGTGCGCCTGGCTCAGCAGCTGATTGGAGACTACCAGGGCGCGCGGGGCATGGAGCGGGCGGCCCGCAAAAGACACGCAGACTCCCCCATCGAGTACGGACATCGCCTGGAGCGCATGTCGGAGCGCTCTCGCCGCTGCAGGAACTGCACCAACAAGGGGCTGCGTCACGAGAGCGTGTTCGGCTGCAAGATATGCAATGTCCACCTATGCAGGGGCGGGTGCTTCTCTGAGTTTCATAAATAAAACTGAACAATCTTTTTTTTTTTTTCCTTTTCTATCCTTTGTGTAATCAAAGATACCCGTGTCAATTTTTTTGTTTTTCTTCAAACGGTAAAAATTATTTGTAATTCCAAAGCTTACCACTACGAGTGCACAATATAGTCACACACTTTACGTAGAGCTAGTGTTAGGTTAGGTATTATTGCACGTGTATTAGAGGAAATACTCCAACAAACTGTAGATCATTTGGATTAGTGTAGAATGTTTTGGCAACTTGCCTTCTGTAACACTGACATAATTGCCTTGTCACTTTTTTATACGCGTAAGATATGGTAAGGATTTTATATGGAAATGAAGAAATCAATTGTTTCTGCACTTACAATAGAACAGAAAATATTTACATTTGGAAATGTATTTCTCTCTTTTTACAAAATAAAGATTTCATTTTGAGGAATTTAATCAACCCACCCCTCTTCTTAAAAAACTCAAAAAGAGGCACAAGCAAACGCAAAAGCTCTGTTTTTTTAAGCAGAGCATCGATAAACAGTCTTTAAAATTTTCATTTGGTTCTTTTGAGAAAATCCGTGCAACTCTGGACCTTCAACCGGACACAGCTTGGAGTAATTAGAGAGTAGAAAAAGCTCCACAGCACTTTCCAGCCAATGGACCTAGAGATGCCATTACTCTCTGACCGCATCACAGACATGGGGCCATCTGTAGCCCGACTACTTTAAGTACAAACCCCACGGTGCTAACTGTCACCGACTGATTAAGAAATGGAGCATGCTTTTGGATGGAAGATTGACGGTTTATAGGTGGCAGCGAGGTTGAGGACACTTGGTTGAATTGGTTAAAAAAGCCTTTGCAAAGTTAGCCCGATCAGACTGAAAGCTGCTCTGTTAGCACAGCTGAATTGAGAAACATTTCCGAGTTGTTCCGGCACATTTTGGCATAAGCCTGACTCTGTTATGGGACGACGGGGCTGTAGGCAGGCAGAGACGGGCCGCTTAGGCGGGTCAGACTACCCGTCTCCTGTGCGTCTTCATCTAAGGCCTCACTGGCAGTCTATCTATCTCTCTCCCTCCTCAGGCTCTGCTGTACCATCCTGCACACACACACACACACACACACACACACACACACACACAAAAGCACGCACACAAACACTGCCGGCAGCACACTTACACACACACTCACACACCCTCCCCTCCCTTCGCTCGACTCTCTTGCACTCCCTCAGCCGTTTCCCAGCTGGGAGAGGGTTAGTCAACTGGACGCCCATCCTGCTGATCTGTGGGAGCCCCGTGGGGAGTTGCCATGGCAACCGTGGCTGATGAAGACAGGGAGTCGCCAGCAGGCCCACATGGTTGTCATGGTACTCACTCTGGCTACGGAGATGGGAGGTACCAGAGGCCACACCTCCCTACTCCCCTCTCTAAAACTAGGGAGGGCTGTGGTGTGTGTGTGTGTTTGTGTACGTGTGTGTGTGTGTACGTGTGTGTGTGTTCTCTTGTGTGTGTATGTTTGTGAAGAGAGCTGGCTGGCTGACAACGTGCACACCCTACGCTGAGCCAGAATGGTTACCAGGCAGGCTCTGCGAGAGCATAGCTAAGATCACGACTACAGCCAGAATGAAACCAAAATGCTGATGGTCAGATGTCTTCATGCAGCTGTTGGTGGGGTTTGAAAAATCTGTCCCACTGTGCTTCACAGCACTTATCACTTATTCTCATGGAGTCAGATCAGGCAGAATTAGCTGTTCCATGTAAACTTCCAGTCAAAAGTCTGCCTGCATGTACAAGTATGCACTTTATTAACCAAGAATAGGTGGATCCAAACATTTTGTTTATACTCTTTGGGTACATATTCCATGATCAATTTAGAAGATTGATTTGTCAAATTATGTCAAAGTTAGTTACACAATCTTCTAAATCAAAAGTGTTTTTTGTCAAATGTATCCCTGTAAAAAAATGTAATTTTCAACAGAGGGATGTGACACATGATGGATGGCCTATTGCGAGAGATTATTAGTTTAATTTTCCAATCACTTGAATAGCAGTGCAGACATGTACACCAGAACAGTGGAATACGAAGCCAGTGTTGATCGGAGCTTTTGTATTATTAATGATGAACTCAAGGGTTGATCATGGCTCCTTTCTGTCCCTTTTGCTCTTTTTGTGAGAACTCTATCGTCTCTCTCAGAACAGATTAAGATCGTACTGCGTGTGGTGTCACGGTGGCCGTGTGATGTTTCCAGCAGGGGATCCCAAATACAAAATACTCAGTTTCTCAACTTGTTTCCCACTTCTGGGCAAGGAAAGATGTCTGAGTTCTGTCAGAAACAGGGGCCTGGTTCTACTTAAGAACAACTGGTTGGCCGACACATGTACTGTTTGAATCATGAATGCGTCTTTGTGAAATACTTTCC
>JABUIW010000162.1:3309587-3355239 GCA_013363375.1 Menidia beryllina | reverse complement strand
ATGGCATCATATTCAATTTTAAAGTTTTTGATAGTCATTTCTAACAGAGCAACATTAAACCACAAGCCAAAAGCGAACTTGAACCATGTAAGCTCAGCCCATTTTCTCTGCGGTATTTATATGTGATAGCAGGCTTGCACATCCAGTTAAACCAGTCTATTGCATCATATTTCCGCGTGTGCTTTCCACATGTGGTCAAGAGTAAAAGCATTAAGACCTGTGTGCACTTAGTTCAATGGAAACTTCAGAGTATTATGTTTGGTTTGTAAACTGAAGGTTTCTGGAACACAACGGCAGTCCCGCTAGCAGGAAGTCTGCAAGGCCTTACTTCTTTCATTCGGTTTACAAATATCAAATATGCTTAGTCATTGCCATGTTTCCTCATGTGAGTGTCAAATTTTCCTGTTAGACTTTTTCTTATTGAAATTCCAACTTAATTCAACTTTAAGGCTATCTAAAAATGAATGTGATGGTTGGACATAACATAGCAGTTCTATTTTTAACACATTCCCTAAGCTCATGCTTTTTGATATTCTTTCCCTTTTTGTGTACCTTTAAGAGGTTTTGTAATATTTAAATGTTTTTTACTAGATTCATTATCCTTTGAGCCTGTGAAATGATTTACAAGAACAATCACACAATTAAACCTCTAATTTTGGTAGATGTCTAGTTTCTATAACCAAAACAGAAACAACCCCCCCCCCCAAAAAAAACCCATTGTCAACTCCCATTGAAAGAATCACATCACAAAAGTCTGAATTCAATAAATCTTAAGGCATGATAGTAATTTTAATGAAACAAATCATCAAAATGTGCATCATCTTTATATTTCAGTCAACACAGCTCAAAGCAGGCCAAGAAAAAAACAACATCAAATGCTTATATTTGTACTACAATATTTTACAATATTTTGCAAGTATAACAATAATTACATCAACTAGTCATTATTAATCAAGAGTATTTTTTAAAATCCTTTTATTTAATCTTTTTCAAATGGTCAACAACCTTCTCAGCACCTTCACTGTTATTTATTTGTGAAGTCATTCAGAGAAGGGTACATTGCATATGCCCCGTAGGGAGGAGGGGGTTGGACTGAGAACTGAGGCACCGCTGGAGGCTGTGGAGGTCCGAGGCCCCAGACCGGAGGGTTTGGGTTCCCAAGTGGTTCAAATCCAAAGCTTGTGGCCGCAGGTGGCGGGGCTGATGCCACAGCAAAGGCTTGTGAGGCAGGAAGAATGACTATATCAAATTTGATCTCTGGGTCTGAGGCATACTTAACATCAAGGTATACCTGTGGAAAATTGGATGCTGTTATTTCTTTTCCGTATTCCTCTCAAAAAGATTTGTTTGCCTATTTAAAACGTTTCACAAAGCCGACGTTTAACTGAGTTTTTTTTTTTTGGAAGAAAGAGTTGTTAGTTGTTTTCTCTTCCCATTTATTCTGAAATGGGCCTGGAGCTGTAGATCCACACTCTGTGTGAATGAACAACAACAAGCACAATAAAAGACGCGCACATAGGACAGGATTCAGCACAATCAGAAACAGTTTGTTGAGTAATGTAAATGGCAGAGAAAATCGAATTTGATGTCATAAGAATTGCTATCGTAACCGATTCAAACTTTTTGAGGAGAAACACTTTTGCTACTCACCCTCAGTCTGTACTCCGCTTTTAGGATGCTGCAGTTGAGGATGGAGGGCTCTGCATCATGCGGAACGGTGATGATCTGCGTGACCTTTTCTGAGGTTGATGGAGGGATGGGTGCTCCCACCTCTTTGATAAGATCATACGTGCGGACTCTTCTCTCCCCCCTTGCAAAGAAGCTGTGCTTACTGTAGATGCAGTACTTGGGCTTGATCTCGCGTGATGAATCGTTCTTAATGAAGGCCAAAACCTTCAGCCCTTCTCCTGTGAAGCAGAGCGGAAATGAAGAAACAAGCTTTGGTTTTAGCCCTGTATGGGAGCATTGTCACCTTCAGGGCTCTCACCTTGGAAGAAACCTGATTTTTCAAGATCCACATCCATGGCTACACTTCCTGAGGTAAAAAGTTTCATTTTCTTATCTTTAAACTCATGCTGTGGTGTCTGAAAGACATTAAGATTAATGAGGACAGAATTAATCTACTAAGACATATCCAGAGGCAGGTAGCTCACATGAGCCAACAGGATGTGCAAACATGTTCAAAATGTGTTTTTAGATGCCAAGCTCTTAATCTGTGGGTATTACTGGGGGTGTATACACAGCATCGAACATGTCTCAGCAGGTAGCATAGGCTTCCAACAACCCATAAAGATATTTTTTTCTGTTTCCAACATCAAGAGAGGAAATTTAAGACCATACCATCAATCCATATACGCTGTTTATGGCTGCATTTGACACAAAGTTGATCTTAGTGGACTCTTTCTTGGCAATCCTCATTGATCGGCCCAACCTCGCCTCAAGCAGGAACTGAATTTTACCATCAGCTCCTTTGAAAGAGGAGGGCATATCCCTAAAGAAAAAATTATAAGCAAAAAAAATAAATAAATAACATCTAAAGTCTAAAGAATTACATTCTTTTTTCTCCAAATTGATTTTGGGAGATATTTTAGAAGTTTCCTACTGGGACGGGATCTGAAAGGTGAACGGATAGACATGGACTCCAGGTGCCACTACACTGCAGTCTGAAAAAACAAACCGATATTTGAACAAAATGTGCAGCAGCTGGTTAGTGAAAATGATTAGCGGCGTGATGAGGGGTTCACCTCCTGAACAGCAGGTAAGAATTAGTGAGCCTAAGTGAAGAAATGGAGCTGGAAAAGACAAACGTGCAAGTCTTTCCACAAAAAGCAAGAGAGCTTCATGTGAAGATGTCAAATACTTACATGTTTCGGGATTGTGTATCACCAGTGCTTTTTCATCATCTATGTGAGAAAAAAAATAATAAAAAAAGTAGAAGGCAGTGACACACTATTACTATAATTACTTTATTTTCTCCACTGCGGTTAAAATAAGAAATGCATTGACTGAAAAAACTGATACACCTGGAACAAAACTCTTGGGTTAATTGCCTTTCACTACCTGTAAAACAGCCACAAACCCACGCCCACGCAGGAGCAACAGGAAGTTCAGCGCGTGTGCCCAAAGCAGAAAACTGTCACAACAACTTCCTAACGTTTAAAGCTTAAAGAACAGAGAGCAGGAAGCTGAATTACCCTTGAGATTTTTGTCGCGAATGAAGTATTGCTTAATGCTGAAATATTTATCTTTGGAGTGGTAAACAACGGTAACCTGGCCGTGCCTCTCGCTCCAAAGCACCTCAGCCTTCCCCTTGAATTTGATGGACAGGGAGTCGATCTGGCAGTCTTTGGCCACTTCCAGCGTGACCTGGCCGGTGACGATATCCCCGTTGGTGAACGTGTTGCTGTCATTTATGGGGTTGTAGGTAACCTCCAGCTTCTTCACGGTGGTCGACATGTTTTTCGGTGTTGTCAGACAGAGCGAAGGCTCGGAGGGGCGGAGCGGGACCTCTATCAGCGCCCGGAGACAGAGGGTGTGTCCCGGCCCTCCTCCTCCTCTTACTCCCAGCCCGGGGCGCCCCGGGGGTTGTTTTCCTGGTCAAACTAAACGTAGGCGCCTAAGAGTTTGTTGTTTTTGTTTTTTTAAAAAGAAGAATATCCTTTTAAATATCAGCAAAGTGAAAGAAAACTATCATTAAATTGTATTCAAGCAACTTATGATGATTAACGGGTTTTGCCATAGACGTCACAGGAAGTCTGCCTTTAATTACAAAAGTAAATAAGTTAAAAAAAAAATGAATAAACAAACTTTTCTATGAGATCTTATGTTGGTGTTTGTGCATTTTTGTGTTTGGATGAACCAACTTCTTGGCTGATGCTAAACAGGCTTAAATTCAAAGTACGCAGCTGTAATTAATAATGGTGACAATTGGAAAACATCAGGAAAGGGAAAATGGTTCATTGTTCTCCTGCTTGAATGATGGTTACCACCAGAGGAAACCTGAATAATAGAAATACACTCATTTCGTTTTAAGATCCACTAGAAGGCCTCGTGGCTCAATGGTTGTGCTGTGGTTTGACATAAACTGATGCGTGAAATGTTTAAATGATCACACACAGAAGTGGTTTATGGCGCAGAGATACTATATCTGATTTGAATTGTATATACTTTTATTTAACATGTAGTAAATCTTAGATGAGGGCGGCACGGTGGTGTGGTGGTTAGCACTGTCGCCTCCCAGCAAGAAGGTTCTGAGTTCGAGTCCCGGGGGAACCAGGACCTTTCTGGGTGGGGTTTGCATGTTCTCCCTGTGTCTGCGTGGGTTCTCTCCGGGTTCTCCGGCTTCCTCCCACAGTCCAAAAACCTGCATGTTAGGTTAATTGGAGATTGGGGAAATTGCCCTTAGGAGTGAATGTGAGTGTGAGTGGTTGTTTGTCCTTGTGTGTCTTGTTTGTGGCCCTGCGATGGATTGGCGGACTGTCCGGGGTGTGCCCTGCCTCTCGCCCGTTGACCACTGGGATAGGCTCCAGTTCCCCCCGCGACCCCATCAGGAAATAAGCGGTATTGATAATGGATGGATGGATGGATGGATAAATCTTAGATGACACATTTGATCCTAATTATTTGAAACAACACAATGCTAATGTTAGTTGGCAAGACTGAAAAATGTAAACATTAAAAATGAAGGACGTTGTGAAGCAATCCTATGATAGAGGATAGAGTATAATAGAACAAATTATACCAGACTCAGCCCACCAAAAAAATTTAACATAATTAATATCAGGCTGTTTCTAACGGTTGTTACAGTAAATCTCAGATTACTATAGCTGTCAGGACTCATATGCCACTTTCATACTAACAAAGGAGTGTTGAAATGCCAACAACACTTCAAATCCTCAAATATCCTAAAACACACAAATCATTAAAGAAAATACAAGTTTTAATAGTGTTGTAATTTTTAGAACAACAGGAATTAAATAATAAGTATTTTCAGCATTGATAACAGAGGAAAGAGCATGTGCTCTCAAACTTTGAGGGTTTCAGGGCTTTACGTTCAAACCACTCAAGGACGGATACATCCCATAGGACATGTAGGCCGGTGGAGCAGAAGGGCCAAAGTCTGTTGTGTTTTGAGAGTAGCTTGTTCCAGATGCGAAAACGCTTGGAAAAGTTTCAGATCCAAAATAAGGAGGAGGTTGCTCCCCATCAGACCCCTCCAAAGCTGGCAGGATGACAATATTGAACTTTATCTCTGGGTCTGATGCAAACTTGACATCCAGATAGACCTGTGGAAGAGAAATTGTCAGAGTTGATCTCAAAGTTATGCAGTTCTGTTCATGTGGACATCCGTGTCTACGCTGATACCAACCCTGAGTCTGTACTCTGCTTTGATGATGTTGCAGTTTAAAATGGAGGCGCAGGTGGTGGCAGGGACTGTGATGAGCCTGGTGACAGTCTGACCTGCAGATCGTGGGATGGCTTCACCAACCTCTTTCAGGATATCCTTTTTCTCAATCTTCCTCTTCCCTTTTGCAAAGTAGCTGTACTTCCGATACAAGCAGTACTTAGGCTTAATGTCACGGGATGACTTGTTCTGAATGGAGGCCACAACCTGTATGCCTTCGCCTGAAATACAGACAACCACCTCTCAAATGTGAGTAGAAGGGGGAGAACTGTTCATCAAGAGACATAGCTAAAAACAAAATGTATGTTCTCCATTTGAAAAAAACACACTTTGTGTTGTGTGTGCTAATGAAAGGAAAGCATTTATAATTTTGTGTTTTTGTCTGAAACTAAATGCTAGTAGCAGTTTTGTAAGACCATTTAAATCATATTCAAAAGCTCATTAGAAAACCACGTCTTTTCAAAGCTCTTTTAACATATGATTTGAACAGGAGCAAGAGTTAAAAATTAGAAAAAGGATTGTCCACTTTTCACAGAAATTTATAAGTAAAGATCTGACCAGGAAAACAATTGGAAAATATCTGTCACTAGTAGTCTCTTACACGTGTAATTAGCTTATCTTTAGACCATTAAAATGTTCCATGAGCAAGTGGACTTTGAGAGGCACATGACTCCCATGCTGGAAAAGTTTTTTAAATCAAAGATCACTGTAATAATAATCATATTAGATGGGACACAATCAAAAATGACCTTGGCGGAACCCTGTGTGTGGAATGTTCACCTCCATGGCCACCTCTCCTGAGGTGAACAACCTCATCTTCTGATCTATCATACTCTGCTGGGGAATCTAAGAAAAAATCACAGTGTTGTTCCAAACGCCATCTACCTTTTTACTGCTATTTGACATCTGTTGTCTGAAAAAGTGTTTTCTGTCTCTTTCTGTCATGAGCTTGTTGAGTGTGAATGTGGGGGTACCATCAGTCCTGGGTCACTTTTTAAGGTTTCTTTGTTGATGAGGGTGAACAGTGCCTTGGCTTTGCTGTCCATTCTCATTGACCTGCTTAAATTTCCCTCCAACGTGTAGACGATCTTTTCAAATTTCCCATGGAAGGAAGATGGCAAGTCTCTAGTAAATGTAAGCGACAGAAATTTCCAGACAGCAGACTTAAAAGTGTTATGTCTTAAATTCAATGGAAAGAAGTAAAAAGAAAGATAACTCACCCTGTAGGGATCTGCAAGGTGAATGGGTAGACATGACAGCCTTTTCCAATCAAATTTTTGCCTACAAAGTCATGAAAATCATTGATTTATATTGGTATTTAGAATTACTAAGAAGGTATTTAGAAGTAGATCCTTAAATACCCATTACATCTTCTTGGGCAACAATTCATTTTCCATTCAAATGGAAGTTCATTTTGCATTCTGAATATGACCAGATTGGGAATATAGCTCAATTTAACAATAATCTTCTCTTATGACAGCACACATCTATCAGTTTGAATGGGTAAATGCCACTTAAAAACCTTATGCCTGATCAGACCTTAAAGAGTTTAAATGATGGTGAAATCAAACTCTCTTAAACATTATGTTCCCTTTTACACCTACTCAAAAAGTAAGAAAGCTTGGTAGAAAATGAAAGAGAAGTCTTTTCAAAGATTGTAAACGCTTCATTCATGTGTGAGATAGAGATGGTTTTTGTTGATGGGATTATATTCCACTGAGAAGCTCTTGACATTGTTTTCCATGGTGCTGCGGGCAGAGTTGCACAGCAACCTGGTGCGATAACAGGGTGAAAGGCTTGTATATGAGGAGGTGAGTCCAAACATGCAACCAGATTATCTGGTAAAATATTAAACCACCTCCATAAAACATGCATTTTCCACTGGATATAAACAATCTAATGTGTGACAAGCATAAGAAATCTTCCTTTCACAGGTAGGCATAGGTGTACATAATTAGAAAAACTATGAGACTTAAGAACTAAAAATCTGAAGCTTGGATATAAGGTCATACCAGTGGTTCAGTATCGCTGTCAGCATATGTGGCCACACACAATGAACGGTTCTACCAGAATGGGTTTGTCGGAAACCTTTCACACACATCAACGGCAGCAAACACATGTCTAAAACATGTTGGTGGAAATATTGAGTTGATACTTCAAGGAAAGTTAAAAAAGTGAGGGGAATAAAAGCTCTGCTAAATATGTGGTTCAATCAGGTTGCAAGACAAAGTATAACACAAAGAGAAGGGACAATGACGTTGTGAAAAAAATGTGCAGTTATTAATTCAGTGCAGTGAGGTTTTCTGACATGTCTGAATTTCTTTATCTGATGATCTTCGACTTTGACTGAACCCAATCCCAGAGACAGGGTTCTTGCCAGAGCTCATTGGGAAATGTATCAACTATTTGCTGATATTGTGATGATAGATTTTTCTTATTATTGCATTTACTTCTTACCTTGGTTTAGGTGTCCATGCCTTCATAATTTCTGAATAGTTTGTGCAGCCTTGTCATTCTCAAATCCAGCCGAAGCATTAGATGATGTAAGACGTTCTGGCATCAAACGCATTTTTCAATTACAATTTTCCCTGGCCTATTTAAGAGAAATAGAGCACCCCAAAAAATAAAACTGGTCCAAAGCCAGACACTGATAAACTGATGATTTTAATCTTTATCAGCATTTCGTACACTTTACGTTCACGTTTATCTTAAGTGCTGAACATCAATCATTTTAAATAGAACTGAGCATGTACAGCTCTCACAATACATTTGTAACTACAATTTGATTAGATTAGTTAAAATATTGGCTTTAAAAAGACAATTTGTTAAACATTTTCCAGAATATATAAATATAACCGGACACAGAATTATGAAAGTGAAAACACAGCTCAACACAGTTGAAATGGGTAAAAAACAGGAAGAAGAAGAATCTTTAGAAATGTAATGACACGCTAAAAAAAGGACATTTAAATATGAACATACAAAAAAGAAAACATTATTACACAGTTCCTATACAAAATCAATTTGGAGCCTTTAAGTATCTAACTGAGGCATAAGGCACTTTGTACAGAGAGCCTGATAAATACAGCATGAATCTCCTCACAAAAAATCACATCTCCATATCACAGAATGTCGCTTTTTTGCTTTGAGTATATCAACATTAAAAACCTGTACGCATTTCACGCATCTACTCACTGGAAAGCTGGGGCACCGGTGTGTGCAGATGTATCGCACAGTATGATAGGGCACAGCACGGTAAGATCATGGGAACCTTTTACAAGGAGGCTGACCTGCAGGGGAAAAAAAACAAAAAACTGTGAGAGTCTGTTAAGGAAAATAGTCAATAGTCATCACCCTGCACGTTTCCCCACAAAACCTCCCTCTCAACTCCTGTCAAACTGGACCAACAAATAAATGACATCATCCTGGTCTCTCAGTCAGAGCAGAGGTCTGAGGGCCACACCAACCTCTAAATCGTAGTGAACATCAATGATGCTGCAGTTGGAGATGGAGAGGGAGGCAGACGGTGGAATAGTGAGCAGGATCTCGGTGTGCACAGTCGGAGTGTTTGCACCCACAGGATCCCCGGTGGTATACGCCAACGATTTGCACAGCCTTCTCTTGTTGGCATGATTGTGAGTGTAGAAAGTCTGGCTCTGCTGCAGCTTGACTTTAGGCATGGCTGTTCTGGTGGAAGCGTTGCTGAACTTGCAGATTATTTTAGCAGTTTCTCCTGGGAGAGAAAAGCAAACAGAGCCTTTTAATGGGACTAGTCCACTGTCTATCTAATTTCATTCTCCTTTATCAGCATCACCCATATTCCATAAAATGGATGAATGGCTGGAACAAAACCATACCAGGGGCGAAGGCTTTCTTCTCCACAGTGACGGTCATTCTGATGGGACCAGAGGCACACCACAGGCAGCACAGAGTTTTGCTGTTAGAGCCTGAGAGTGGAGCCTGCAGAAAAAAACTTTTAGACCTGCAGCAGAGGACTAAAGTAACAAACATGAATGGATGATGGATTTTTAAATTAGACATGTACATCTATCTTCATATGCTTGTTCAAGTACACAGAAGTGGAGCATAATAATTCCAGATGTCTGTTTAACTGAATCTAAACTAACATTCAGGTCCTTAGTTCTTCAGGTGTAGTAATATACCTAACTTCATTTTTTTAAGAAACAAGGAAAAATCTTTTTCGATGTAATTTTCTTGCATGTAAAGGGAAATTATAACATTTTTGAAATTCTAACAGTAGGAAGAGTGCCCTTAGTGAAGGACGTTTTTTGAGCAATGAGAAGTTTATTTCCCCCTTCAATAACAAAGTCCCTTTCCTCTGGACTTCTAAATAGAGCAGCCATCTCTTTTCCATAGCAGCTTCATCCAATTTAGGGTGGGCTTAAGCCTATCCCAACTGTGGTGAGAGGCGGGATACGCCCTGGACATGTCACCAGTCCATCACAGGGCCACGCATATGTGTGTGTTTTTTTAGATAGGACAGGACCACCTAGTTGTGAGGTGTGAGTCATAGTCACCGCATCTCATCGAGGTACTGTACATATGATGCATAACTTACCCACAGCTCTGGCCGGTTGGTATTAATGTGGTTCACAAAGTTCAGCTCTGTCACAAAATCCTTAGACATGTGCCAGGGTCTGTTGATGCCCACTGTTAGGGTGTACAAAATCTCTCCATGAACCCCACGGAAGGATGACGGAAAGTCTCTTTATTGGTGTGAAACGATAACAACAAAAATAATGATGAATCTAAGGAAGCCTGGAAACAAAATGTTTATATACAGGACATTAATAATTAACAAAAAACATCAACAGACTCAGATTTGATCACTCTATCATCTGGTTTTCACACAATGTCTTATCCCAACCAGCATCCCCCTGATGTTGGCTTTCTATTCACAGCTCCCCACCTGTGAATGAAAGGGATGAGCATATAGGGTAGTCTCACTGCCCTCCTCCCACATGCAGATCCCAGTAGTTCAGCTTCAGGTTTAGGAGACGCACTGCTCAAATCTGCTTTGAATAGTTCTAAATTGGGTTTAGAACAATTATAACATACTTTTTGATTCATGTAAACCTTTGCTCGACTATGGACACTGCACAGTGGTTGTGGAGGTGGACACCGTCCCCCCATAGTTTGAGTCCCAGCAGTGTGGCCATGGCATGTTCCCCTCGGGATACCGGCTTCTTCCAGCTGTCCAAAGACATGAGCGTAAGATTAACTGGTCAGTCTGTATCGACCAAAGGGGTAAATGTGTTGGGTTGTCTTTGGAGGGCACGTTAAGCCCGGCAAACCCTCCTTTCTGTGAGATTGCCCTTTATATCCATCACTTTGTAAAACCTTAAACCGGAAGCCAACGTCAACGTCGTGTGACCAATGATGGTGACAAAAGAGTTCATATAGTTCATACCCACCCCCGCGGCAGCTGGAATGAAATGGGATACATGTGTGTGCCGGGCTGAAGTTTGGGCGTCCCACCAACAGCTGCATAGAAAACACCATGTCAGAGATTTGTGGTAAAGGTACGTTCAAACGAGCTTGGGATTTGCGCTTACCGCAGTTTTCCTGCATGATGACGCCTTTGTGATTGAAGAACTCAATGTTTGCATTGTAGTGTCTCCTTCGTGTGCGCCCTCTCCTCCCACCTCCTCCTCCAGTGGACCAGTGGACCTTGGCGTGTCCCTTCAACTTTATGGTGAGGGATGTGATCCGTGTTTCTTTGGTGAGGTCGAAAGAGAGGTGTCCCGTGACGAGGTCGCCGCTGGAGAAGGTGTTTCTCGCATTTAACATGTTGAAACTGATGTTGAAATTTCTGATTCTCTGTTCGAACATAGCTAATTATCTCAATTGCCTGATTTAAAAAAAAAAGTTAAAAAAGAGGAATGTGGAACTGTCCTTTGGCTATAGAAGAGATGGCGGGTTAAACCATAGATATATTTACATATATGTCTATGGGTTAAACTACTTTTAAAGTTGGCTAGCGTAAATGGTCCAGCCGAATCTGTTCCTAACAATGGTCTGCGCATGCGCAGAGCAGCCCAGCCTGTGATAAGGCGGAGCCTGT
Source organism: Menidia beryllina (assembly GCA_013363375.1). Lineage (NCBI taxonomy): Eukaryota > Metazoa > Chordata > Actinopteri > Atheriniformes > Atherinopsidae > Menidia > Menidia beryllina. The sequence continues at coordinate 3,343,750 of JABUIW010000162.1, read as the reverse complement.
CTCGCCAAGCCGTCTCGTTTCTAATAGCTGCTTTTGTTGTTCAGCAAATAACCAGGAAAACGTATTTCTGATCATTTAACTGTTATATCGACCGTTCTAAAAGTCGCAACAGCTGAGCGTAAGATTTACAGCAAAACAGGCGACAGAACATGTCATTTGAAAGAATAACAAGTATAGTTTGAAGATAACCTTGCCTGGAAATCATACATAACTAGCACTACTTTGAAATAATGGTGAAAAAAGTCTAAAGCATTCATAAACTTTACAGCCTTAATATATATTTTTCTTTTGATTATTTATTCTTATCAGATAAAATACTATGCTGCTGCTTTTTGGGTTTATAATTAATTTAGGTAGAAGTAAACTTTATGTATGTAGCTCTTCTGACACAAAAAAGTCACAAAGTGCTTTACAATCAAATGCATAACGTTTTGATATAACACAACAGATAAAACATATGATTAAGATAATCTTCAGCTTCTGAAAAAAGTCTGCAGAATCAGAGCACCTGAGGGAGGCTGGGCATTCCAAAGTTTTGGGACCACTGCCCCCCCAAAAGAAATGGTCTCTTTGAGTGTGAAAATGGTTTATGATGGTGAATCAGATTTTTTTTTAAATGTAAAAGCTGCACAGCTACATTCTGTCCAGAGTGGATATCTGCATATAGATCGTAGGACACCATTCAGTGGTGCTTGATCATGTTACCTCGCTGAAGTAAATATAGGAGAAAACAAAAAACTCAGAAGGTGTAAAGAGTCCAAGTAGGGCTTTTTCAAAATTGGTAGTACCACCCTGTTAAAACATGTAAAATAAAAAATTAACAATACAAGGGCCTACGGATTTAAAAATTTCTAAGGGGAAGGTAGAAGGTTTCATTTTATCAAGCAGAACAGACACTCCAGTCAAAGATAAAGGATTAATGGAGGACCATGTGTGAGGGGGGATTAGATGCTAAATTATAAAGTGACTGTGATGAGATGTTCCCTCTGATGGTCTACTCAACAATAAAGTAAGGAGGCAATGCTGTCTGCTTGAGAGAAAACAAATACTTTCGAGATTACGGAGACACTAAAGAACTAATGGTGTCAAATAAGAGTTTAGAGGTTTTCTCATTCAAGGCTTTTAGCTGACAGAACTTCAACATTTAGTTTCTTGTCATTGTCAACATAATACCGTAGACATCATCGAAATACAGATTTATGAGTTTAGAATTGAATTTTTAGCTTTTTTATGTAAAAGTTGCAAAATAAAACAATAACAAAACTGGAGTAAACTGGGCTGTAGTTTATGAAAGGCCTATTTAAGATTACACTGCAGTGTTAAGGAACCATACAAATTGTTTGTCAATGTTTATCTTATTTTTGTTGTTAACATCATTCTAAATGCTTTGGCCTTAGCATTGTAACCTTTAAAGTACCTGCTTTAAATGTTTACACAGACAGACATTATCGTGAGAAGCTGGATGGTGCTTGATGTCTATTTAGTCTGTGTAGCAACAAGGAATTTCAATTGATTTAGTTGATCATCTAAAATCGTTCCTCCTCACACCACCAGATGGCAGTCAATACTTGACTGTGGGACCACTCACACCATATCCTTTAAATTTACAAAACTGTTAGTGGGTGGGGTGGGGGGGGCTGATCTGAGAAGGTGTGACCCATGAAAACTGAACATATCGACATCAGCACTAATAATTACAAACCATAAATGTTTTCTTAAGGCGTAAATCCATTGTCAACTCTGGGAGCATGCCACACAATGACAATTTAGACATAAAGTTGTGTTAGGCTTTAAGCGTTTTTATAGCCCATTGACAGCTTTATAGCGCACAATACGGTCATAAAATACTATGAAAGTAATATTAAAACTGACAGCACACGGCATTTGAAAGCCTTGGCAAAGATAAACATTGTGCATCACTTCTCATACCTGATGGCTCGCCTTGTGATGGAAGACATGACAATTTGATCTTATTTATATAAAAAGTAGACAGGCACAACAAGATACCCAAATTACTTAGCTTGTTTAAGTGTTTATGTTATAAATAGAAGCCATGCATCACTCACTATAAGAGAGTTGCCCTTTAATAGTACATCCACTGCAGACCTGCATGGGGAAATGACTGTATTTAACCCTAGTGAAACCACAGGACCATGGTTGTTTAAGCAGATTAATGTGACAAACGTGCACAAAAGACTATTTAGAACAAATTTGAGTACTGTCTTATAATGATACCTATCAGATTTAACACAATTTATGGTGAGTTGGAGGTAACTGCTTTCACAGGCCTATTTTTTTATCTATATATCTACTTCCTTATCTCAAAGATATCACACCATATTCTTAATTTAATCATCCAGGCTACAGCTATTGGCATTCTGAAGGATCCAACTGGTTGATACAGAATGTTTCACCTATTATTAAAGCTACTATAAACGTGTGAGCATTCTACTATTAGATTTTAAATTGAATTCCCCTCCAAATCTTTGTGAGTGAATTCCTATTCTATCTGTGCTCAGAAATTATGGCAACCCAGTTAATTGTTGTTCAGAATATAGAAGCTATTTCAATTAGTCAGATCTAAATCCAAAGTGAAGTAAAAGAACCCAAAGGATAAGCCGCATTATTGATCTGTACTTTCTCCACGTCAACTCTCTTCTCCCGTTAATCCACAGGGTAAGCTCTAATGACAATGAGGAGCTCCCTGGCAGTCGGGACTGATGGCATTTGCACTTTAGATGGATGAAAAGGAGAAAAGGTGGAGGATGTGTGTAAAGAATTATGAGCGGGGAAGAAGAGACAAGAAACTTGAAGGGAGTGACAGTGTGTGGCGACAGAAATGTGGCAGCACACTTAAAATGGAGTTGATGGACGTGACTGACAGGGGGGGAATATTTTGAAGATGGTTCAGATGTTTTTTGGGCCTATTATCACTTTTTTCCCACTGTAACATTATAAACCAACATGACAGGAATAACATTTTCATTGATGGAAAGATACAAGTCAAAATCAACTTTGTTTATGAACATACTTAAAAAGAACTGCTTGCTGACCAATGTGCTCTTTGCTAAAAAGCACTCATGGCATTACAAAAAAATTACAGGAAATACACAACCGTATAGAAAAACTTGAATGAATAAATAAAATCAATGAATCATAATTTCATAACTGAAATACAAGAAATCAAATTGTGTTTTAAGACCACTCTTAAGAATTTAATGTATGAATGAATTTCTCCCTTTTTATTATTTGAATATGAAATTCGAATACTCAAAACGGATTATATGAAAAGGTAATGCGGGAAAATGTCAAGTTGTGTTTTTTATTAGCTCACGATTCATACTTACAAAATATGGAAATTATTTCTCAAAACACATCAGACAAAAATAATGGAAATGCAATAACTAATTACTTTAAAAAGGATGAGCAAGAAGTCTGAACTACCAACTAAAATCAAAATAAGACCTTTCATATATGATTACATAACTGCAAGTATTTAGTTGGAATATCCTATGAGGCCAGTGTAGAAAGGGAAGGGTTAAATATGTTGAATTTGTGCAGTTGTGTTCTGTTTTTTTTCTTTTTTTCTGACATTAAAAGAATTCCTGCAGCAAAACAGGAAGCCACAGAGGGAGCAGTTGGCAGTCCTAATCTTGTGCAGATCCTCCGATAGCTTTCTTCTTCACAAACAATGCTGGTCAGGACTGAGGAGGCTCCTGAAGGGTGCTGAAAGACCCGACAACCAGGCAGAACCAAGCTCTTTGTCAGCTTCTGTCTGATCAACACTCAGACATATTCATTTAGCTCCAGGAAAAGATGGCGCTAATCCACTTGAAAACAGTCATGCGTCCCAATGCTTCACATCCTCTGTTGTTTTTTTTCCTTCTATCCGTGTTTCCTTTCCATTTCCAGCATTGTGCATGGACAGTGCCTTATCTCTGCCTGGTTTTCCAAACACCGTAACTTTTCAAATTTTATCCATACACTCATATTTCTCTCTTTTTTCTAAAGTTCTCCTTTTGTGTGCGAGACAAAATGCCTTCGAATGAGTGTTGATTCTGCAAAAGCCTGTCCCCCTATAACTTTTACATTATGTGAATCAGACAATGAAGTCAACCTGTTTGGGGTTTCCTCAAAAGTCTACAAGATGAAGTCACAGTGAAAGAATGCTTTCTTAAAAGAGCATCTCAGTTTGTGGTCTTTCTGTCTGTGGCCAGACTTTAAGAGCTGCAGCCACCATGATGTCATTGACCGCAGAGACAATACTGCAGCTAATGAGTTGCGAGCCGGACAGCCTTGTAATCAGACTCAATGAAATTAAATAGAACGACACAATCACATGCCATGCTCATGTTTGAAGGATGTGTCAAAAGGAGTACGGCTTTCAGAGTATGAGTGTTACCTTGGTAAGACAAAAAAGGTGCTTTGTTCCATTATCATTCTAAATCCTCCCTAAGCAATTACTGTTCACCTTCCAAAGACCTCGGCGAGGAACAGAGCAACGCTCTTTCTTTTAAAGCAGGCAGTGGAGCATGAAGGCACAGGCACTCCTCAGGAAAAGCCAGATCACTCTTCTTTTTCAGCTGACTGTAACTTGAGCTTAAAACCTAATGTTAGATTCTCTATACATCTACAGCACAGTTTGTAGTCCAAAGGACCATCTAGAAAAGGTCAATCGAAAAAAAAACACTGTGTTTTTTCTCATTTGCAACTATATATCATACAATTCCGGATATGTTTATCAGGCATAATAGCTGTGAAAATCTCTAAAAAAAACAAAGAATATGCAGCCTGCTGGGGGCATCATTGGAAAAGCTGCAGGGTCACCAAAGTCAGTAAGATTCATCTTCAGAGGACAATCTTTGAAATTTTCATGGCAAATTATCCACTTTGCCTTTTGAAGATTAGCCTGAATAGTAGAGGAGCAAATGACGCGACTATCCACACTTACACCTCTCATAGAGATGGAAATATATTCTGTTTTCCAAGATGCAAAATATCAATTTCATCATATTCGCTCCAGGTGCTGTCGGTGTTGGGAAAAGTGTTACTTTGTGCAAAGTTATATGTTTGACAAAGTTATAGAAGTGTATGTCTGTCAGCAGCTAGAAAAGGGAAAATATTTTCACCTTAAGTTTATCTTCCATAATGTAGACTCAGTGAGACCTAAGTCTCCAGTCTCTGTTTTTTTCTCATAAAACTCACTTCACTTAAAATCTATTTTTTTAAAAAAGGATACAATCTTTTCAACCTCATCACTCAATGCACTGACGATATCCAATGATATAGATAACACATGGACAGCAACTGGAATCCACTTTGTGTGTGTCAGTTATGGATGTTTATTCAGATGCTTCAGCGACCATACACAATAATCTTCTTTTATGATGAACATCAGTGTCTAATCAGTATCAATAGGTGCTCAAATACCCAAACTGTAAATTGAAATGCATTTTTATCCAGGATAATACAGAGACTTTTGCTAAAGACCAATTTCTCTTTTGGTCTGATTTTGTTTACTTCAGGGCCACTGGGAAATTTCTAGACACAAAGGACCTGATAGTTGGTCAATGGAGGAAGGTGCTCAGTTGCACCTGTAACCTCTGTGCTAAGCTTGACGCAAGACTATCCATCATCTAGGCTTAAAGGAGGCATGGGAGAGAGTGGTGTGCATCCAGGTGGATGAAACTTGATCTCAGCTTTTATGTACTAGCCTAAATCTCTGTTTAAGTCCTTACACTGTAGTTAGGATTTGAAGATTTGTGTCTTTAGTCCCTTCAGTGTATTGTCTCAGATAAACCAACTTTAGCAGACATCAATAAACCCTAACAGATCTTATTGATCCAATCCAAAAAATAAAAGATTAAAAATGTGAAAAATATCAGTTTTTGCAACCAGTGGCTAATTGATATGATTAACTGCAAATGTGCTATTTTCCTAACCAAATTTGACGTAAGGGGACGCATGTTAATTCACTGCTATTTTGCCTTCTTTGGTATCCGTTCAATATACTTTTAAATCATGCTAATTCATCCTTCAACCTTGTAAAAGCAATTGCACCAAATGTGACCTCTTCCTTATTGGGCCACACCTAATGTCAGAACATGAAAGAGGGGATTGTTGGCTCCCAATGTAGGAAACCTAAAACTTGAGTTGGTCTGTCACGACTGCAGATATGGAACCAAATACTGTTCTATTTTAAAACTAGGTAGTGAGTTCAAACTGTTGAAGACAATCAAGAAGCATCTACCAATACTTGGGTATATTCCTGGTGCTGGCTGTGGCTGCTATTCTGCTGGAACCACAAAGTGAGCATTGACAGCTTGTTAAGAGAAAGAGTTGCCTATTGTCTGGAAACTACACTTATGAATATAGGGGTAAAGCTGGAAGTTAAACAAAAGTTACAGAAAGGTGTAAATAAACCTCGCAGAGCTGAGGGGAAGAGTTGAGATTTGATGTTGATTATGGAATCTGTGAATCTAGCAAAGTATCTTTTTATTGTGTATGCAAAGTGAAAAATTGCATCTTGTACCATCATTTAATTGATTTGAAACTGTCTATATTTAAAAAAGAACAATGACTCCGTATTGCTGCCAAGATGTTGCAGGTGAGAAATTGTATTCTGTAGTGGTACTTCAGTGTGTGTGCTTGTGTTGGTCATGATGCAGAGACACAAATTAGTTCAAATTGCCAAATCTGAAACTAAGTCTTCATCATTGTTGTATTGACGGTGCATATTTCCAGGTTAAGTTGCAAGACGAAGGTCTAGTTTAAGGTAGAGTTTGAACTGAGAACTAAGCAGTCATGGCTGAGGGGTGAGGTTAGAGAAATTAATCACACACATATGTGTGTATACCATCTGAAGAGCACACAAAGCTCTCTCTCTCTCTTTATCCATTTAAGCTTGTTGTCCTTTTTTTGTCACTGATTGCAGAATGTGCTTTAGGATGGTGGCATAAGAAGTGCACACTTGGTGCACTCTCACTCTCTCTTACACACAATCACACACACACGAATACACACCCAATTCCCTCTCCCTCGCATTGTTTTTTTGGGTCGCACTCATCTGCAGCCTTATTACCCAGAGTCCTCTGCGGCAGCCAAACCAGCGCTACACTGCTGTTCTGTCAGTCACATCAGCACCCAGCACACGCTCAACCCAGCTAAGATCATCAGGAATTTCACCGCTGGAAAACCTGCTCGGAATTCAGAAAAAGGCTCTGCATATGTCTAATTGTGATGGAGTTTTCCACCTTGGCTCAACTGCTCTTATTCTCAGCCTAATCCCAGGATAAAATCCTCTTTCATCTCACCAATGTAATTAACTGAAAACATTAAATCTACAATGACTGAAATGAGTCTGCTCTGCATGCTGAAATTAGGATGGTTTGATTCTCTGCCCCTGATTTTATATAATCTATGCAGTACATTACAATCACTGTGACACATTGTGACTATTTTTGTCCTCAATACTATAATGTACTCCTGATTGCAGTGACTAAATACTGAATATAAGACTCCTATAATTTTTTATTGCAAGACAGAGGCCACTGCCACATACAGTTTAGTCATAAGAATAATGTGATGTCTGTAATTTATACCAGAGGCATTTTGAGTTATCATATGGTGTTTTACATATACCACAATTGCTGTATGAATGAACAGAGTGTAAAGCGAAAAAAAAGAGAAGTGCTTTTTTTCTCCTTTTGATTAATTTGAACATCAAATCACTGAACCACATCCTTTCATTCAAATCAGAAAAAAGTTATTAGTACAGAGGATGCTTTTGCTTGACTTTTAAAATCAACCAGTGTTCTTTTGTTACTCTTTATTTTCTTTGTGTTTTTGTGTGTAACTGTTCAAAACAGTGTGGCACAGGACCTTCGGTCTACACTGCCACACACTTCAAGTTGGACGCATTTTGGCTACTCGACTCCCCCTCAAAGAACTGACGGGCTGTTGTGGGAAGAGGCATTAATCCGTTGAGCCAACTAACATAAGAACAGACGAGTAGGCACAGCATGGCTAATATTTTCAGGACCACTTAACTTTATGGACGTCGTGAAACTGGCAAGATGTGGAGTCAGACTTATTGGGATGTTTCCATCTCTTACTTTCCTGTTGCATCAGTTTCTGAATGCAAACTTATGCAGAGCTTGTTTTGCTGCCTGTTGTGTATAATTGCGTTTATTTTTTTGTTAGATAAACCACAGAATGTTTTTTCTTTTCTGTTTACACGTCTTATCAACTAACACCAAGGGAGACACAGTGCTTGTCAAGTTAAAGGTGTTAATTCTGAATGAAAGTAGTTTATGCTCTTCAGCCAATGCAACAGGATGTTAGTTTGTTCCATAAACAAAAACTCTGTTTGGGACACTGTCATGATCAGCAGACAGAAGAGGGAGGACGGGGTAGCAAACTTAGTAACAGGCAGTATTAAAATGTAACACTAGAAGGGAAAACGGTCCCTTCTTATTCTTACTGATTGAAAATGAGCTTTCTTGTGTGAATAAATCGTCACACATTTGTCAATGTTATTCAAATACACTGTGTCTGTGTCCTTTGTGTTTTTATTTGGGAGTGGGAGTATTTTCAGCAGGGCAACAATGCAAAATGAGGTGGTGTGTAAATCTTACATGTGCAGAGGTGTGCATCCTTTATTCGAGCATGAGACTAGAGGTTGCTTTGATTTAAAGTGAACATCAAAAAGGGGAAAAAATTGGCCACTTTAGAAAAGGCCTGTTTAATAATGATATGTTCTTAGCCTTGACACCAGAAGTTACTCATTTAAAAAACAAACCAAAAAAAAAAACAGGAAAACAGACGATGTGACAAGGTAGACTATTGTTCACACTAAATTATTTACTGAGCCGCACGCTTTTGTAAACTTCAACAACAATTAATCTCAAGAACCTCTTTTGTGTGAGAGCTTAATCGTTTGCTAATTACTGTCCTTGCTAACAGACACTCTCGTTGGAAATCTACAATTACAAAGCCCATTGACAGGCCCGCTAAACAAAGGCTGTTTGCCAAAATGCCAAAGCGGTTGTTGTATAGCTGGGGAGGATCCGGGTGCAGCTTACTGTATGGAAGTGTGTGCTTATTTGTAACTCTTTTTGTAACTGACTTACAAAAAGAGGGGGAGGAGACATATCAAAGGAAAAAGAAACGTAAGAGATTAAATGTTTTGGTGTTACTCTGGACTGGCACTGTATACGGGGTGTTCCCTGATGGATGGTTTTCCTCTGTGCTATGTGGGGATTGTCAATATGTTGAGCTGTGTAAGTGCAGCAGATAAGGATGTGTCAGCTCAACAGTTGGCAGGAGGAAGCAAGATGTGCTGTGGCGAAACTGAACTGAAGAGATGGAATACAATCAAAGATTAAAGGAATCTGCCTCTCTCTGATAGGGCACCTTAGTACATATTTAGCTTGGATTCAAGAACAAGAACCGCCACCTTTACAATTAAACCCATTTAAATTGATGGCCTGAATTTGGGTCCAAACTGAGACTGGGTGACTGACTTTTAGGTCTCATCTGAGGTTTCTGGAATGTGATGACCTGCTGAGCCAGTAAGAAGATCCGTAAGATTACTGGCTTAGACACGAGTTGCTGCTATGTGATGAAGGTGTGCCAGTGACTTACCAGATACCAGTAACCATCGGAGGTCTATCTATCTATCTATCTATTTATCTATCTATCTATCTATCTATCTATCTATCTATCTATCTATCTATCTATCTATCTATCTATCTATCTATCTATCTATCTATCTATCTATCTATCTATCTATCTATCTTTCTGTTTTTCTGTCTGTCTGTCTGTCTGTCTGTCTGTCTGTCTGTCTGTCTGTCTGTCTGTCTGTCTGTCTGTCTGTCTGTCTGTCTGTCTGTCTGTCTGTCTGTCTGTCTGTCTGTCTGTCTGTCTGTCTGTCTGTCTGTCTGTCTGTCTGTCTGTCTGTCTGTCTGTCTGTCTGTCTGTCTCTCTATCACCTTTGGCCTGTTAACCTTTCCTTCTTCCTCTATTCCAATCTCCAGTTTTTATCCATCTCTTCCTTGTCCTCTTCTCCCTCCGTCCTCTGGAGTGCATGCTTATTGCCTGTGAGTGGTTGTCATGGTGATCGACCCCAAGGGACTCATCCCAAAACCAAAAAGTTCTGCTGGTCTGAAATAGAACCTCCTCCTCTCTCCAGAGGGATGGAGGGCTCATTTGGCATATGGAGGAAACAGAGGTAGAGGAAGAGAACGAGAGATGTTTCAGTCAAAGAGAAAGAGGAGACAGGGAGGGAAAGATGGAGAGGCAGGCAAAGAGAGAAAACAGGAGAGAATGAGGCAGCATACAGCCACTCCAACTGGGTCACATCGCAGGAGCATTGCGTAAGCATAAACACTGCTGCCCCTGTGCTATGCCCTGAGAGCACACATACGTGCACACACAAACACGCACACTGAACAAAATTCTGTCTTTCCAGACTGTCTACTGTCTGGGAATCAGCCATTTTGTGTCTGCATTACTGTTCACATTTGAGCTGCAGCAAACTGTGGCCCTTCTCTCTGTGTTCTCTCAGGGGATTTCTGATGAGTACATCATGACAGTGGTTTGAACCCTTTTTCCTCGGTTAGCTGCCAAGGTGCACAGCCCCATGACATCATATGTATTCCCCTCTAAATATCCAAACACAACATATAGTTGTGTGAACACAAAAGTACTTCTTTGAATCATTACTTTGGTTTTTGGAATCCATCTGTCCAAAGATAATATTCGCTTCCTTCAAATAACAATCTCTCCTCTGTGTGTGTGTGTGTGTGTGTGTGTGTGTGTGTGTGTGTGTGTGTGTGTGTGTGTGTGTGTGTGTGGGGGTGTGTGTGTGTGTGTGTGTGTGTGTGTGTGTGTGTGTGTGTGTGTGTGTGTGTGTGTGTGTGTGTCAAAGTGCACCAGCCGCTCCAGCAGGTGAGGTCTATGCTGACAATCACTGGTCTCCTTCCACATTGCATTCCTGTAACACTGATCCACCAGTGGATATCCCGATCATTTAGGGAGTAACCGTGCAGTAGCAGTGCTGGGTAGACATGCAGTGGACACATCTGCGCGGCCCCTCTCTGCATGTCAGAGCATGTGTTGTTAACAGGCCCACGGTAACGGCTCACCCGCTGCAAAGATGCTCCTGGATGTCCCCTCAGGAATGTGTGTTCACACCGATGTAGTTGTCTTCCATCCATCCATCCATTATCAATACCACTTATTCCCTTATGGGGTCGCGGGGGGAACTGGAGCCTATCCCAGTGGTCAACGGGCGAGAGGCAGGGTACACCCTGGACAGTTGTAGTTATCTTATTTCATGTTATTCAGAAATGTTATTTATCTTATTATGCACATGCTATATCCTGTATAGAATGTGTGTGTGTGTGTGTGTGTCTGTGACAGAGGTTGTGTGTATCAGTGGAAGGTGTTTTGGTCAGGAGCAGGGACAGGCACAGCCGGCTGTTTAAAATCCTAGGTGGACGGTTTCCAATCCCCATTGCACTCGTGAATTTGAATAAGAGCAAGAGGACTGCAGATGTGTCTGTCCGTCTGTCTACCGGAGAACCTTTCCAATCAAGCAAGGAACGAGAGAAATATTGATTGACACCGACTGGGAAACCAGGGGGGGAACGCGAGACAGAGAGAAGCAGAGATGATAGGAGGTGGAGTTAGCAGGGGGTGGGCGTGGCCCCGCAGCTGTCACTCACGGGGGGTTACCATAGCGAGGGGGCGGCCCTCGACATCGGGGTGACCAATGGGAGACGACGCTGCTTGTGTCACCATGGTGACGGGGCTGTGCCCAAGGAGGTTGTGATGGGTTGACAGGTGCGTGACAATCGGAGCTCTCTGCAAGCATGTACGCCAAAGGCAAGAGTAGCAACGTGCCGTCCGACAGCCAAGCCAGAGAAAAGTAAGTTTTATTTATGGGGGAGGAAACTGCGGCTGTGAGGGAAGTTCCCCAGCAGCCGGGGGCAGTCACACACTGAGCTGCGGCAGGGGAGGGCGCACGGCGATACGCTCTGCGCTCAGCGAGGCTTGGAAAGTTGGCTGCTTCATTAATTTGCAACAAAAAAGAAAAAAAGATAAGGCATGTTAGTGGCGGGGTTTAGGTGTCAGTAAACCGATAAGGTCAGAGCTATTCGCTGGTTCCAGATTCAGAAGTTATTTCATTTATTTTGTTGTTGTTTTTCCAAGTCGATTTCATTCCAAATCCTGTAAAATACTGCTCTGGTGATGTATAGGCATTTTAAAGCTTTCCCCCCCATGCTTTTGCTTCTTCTTTTTGTCGATTTAGTCTACATCCCGAGTATTTCGTTTTGAAGCATTCATCGGCTATTTTGACGCGCGACACTCGGTTTTCAATTTGGTGAACAAATGGGCAGTTTTGGAAACACGCAGAGCCGAACTACGCGGCCACAGCGCGGGCACAAGTCCACGCAATTGTCTGCTCGCGAACCGAGTTTAAAGAAAATTAAAAAAAATTACGTGGCGGTTTTTCAGGAGACTGTCTTGCGTGAAAATCCACGAGTCCCGTCAGTGCGCCACTGGATGAGATTTGTGCCAGCAGACAGGCATCTTGTAACCATTTATTTACGGGAAGGAACGCGTCGATCCGATCGTTTTTTAAAAAGTTGAATTGTGTTTTACGCGTCGGCTTGAAATGATCAGCAGGTTTAACACTGCTCATGGCTGTGCTGGTGTCTGTGAATGCGCCTGAAAACAGAGTTTGACACAGCAACGGAAGGCATCTCTGTATCAGGCACGCGCTTTTTTTGGACAGACCTCAAGGTGACCACGTTAATGTCACAGGGATATGGATTCTGTATGAAAAAGAACACCACACATACAGCATGGGGAAATTTGACACAGCGTCTCTTGGTGCTTGTTTTTTTTAACAGTATTTCCTCTGTGGTACTTTGGACGAAGAAGCTCTAGATGCAGGTGTTTGAAAGTCACACAGAGCCAGATTTAAGATGCCTAAATTATCTTTACATGACCATAGGATGAGGGAACGAGGGGAACCTGTGCCTTCACCATGAAGGCAGCTCTTATAGAGTAGAGGCTTTAGCAGTGGTAGGGTTTTTTTCCTCCTCCGGATCCTCTGGGTTGTGCTCAGAAACCTCACCTTCTGGATACGGCTCCTGTTTGGTGCATGGGTAATGATGTTGTCCTGCGTAGGTCTAATCACCCGCAGCAGAGCCCACATGTCCTGGGGCTGTTTTGGATTTTCACTGGTAGGAAGTTTTTTATGACGCCTCTGCAGAAGTTAACAGGGACATGCTTCAGATTTAGGTTTTTCTTGGAAATATGCTGGATAACCCAGGTGGTGCAGAAATGATGTGTTTGTAGGACGGAATAAATGAGCGTGACGGTGATGGAGGAGGTCAGTGGTTCGCTGGCGTCCAGATAACGCAGCAGCAACATTTGCTTTGTCCAAGACATTATGTGAGAGGCTAATTAACGGGTGTGGTCCAGATAGGGGGTGGACCTCAACATCTGGTCACAGTTTGACCTGACACGGCCACAAACGGTGCTGTTTGTACAGCTTCTTTGCTGAAGATGCTCAGCCATACTTCTCTGAGATGCAGGATGCACCCAGAAGGATGGAACTGCAAACAAGTGCATCTCACCCCTTCGGGAGTGCAGGCATTTCTGAGCTTTCTCAATCAGGGGGAGATGAAAGAGGCTGATTTTCTGCTATGTTGCTTTCCAGGAGTCTGAAATGATTTTCCTGCTCCGTAATAGATGCGGATGTTTGTCTTTCTCCTCTCATTTGTAAAGTAGATCAAATAAAAGTCTGCTGTTTTTAGGTTTGTCGCTGTCTGGCAGCAGTTTGTTCTCTCAACATCACAAAGTTATTGATTTCTTCCTTGTATGAAGTCTCCTCATTGCTTGCAGCCGCAACCATTGATTGCAATGTTGTTGACAAACTTAACAAGAGAGTTCCATTTATGCCAGGGAATAGAATATTAGGTGTGCAGCCCAACAGAGTCATGGGTCTTCTGGTGTAAACTGTCAACAAGAAGGTTTGTGAGACCTAAAGCACGTGTGTGTAATGGTGTGCGGCCCCAGTGATGGAAACAGACAAAAGCATCTCCCCTGGGGCCGGAGAAGAAGAGTGAAATGATATGAGAAATGTGCAAAGAGGAGCTTGTATTTCTCTCTTTTTGTCACCTGTTAGAATACCATAAGGCAATTTGTCAAAGGGGGAGACGTCCATAAAAGACAGGATAGATCATATCGCTTCCTCTGCAGCCACTCACTTATTGTGTCTCTTGAATCCGCTACACTCGTGTTTGTCAACAGTGTGACTGAGGGTTCATCTTGGTCCCATGAGCCCCATTCTTTATTCTGAATCAATAAGAAAAGAGCTGAACAGTGGGGCTCTGCTCCGTCGCTGTCTTATCGCATAACTGACTGAGGCAGAGATAGAGAGGTGGCTCCAGGCCGGAAAGACACTCCGCATGAACACCTGCATCCATCTGTGCGTGCGCTGGGAAGCCTCCATTTGTAAGCGTTTCTGAGGGTGTGATTCTAGTTCTGCAGGCGTTGTCCTTGATGGTTTTGGGTTTTTAATCTGGGCCGCATTTCAGGACTTCAGTAAAAGCCGTTTTTTTTTCAGAAAACCGACCGAAACTTTGTCCTTTTTCTGTTTTGTATACTCTGTGTGTTGATCCACACATGCAAGCGACGTTAGGCTCTGAGAGAAAAGAGACACAGACCTCTCACGCTTTAGCGCGTATAAACTTCTTATTTTTCTACCAAACTGTTTAGCTTTGGACCGTGTCATTATCTGTGTTTACATTTCACTTCAAGAGTGGACTTTCTGCCGTGACCGCCAAAGCCACCACAGATGAGAGGGAGCTTCAGATTAAAAGGCAAAAAAAAAAAAATCCAGCAAGTCCGACTTGTGTTGTCTGTTAACAAGCAGCCCCGTACATCAGTGGTGTGCATCAGAGGAGCAGAGCGGGCCTGGCGCTGCCGAGCCTTCAGTTGCTTCTCATTTCTGCAGCGCGGCAGGGGATCAGAGAGCAGGAGAGATGGAGGGCAACAGCACACTGGGAGGAAGAAGGAGGAGGGGAAAGAGCGGGGCCGAGGGAATTTGCTGGATCATTAGTTTACAGTGTTGTAGTATTGACCTCGGAATGGACCCCTGTAGGCACGGGCCTCTGGCGTCTCACCCATGCAGATGTAGAGAAGCTCTAATGCAACCGACCTCTGTCGGATCTCTGTTCTCTGTGCTAAACATGGGATCCTTGTTACAGCTTGATGTTTTTCTTTTTCTGATGCACCACGTTGTAATCAAACACAGAGCTGTGAATGTTTGTCTGCCGGTTCTGTGGTTTGTTAACGCACGGATAGGATGTAGCAGATTGTGGTATGAATACCACTTGCACCAGGGGATCAAAAAACACAGCAAGTCTAGAAAAAGCTCTAATATTTAATGCTGTGTGAAGGTTTACATTTTCATTTGGCAGACGCTGCCAGAGAGCTTAGAAAAGGACATTCCCATTTTCCGTCCCCGAAGAAATCATACAGTCACTTAGATTGTGCGTGTCCAGGTCCTCAAAGAGAATCCACCAAAACGACATGCTTCCGTTACACAAATGTCACACTAGTTATGTTATCTAAGCCAACTTTACATTCTGCCAGCAGAGGGTTTTACCCTAAAGGTCGGCATGGATATTGTGGTTAGTGTACACTAGAATTTTCAGCCAAGTGCATCTGTTTTTCTCTCGTAATGGAATATGGTGGGAGCCACTGGCTGAATGAAATAGTTTAAATGCAGTTCATTTAAGAAGTTGTGAATCTGTCATCAGTAGTTCCCGCTTTTTGTCCAGCGCTGGGCTGGTGCTGCGGCCAGTTCAGAGGCGCTTTCCACATCAAGAGAGCCATTAGAGAACCAAGCAATTCCATCACTTAGATTTTTACTATGTTGTTTGATTCTCTTATTTAATGCAATCTGGAGAGGAGGTCTTTCTGTCTGTGGAGACATTTGTATCTACACAGAGTATCTGCCTCTTTTTACCTTCAAACTGATGTCCTGATATTGTCGTTCTAGTTTGTGAATGCTTTTGTAAACAATAGTGGGTGTTTGTTAATGCTTTTAGCAATGCCTAATGGTGTTTTTTAACGCCTAACAGCATTTCTGAATGGCCCTGCAGGAAGGATTTATGGCCCTCATTTTGAGGATGATCTATAGGTGCCAGCCGGGAACATCAAAGCATCCGTAAATGTCGATGATTAAATGTGTTGAATGTGGTTTATGAATTTGTTTACAGCAGCGATTGTGAACGTTGCTCTATTTGCTGCCCGTCACACAGCTTTCACAAGCACAACTGGTAACATTAAAAATTGAAACAGCTGGAAAACAAGGGGAGCCCTTCATGTTTATGGGAGGTCTGTTTTGACTTCACATCCATGGTGAAATGACTTTGCTAAACATGCTGAGACTTTCGCAAACAGAGGTCTTACAGCGTCTTTGCTAGAGTAAAATGTTCTAGCACTGAATTACACTTAATCACCACAAAGATAATTTTGTGTATCAGTATAAATATTTGAAACTTGGAAAAAAATGCAGACCTGCATAGTAGGCATTGTTTAAACCAAAGCTTAACAATCTGTAATATATTGGTTTCAGAGAATAACAGCCAACCAACATCCCAACAGCTCTCGTGAAACTGGTGCTCCAATCTTAAATCTTGTATTACCATTCATGTATTTACCATTAGAGGAGCATTAGTTATAGCACCAGTCACAAACTGATGATCTGGCTCTAGATATTATTCATAGAAAATGTTCTCAATATATATTTTTTAACACCATAATGATTTAGAATACAATCTGATGTCCGTATGTATTAGCTCTTGCCAATGTGTGTATGAATGTGAAAGAATCTGTGGCACTCTTTACACAGATTCTTTCTAAACAGAGCTTTCTCCCGCTCTAACAGAGCAGCGCAGCACAGGTCTTTTTTTCTCCGGCTGTACCTGTGCTTTGCTCTGCACTTGATTTTGATTAGGAGTGACAGTACACGACCACTGACTGTGTACTGCATTTGTTCAACCAGTGTAGGTTTCAATCCCTGGCAGCCAGAGGACACATTCCACATAGTTCTGGGATTGTGGTCCTGAGTGAATAGCATTGCTGCACATAGTGCACATTCCTTCTCCCTCTTTCCTTCGTGCGTGTGTCATGAATCATGGAGCAAACTCTACCTTACAGGCACATATTTCGTCCAGCAAGTCTTCCCCAGCTCCAATTTTGCCCCGTGTCTTGCTTTCATTTTGCTCTTTCTTTTTACGAGAAAGCGCTTGTTTAAAAAAATGCATCGTGCCGGGGATCCAGTGTTGGTAGCTGCGGCGCAGCCCCAATCAGTGTCAGTCTGCTGGGTCTGCAGTCCACTTGCCAGCCGTGGAGAGTAGACGGGGGCAGGCTGAAGCATTGCCGATCCCGTAAGGATCATCACTCTGCACGCAGACGCACAGCTGCCTCTGAACCGAAACGCATCCCAATCCTGCCAAGAAGCTGCCGGTGCAGCATCGCAAAGCAGTGCATGCTGGGAGCGTTCGTCTGACGGAGGCAATTCCGGCTGCTGCTCTGGCTCCGACAATGAGTTGCATTACTGGGGGAACTTCAATAAAAATAGAGCAGTATCTCAATCCCGTTAAGTCTCAGTGCACACACACGCACACACACACAGTCAGTGCTCATTATGTGTTGCGTCAGCAGTACTGGGAATATGTTTGTCTCTCTGCCAGTTGTCACCTGGTGAATATATAACTATAACCACACTTTGCCGTAATTGAACTGCATAGAAATTAGGCCATAGGATAAAGAGATGTTCCCAGTCAGCTTGGCAGGTAGAGGTAGAACCTGAACATGAACAGTGTACAAATAAACTGGTTTATGGGACCCATTGGACATTTTAGTTTTTGTTTAGTTTTAGTCCTGTGTTTAGCTTTATACTAAACACTGTAAGATTGTGATGGCGTAAATACACATCTGAATCAAGCCCCTGTCGATTTGGGTCAAAAGAGATCATGCTGCATGTGCTAAGTGTGTAATTCCATCTGAGCTGTCTGCTCATGGCACTTTCCCCATATGTTCCCCCCTCAAAATCAGCCTCCATCTGTCCGTCATGCTGACTGTGTGAACGCAAACTACAACACCCAGAGATCTTTACACTGCTAACGGCCTCCCCAGCTCCCCTGGGATGCGTGTAAACAGCGGTGAGAGCACAGAGACCCGTCACCATTGTCTGCTGTTGTCTTTCACCATCTTTCTGATGGTTAGTGAAAGATGTGGATCTGAAACTGCTGCCAGTCTTTGTAATCCTAATAGTGTTACGGCCGAGCATCAGGCCGAGACCACAAGACAGCCAGAGGAAAGTGAGCTCCGGAATGTTTTCTCTTCTCTTTAGATTTGCCTTCAAACAAAAGTGATTGCCATCTGCGATGACAGTCTCTGACAGAAAACACTTTTTTGACCCGCTGAACACGCGGAGGTTGTTAAAACGTCTTTTTATCTGCGGGCATCCCTCTGAGCCTCTATGTTATCCCCACTGGCACAGATGTAACTGTCCACAGAACTGCTATCAAAGTGAGGGCCTTGTATTGAGCCGTATGAGGTGGATGGAGATGGCTTCTTATCGACGCCGGCAGAAAAATAGGGTGTCAATCAACGAACGGAGCTCTGTTTAAGATGCCCTCACAGGATGCCGTTTGGTCCTTAAGAAGAATCGATTTGACAAAAGGTCTCTGTTGGAATCAGATAGCACGTGTGAGCACAGCATCCCGAGAGTGTTTTCTACTCAAAAAACATAACACGTGGATGGGTGGATTCATCAGCCAGTGCTCTGGACCCTTTTGGGCCACATGGGGCTCCGTATGTGCTCCTGTTTTAATTAAAAAGACTCAAATACATATTCTCCCTCTTTCTGCTTCTTTTCTTTTTTTGCTCCCTCTCTTTGTTTCTGTGCCGTGGTGTCCATGTATTAAGTTCTTTTTTGCGATTATATTCTTTGACGTTTGGGGGGTGGAGGTTTGGGAGCCTTGGGCTTTTTTACTTTGGGCCGTTCTGGACATGAGTAGAAACTGCTATCCCTGCTGGCAGGCTTTGCCCATGTTAGTGGTAGCTCTTGTGGTTTTGTCAGGAAGTTTTTTTTTTTTCTTTTTTTTCTTTCGAGCCCTCGTGACAGCAGGCGTGCTTAGCTTTGCCCAAAAACTGCAGCTCAGTTAGGGAAGATCACCCTCAAAGCACTTCCTGAAACCTGAGATCTCCTGCCAATGCCTTTGGTGAACGCGCAGGCTGTGAAACTGTCTGAGCATTTTCTTTGCTGCATAAAAACAGACTCATGTACAGTAACCTCCTCGCTTACTGTCTCATCGCCTACCGTGTTGTTAACATTCATGGCTGAGTGTGTTTCTGTTGCGTCGGTCGGGTTTGCCTGTGCTCCGTCCCTCTAACTTACATTGTTATCTCCAGTGCGCTGGTTGAACTGCACATCCTGCTGTGCCCCAAACCCGCCCTCTCCCTTCCCCGTCTGGAGGGTGTATTAGAGGTTGATTGGAGGCCTCTCTGCCGATATTCCCACATCATTGAAATGCAAGCTGCGTCGCACAGACGCTGGCGCGAGGTTAAGCATGCGTGACGGCCGGGCTTAGGCGCTGCTTCAGACACCCTCTGTATCTGTATCCTTCCCAGCACTTCACACTGACCCCCCCCACCCCCACATTTTCCCCTTCACCTTCACTGTACATCCCCTTTTCCCTCCCTGTCCCTCGTTCTCAAAACCCCCCCCCCCCCCCCCCCCCCCCCCAGGCTATGAAGTCAAACCAAATTTGTTGCTGAATTTAAATCTGCCAAAACCGTGTGTATATGATAGGATGTCTCTCACATCAGACATCTTTCTGACTTCGAGTCACACTTTCTCCTCTGTGAGTCAGGCAGTTTGTCCTCAAGCTGAGGAGCTTACGTATTTCTTCCTCCGTAGCCCACATGTAGGTACTCACTCACACATTCATCCCCAAATTGATTGCAGGTGTCTTAGTCTTTTTTTAATGCTGTTCAAAATTCTGGACAACTGTCAGAATTCCTAAGTTAGAAATTCTACAGCAGTGAGAGGAGAGCTCTGCAGTTTTTGCCTCCTCTTCCCTCTGTTTTTGTAGAAGTCCTTGTTTGATTGTGGAATGTTGTGTAGTGTGAGCTGAACAATGGCGTGCTGCTGGACAGCCCTTGCAGCTGGCAGGAGAGGAGTGTCCCACTCCGTCCTATTCCTATTGCATACCACTGTGTGACTGACCAGGAAATGGCAACTTCACTCCACTGGGTTTTTTTTTAATGCAAGGGTGGGAATAAAAGAAAACATCAGTGAGAGTTAAAGAGTAAGTTATAGAATCTGTTGAACAACTCAGTCTTATTGTAAGGAATGAAAACTTTTTCTCAGCAACATTAGCTGTAAATAAATAGTTTCCTAAACACAGAACAACAGAACATAACCCTCAGCAGCAGTAGAACTCAGGGGACCCTTCTATGTAACTTTAAGGACTTTTCCTCCAGTTGCTTTCACAGGAACTCTTAAATGATGCAACAGCTATGGGTAAATAACGTCAGTATTCCTAATAAATAAGGAAGTTTGCTGTCAGATTTTTAAGGACAACGTGAAGAGATGGCAAGTGTAGATATTAGTGTATTTTGATATGTAAATGAAATATGTCTGTGTATGAGATGAAATCTGAAATTATGTTTGAGCTGCTTTCTCCAACAGTTTTCTGTTAATTCAAGGACCTCATAAATGAATAAACACACACTCTGGTATCCAAGTTTTTGACCTTCAGTAATGACCAGATGCAGACCTGTGAGTAATAATTTTGAGAGCTTGTGGGTTTTCAAGAGGCCTTTAACAGAAATCCAATATTTCTTTTCTAAGTTTTGGTGGATGAAAAAAAGGCACTTTGTGCAAAAAGCTTTTTCTGTACCTTGTTCAAGTGTGGGCTCTAAATTCAAAGAATTCATACAAAATGCAAGTAAAATAGAAATGAAATACAAATGATGTGGGAGTCTATTATAAGAGTGAGTGAATTATTCTATGTTTTGACAACATTCTATAGTTAAGTTAATGGTGAGACTCGCCCAAACATGTTTGTTGCATCAAATGTCCTGTGTTGTCCTGGCTGTGTCACATGTGTATTTTGGGAGATTCTGGGCCACATTTGTAACTGCTCAAGGTGAATTTGGCTTGAAATTAAATTTTTAAAAAAGCACTTTGAAGAATTACAGTCATTACCTGCCATGCTTGCTAAGTGCTGCCATTTTAGATTTCTCTGTAAACAGCAGTTTAATATTCTGGACTTTATGGCCGTATTGCATTTAAAATTTACTGCAATAGCTTGTAGAGAGGGTTGAACAAGGAAAACACTCCTAAAAATCATTGGTGTTCCTTCATCTGTGAAATTAAACAAACTCCCCACGAGAGGTGACTCAATCTAAACAAATCAAAGCCAATGACACAGAACTCAAATTAAGAAAAAGATGGATTTCCCCACCTCTGTAAGATTCATCCAATCTAAATAATCTGCAAACAAATTACAGTCATACTTATATGTCATATTTTGCCTGAAACATGCGTAAAGGAGGGCTGATTTTCCAGAGGAAAGACATATCGCAGGTAAACAGAGAACTTAACAAACACCACGGCCTCTCCATTCTCAGCTTCTCTCAAATCGGCTGGCATTTCCTGTTATCTTAGCCCTGGGCATTGTTGTCTGCTTTTTGAGACAGTAGACTCTGCTCTGCTGACAGAACAAGAGCTATTTCACTTTGTTTGATTGGGTCTGCATGAGGCAGGGGGCGGGGGAGGGAGGGGGGGGCTTCCTTTTTAATGCATTGTCTGTTCAAGTCTTAATTGCAGCTGCTCTAATTTGACTCAGTATGCAAGTCGGGGAGCGTATCCTGCCAGAATCTCCACCAATATTTTCACTGACACGAAGTGCTGAGCATAAATTGAACACTTTAGTTTAATTTGACTGAAGCCATTCAGCGAGACTATGAACCATGAAAAGAAAATAAAAACACTTTTGCTGGAGGGGATTTTGCAATAAAGACAATAAGGAATTGTCCATCAGTGATCATGTGCTGTTTTTTTTTAGGCTTAAGCTGTAAATTAAAAAGTTATGTCTCATTTCTGTTAAATGAAATATGTAACTGTTGGCAAACAAACTTATATTTGGAATTTTTTAGCAGGTAATTAATGACCTTTTTGTCACAGCTTGAGACAAGTAGCTAATTTAAACTTTTTACGTTGTTGTTATTTGACTGTGACTGACTTCCCCTCTTAATCATTAATTTGTGCATCCCTTTTTGCTTGCACAGCTGATGATGAAGTTTTAATCATTACAAGCAATCCATTTTTACAAGAGTCTCCCGATCCTGGGCCCCAGCCCCTCATTGCTCAGCATGCTTTGCTTGTTTTGATGTTCCAGCACACCAGATTCAGCTCATAAACTCTTCATCAAGCTGTGCAAAAGACTGCGAATGACAGAGTCATTTGAGCGGGGAAACTTGTCAAACATGCAGCGAAGGGGAGGGCCAGAGGAAAATGCTGCATTACATGGTTTCAATCAGAGCCTCTCCATACCAGCTCATCAAACATGCTGGTTTATGCAGTGTGTCAGCGCAGCTACACGAGACGCTCTTTCTGCCACAACGGCCACTGCGAATATTAGATAGCAGCAGATGCATGGCGCGCAGGTATTTGCAGTTTGACAGAGCGGCAGCAGTTTGAATCACCACTGAAAACTCATTAATATTCATTTTTTCTGGGTACAATTTAGCGCTTTTCTATAATGAATTGGAAGTGAAGCCAAGCTCTCTGAACAAGGCTGCCGAGGCAAAGATTTCCTCATGCTACATTCTTATTGTGAACAAATAACAACAGACAAAACAGAATGTTAAGCTACATTAACAGTACTTTGTGTTCCGTTAAAACCTTGGATCTGCCCTCTTCACATTAATGGTAATAACTGTGGGGTGTAGCCTTTGCTCAGGGATCAGGGTGGAGCTTTTCAGCAACAGTTGGACATGCGGTCACATTATCTTGATAAGCTGGCGACTGTCAGTTTCTGTTCTGTACAGTAGCTTTAGTTTATAATGTGAGCAAGCTGACTTTTTTTCTGGCATGTCAGTCCATCACTGTGCATCAATTTGTAGATAATCTGTCGATAATATTAGTAGAAATTGAAGAAATGCCAGTATAAAATATTAGGTAAAAATGTACTGGAATGATATTATGAATGTCATTGTTATTCTGACAACAGAAAAAAACCAGCAAGTCTGCATAAATAAATATTTTTTTGTTTTGAAAGTCTTTGGCTTCTTTAAGATAAGGTACAACTTAAACTTTGTTTTTATTATGTTAGAGATTGAAGAGTTAGTTTTGCGGCCGTTTTGTCCACATTGCATTAGACTGTCCTAAGGGCAGGAGTAGGAGGAGAGAAGATTCCAGGATCACAGGCTAATGAAAGGTAAACAGGAGGTCCACGCGGAGGTGATCCAAAGAATGCTTTTCCTTTCTACCAGGATATGAGCTTCATTCTTTTGACTTGTACTTTTAAACTTGACATTTCACCTTCGGCAAATTCTTCTCTTCACTGATGGGATGTTTCCCTGATGTTTCGTGTTATTCTCCGCCTGTTCGACAAACATCAGCTGGGAGAGGGTGTTTTGCTGTCCCAGCATCACCGTCTTCAGGTTCCCCGAAGTCATGTGACGGCCCTAACGGCCTGATCTTCTATCTCATGGAGGTTTCATTTGTGTTCGCCGGTCAAGCTTGCCTCCTTCATTCACCCCAGCCGTTCTTAACCAGCGTGGGCCGTGCTGCTTTTCGCCAAGCTGGCGGAATAGCATTCAGGCCTGTCACCCGGCCAAAACCCAGCCGAGGGCTTCACTATGTGTAGTGGAAGAGGGATAAAGGCTACGACAAACATTTGCTCAGAAAATCAGCATGTGAGACCATCCCTTCAGAGCCAAAGCAGAGAACAAGAGGAGATAAAAACACGGTTTATTTAACGAGCGTCTTTCCTTGGGCTGTTTCCATGCTGGATTATGACACGTGTTTTGCTAATCTTCAAAGCTGGAGTGAACTTTTCACTGCTCCTCTTTGCTCCGACTACGCACCAACCCAGCTGCTGAAGTCAGAGAACAGTCAGCATCAGAGAGAGTTTACTTTAAATGAATACCTCTTATTCAAGTGCCCCGTCTTTAGAAGAAGCCATTAGAGAGATCCCGGGGGGATACCATGAAAGGATAATGGAGAATATAGATTTAACATGTGACCATCAGCAAAAATGCCAATTAGAAATGCATCAGGGAGTAGGCAGAGTATAGCCACAGCACACTCCCAGATTGCGATGAATTTCAGACATGCGTTGGACTATTTCAGAAAGATGACGCACAAAATTTAAGAACTCTGTGGAGAGATTTTGTCCAATCATGTTGCTATGTTCTTTTATAAACCTGCAGAAAAGACGGATTATTTGATTGTGATCGCACATTCATTTTCCTTTTCAAAACACGGCCGCACAAAGGTGTTTATCATTTTCTTTTTAGTTTTGCTCGCAGGCTGCTGCATCGGTCTTCTCCCGCTCCATGCTGTCCTGCTCTCATAGCTCTTTTCATTAATCATTCACTCTCCTCGGCTCTCGTTCTCGTGCCCTCCACTTCTCTCTCATAGGTCTCTTTCCACCTCTAAACCCTTCTTCTGTCTCCATGCTTTTTTTTTTTGCTTTTCATTTGCTTGTTTGTTTGCGGTAAGATTGCGAAACCTTTCCATATCATTGCCTTTGCCCTCCATATCGTCTGTCTTTTGGATTTTTTTCTCACATCATGTTGCCTATGTTATTGCTCTGTAGAAAAAGCTGTGCAAGGGAAGCTTAAAAAAGCTTAACATGAGCATGTAGTGTACTGTAACAGCTAACAGCTAGTTTAAACAGTGTACACACACACCTAGCTGTCTAACCCTTCTGCAGATTCATTAAAACTTAAGCCTTTGCTGATGAAAAAGCATCAGGTATTTGTGTCCTGGAACCTGGTTTTCTATATAAAGTCATTTATGTCTGATAATTTTGTTCCTTTTCTAAACAAGATCTGTGCATAAATGGCCCTGTTTTGAAGATCTGCCTCTCTGCATAAAGGCTTCATAATCCCGGTCGTTGTTTTGCCACTTGTTTTCTTTTTGTTTTTTCTTTTGTTGTTTTCCTGAACTACCGCATATAAGATGAATTATTCAGCATTATAATGGGTCTATATTTGTCGTTGTTTATCTTGCCTCAGTGCCCCCACTCCCATCTCACTTCCAGCTTTTCACTTGTCTGTTCATCTGTCTGGCAGGGCTGCTTTACTCACGGAGGATACTCCACTTTAATGAATGAATGAATGACGTGAAGTCATTTAGCATGGCTCTTAATGGCACATAAAGCCCCACTGCTTGGCTTGATTAATTAGGGAAAGTGTTTGGCCATGACACACAGGGCTGTCCTCAACAGGGGCGGCAGCTTCATGGCTGTGGTCTTTTTACTTATTCATTTAATGCCGGGGTCCCTCTCTGTTCCCCAGTTATCAGGAGCTGGAGCCGCCAGAGCTCGTCGAGGCGTGATTGGAGAGTAAAAACATAGCTTGTTTTCACTGGAAAGCGGGGATGATAATGATGGTCATCCTTCCAGTGAGTCAAAGACAGGTGTCAGTGATCAGTGCCACAATGATGACCTGCACATCAGATTTGTTGTTTCACATCTCTCAGAAGTCCTCAGTTAGTTAGCATGGATACAAACAAAAAGGGAGAAAGTGCTGTAAACAACTGGGTTTATTTCTTTATGGCTCAAAAAAGTAGCAGGCATACTGTAAAACCCTGTGTTTAAAAAAAATCTACATCTTTAGAATGGTGTTATACTCATCATATACCTGCCTTAACATCTTTAAGGTAAAAAAACAACCGAGTGCGTATGAAACCTGGTTGTTATGGCGGCCAACCCTAGACAAGCAGAGTAAACTGTCATTTATCTTTACATGACCCAGTTTTGTAAAGATTGTCACACTACTGCCGATACTGAGAAATTATATTACACTGCCAGAGGAAAACTGAAAAATCTGGACTGAAACTGCCAAACAAGCTGCAAGATTGTAACTGCAGAGAACTATGGAATGAGTCATTTGATTAACTGAATCACTGAGGTGAGGGGGTAAAGGTGGTTGGCTAACACTGTGACTTACAAAGCAAGAATGTAATAAAGGTATTATTTCTGTTTAGGTGCTGTTGCTGTTTCATCTGTAAGGAATATGTGTGTCTTTATTGCTTTATCATTTTTTGTTCATTTAGTAAATAGAAAAGGGTTTCAAAGTCAACAAAGATGGAGACCTTACTGTTAGTTATTCAAACTTTTGTTAAGGGTGAGAATATCCACGATGTATTAACTATATATCATATCCTGACTGTGACTTGGATTCAACTCAAATTATTTAGCCTTCATTGTGTTCTCTCCCACAGGATTAATTAACATCTTTATTTAAATCAATTGGAATGTAATGCATATGTCAAGGCATGCTTTGGCTGTAAGTTTAATTTCTGTATGTTCAAGGCGAAATGTGAAATCATTTGCTCCCTCGCTTTGCAGGCAGTAGAGATGGGGTCTGGTTTAGTCAAACTGTTCTTGTTTCTGGGTTTTGTGTTAATTTGCAGAAGGAGGTCACAGTGGGGTGCCCTGCAAACTCAGACTCTGCTCTGTGAGAATCCTCTAAATTACAATATGAAAGTTTACAGATCTCACTGGTATTCGTCTTGAGGCTCATCTGATATCACCCGTCACCTCCATCCTATGTGCCTTTTTTTTTAATTCTCTAATCCCCCTTTTCTCACCCTCAGAGCCTTTCATCTCGCTCTGCTGTACTCCCGTCACAGCTTCACTCTCTTTCTCTGGAATTTTCTTCCGTGGTGGACATGCAGAGGGGCGTGTTGCTCAATATCTCCCTGCTTGCTGACTGTATTTTTTTTTTTCTTCCTTTCATTTTTATGTGCCAGTATGCATCAGGAATCACTGGTCCTTTTTCATGCTGGATAAAAATACCAACTATCCCATACAACTGTGGAGTTAAGGAGATCAGTGTTGACTGCAGTGCTCTGAACACGTGTTGAACCTGTGGTTGACCCCTCCAGAGGAGACGTTGCAGGTTAATCCCTGGTTGACATCATCTAGAGCCTCTAATCTACAACAGCTTCTGCTAAACCCGCAAAGAATTTCTATATTTACTTACACTCTCCTTTTGTAATCACTACTTTTAATATATTTCTGGTTGTCAGTTTGATAGATTGAACACCATCGTTATTAACCTTTAACTATGTCCCCCACCCTTGTGGAAATAGAGCAATGGTCTATGACCCACATTCTTTCGAGGTTGGAAAGGTCTGAAGTCATTAAATTTAACAACTAATCTCAATGTAACGTGTCACTAAAAAATAGATTAAGTCTAAAAGAGGACACACCGCGGCTGCCAATATTTGAGAAGGAAAATAATCTGGTGCTGCTGAGTTTAAATTCAGTGAGACTACCATGTTGATGTGTGCATTGATGGGATTTTCAGAAATTTGCTGTGATCAGTTAATACTTCACCAAAGTAGATGTTTTCAAAGCAGAAGCTCTTTGTCTTTCCATGTCTGCAATATTAAACCACTTTATTTCAGTCAAATTCCATGAACTGAACTAACAGTTTTTTATTCAGAGCCCACATGGTTGGTTTTGATTGAGTGTTGGTGTAGCTTCTGCTCAGCACATAAATGAACAGTGAACAGTGATCTCCCAAAAGTAAAACGTTTCACTTTCAACATTTGACATTTCGATGTTGTAAAAGAATAATTTTTGTCCTGTATCTTAACTCTCTGGTATTTGGGTTGTATGTATTTGTTAAATAGTTATTTCTTTCCACTGATGACATGAAGTAACTACACTCCAAATAATGGTGATATAAAGCAAAATAAAAGAATAGGCAAGAAATAAAAAAAGAAGACGTGCAGAGAATCTGTAACAATATGATTTTGTTTGGCAAAGAAGGCGCGAGTCATTGTGTAATATAACCATTTACTCAGGCAATGTAAGATTAAGTGGGTGGATGTGGGGCATCGGGTGATTGGAATTGGTTGAAGTGGTGGGGTTATTGCTGAGGAGGATGACTCTTGAACAATTCCAGGCAACAGACAAACTGATTTAGCAATTAGCTGGAAAACATAATTGAAAATTAAACTTAGAGTTCCAGATGTTTCCTCTGGGACTGCTGAAGGAACAACACAATGCTTGCAAAACGTGGATTCATTGGCAGCAACAAACCCATGACTCAATTTATTACGGCAAGCTATGTTCAGAACTGATGATTAAGTTTAGGAAACAGAAACTAGACCTGCTTAATGTGGTACTAACAGTTATATAGTTTACAGTCTGTGATCAGAAACTGGCTTAAAGAGGTAAAGAAGTCCCTCTCCTGCCACAGATCTCTCTAACAGCTGTTTAAGATGCAGTTTGTATTCATAACTTCCTTTGAGAAGAGAAGCTTTCCTTCCCACACACACCTGAATCGAATTTATGCAAAGAAGACACATTCACTGTGTCTTTTTCCATAGAGGATGAGACGCCATCATCTCCACCGTGGTTATACTTTGTGGCAGATGTATGTGTTTCTGTTTGTATTAGAAAGAGAACTCCCATTGTGCTGTATGGGGAATACAGATTGTTGAAGAGGTGTTTTTTTTGGCAGCACTAATGGAGATTCTGTTTACCAAAAAGAATTTGCTCAGGATTTGAAAGCCTCTCTTTCCGCTCACGTCTGATTTAATTTGATTTCTCTGGTTAAATGTATTATTAGGCTCTGTAAGCATTGTAACAAGTCCTATAAATATGTCACTTAACCTGTTGATTTAGATCAGAGGCGCAATCACTTTTCCATTTTATCTTTAACGAGGCTAAAATAATCTGAGGCTAATCTATGATGGGCAAATCCAATCACTGAAGTCAATGCCTGTTGCGATTTGAAGTGCTGCCAGACTTTGATCGTCTCAGCGGTAAATTGATTAGAAGTGATTTAGTGGTCTCCTAAATGCTGATCCTGGGGAAAAAAGGTAGATGTCTTTGATTTAAGCTGAGGCTGTGGTTGAGCTCCGGGTTAGCCCTCCTCTCCCAACTCAGCAACGATGGCATTCAATTTAATTCAGCAAAGACAGAATCTCTTAAATTTGAGGCAGAAATTTGGGTTTTGATATTAGAAAAGTGGCTTATATTTGTAAGAAAACTTGCCAAAGATTAAGACTACAGAGTGTTTTAGCTTCCTGGTGCCAACAATGGGCAACACCTCCAGCTTTAATGTTACTATATTAGAAATAAAATAGTTGCAGTATAATAGGAAAACTAGATGCCTCATTTTAAACTAGTTTCTCTGCAGAAATTATCGAGAGTGACAGTTTCTATACTATGAATGGTCATTTAGAGGTTTTCATTTCATTTAGTCAAATTGAGATTTCTTAACCTTGAGCAGTTCCCTGTCCTGTAGTCCTCATACCTTATGTGTACTCTGTTCTTTGTCTCAGTCCCGTTTCAGATAGTTGGATGCTTTTAAAAGTGGGAAAGCTCCGCTGGAAAAAGTGGAACCCGAACACGAGCCTGACTCAAATCACCTCGTCCTTGAGAAAATGAGAAGTCTTTGAGTTAGAGTTCCTTTGCTGTTGCTGTTGGCTCCCTAATTACTAAATAAAAGAGAACTTAAGGGAGAGAGTACTTTTAGTGTGATTTATTTTTGAAAATCTTCTTCCGCTGCACTCCATGAAGTCTTTGGACTGACTTCATTATTACCTTCCTTTTTATATCCACTCCAAAACTTGCATTAACCTATTTACCTCTGGTTTCTCTAATGTTTAAACCGTCAACGTTATCGTCACCTCCTCTGCGTTTCTTCACATTAGTCGACCCTGTTTCTCCATCAGAGCCAAAGATCATATCTTGGAGCGTCTGAGAAATCGATAGTTTAAACTTTTCAGTCTGCCAGAGAGGCGGCTTCCACTGGAGCCAGCGGTGTGTAATAATACAACCCAATTCATGCACAGGACAAGCTTTCATTTCCCCATTTATTTCCACTGACACAATGAATTCATCCATGCAAACCATCAGGTCCCTCATCATTGCTGGGAACGTATTCATTGAGGAAACATGAGCCCTTTCAGTAATAATAAATTGTGCTACACTGATGCGGCAGAGGCTGATGTCGGGGTTCACAGGAGAGACCAACAGATTTCAAAAGGTTGACAAGAAAACGATGCAGGACAAGGCGGCGCAGAGCATTTCTTCTTTAAAGTGTTCAGCTGTACAATGCCTAGAAAAAACAAGGAGAAAAAAAGAGGGCATCTTTTATTCATGTTCAGTTGTCGAGGTGTCAAGAGTTTTTGTCAGACCTCTCATTGTTCTGTTATCCTTGTCTCTGTGAAACGTTCTGTCGCTATCTCTTTGGTTAAACATTACTTCCAGGCTACGGGGAAGAGAGAGAAGGATGGATGGAAAGGATGAGGAAAGGACAGAGAAAGAGTGTGAGTGAAAGAGAGAGAGATTCAATCTATTCTTTAATCATTAAACAAACCTTGTTCTCTTGAAAAGAAATGAAAGTATAAGAGGAAAGTGGCACAGTTGAGGCAGAAAAAGCACAGAGGAAAGAGTCAGAAGACTGGGAACGAAAGGGCTGAGGAGCAGGGTTCAAACCGGAGGAGGGGAGGGTTTGAGAGCACCCGTGTGAAGAGCAGGGAGGGCAGATAGGAGGACACGGCACAGATGCTGCTGCGTCCCAACCTGTCCTTTGGTTCTAGCTGTCCAGGTCAAAGCTTGTGCTGCATCATACCGTCTCATATACGATTGATTTGATCATTATCTATATGTATTTGGATCTTGGATGATTAGACTAGTTAAGGTAATGGGAGTCTATGCGGGCTAAACTGTCTAACAGGAACTAATAAAGTGATTAATGGAATCCCAGCCTTTATATTAGCATGTCAGCTTTGATGTATAATAATTTATACAAAGAGATCACATGAAGTCAATTGACATTTGATATGTGTCAACAAGGCACAAATGTGTTTCTTGCTCTTTTTAAAATTCATTATTCATATTTGTTTTTTTCACGGCTCAGGAGGGTGCTATTGACACTGTCAAAACCCTTGATTTTACAACTATTATTAGGATTGAGTTAGAGCTGCTGTTCATCTTCTGCAGATCAATTTCTATCTTGTATTCCTAGACCACTAGGTCATACCATCCTGTCTTTTCTGAATTGCTCTCAATGCCTTTACAGACACACTGGGAGGAGCATTGATTAACAAATCAGGCCTGTAATTAATTCTTACTGTGATCAAATCTGAGGGAGGAAGTCCATGGTCATGTAGGTGTGGGTGTTTCACAGTATGGTGATACTCTTTTTCACTCTACAGACGGGTCCATTTTTGACAATACACGTCAGGGGATTTTAATATATCATATAAGTCTTTGTGTCTGCTGTTTAGCATTATGGAAGAGTATAATTTTCACACATCACCTCAAAATGCACTCTCGGGGAGTCTCTTCCTTTAAATATCTTTTTATTTCATATATATCTGTCTGCTTATACAAAAAACACTGTTTCCTATATATTTGTTTGACGCCACTTGTAATATTTCTAATCTCCTGTCTCTCTTAATTAACACACTGACCCTCATCCTCCATCTGTGTACTTACTTTGTGCAGGTTGGCTCTTTATGTGTACGAGTATCTGCTGCATGTAGGAGCACAGAAGTCAGCACAGACCTTTCTGTCAGAGGTAAGTCACAAAAATGCTTTATGTGTTTGTGTGTGTGTCAGGCTGCAGGCCATGTGCTTTATGTGTCCACCCTGAAGGGTCACCTCATACAATATGCCCAGTAAGTGTAGCAGCTAATTGAATTAGCTTGGGGTTGGTGCCGCGCCAACATGTCAGTGCGGCAGAGACTTTTTTTTTTTTTTTTAAGCTTTAGTGCTGCGTTTATCTCGACTTTAACTGGAGTACAAGAACTTTACGACGCGTCGCCAATGTCTCGGGCTGACATCATCATATGGTCGGCACAGCAGCTCCATCACATCTTATTTTTCATTTTCATTCCTCTACTTTCTCTTTGTGTGGTCTTCTCTTTCCATGCCTCACCCCACTCTGAGATGTGTGCTTATCTGCACTTAAATTCTGCTGAGGTTATAAAAGGTGATGGGGTGAAAATGAGGTCGTTTGATTATTGTCCTTTGCTTTGAATGATGGCAAATTACAATGTAGAAGACAGCAGTTAGAGGCTTGTCCTACAGCGGCCGGAGGAAGAGTAGAACAAAGAGAGGGGGATGGAAAAGGTTACCTCATCAGCTGGCAATGATTCTCATCATTCCGACTTGGTGCGTGCTCGCGCTCGTGCACGCACACACCTCGCTGTCTCCCTGACACCCTTTCGTCTCTGCCATTTCGCTGGCTTTCTGTTCAGCAGATGCAGGAGATGAAAAAGGATAGGCGGTGTCACGTTCAAGTGTGGGAACGCATTAGCAAAGAGCGCAACAAGTATAAACACAGCCGCTTGTGTTCAATTCACATGTTCACGTGCGCACACTCTGGGTAAACAGTTTGGCAAACTGAAGCATGCTTGCTGAAACAGTGGGGTGGAGTAAAAGATGGCTTTTAAGACCTGTTTTTGACTTTTATCATCCACATCAATTTAAAGCGTGTCCTCAGGCTTGAGAAACAAGAGCTCAGTTGTGGCGATTCACAAATCAGAGCCAGACGCAGACACGTAAAAGCTGGAACGTAAACAGGCAGAAGAGCGGACAACACAAACTTGATCCTGTTAAACTAAACCAATGCTTCATTTGTTCCAATAGAATGTGTACGCAAACCTTTACAGAAAAAAATGGTGTGCTAGTGGATAGACAGAAAAGTGCACCCTTTGCAACACTCATCAACATCTGCCATTAATCATGCTGACGGGATCTTGCTGCAGCATTGTAAAGGTAAATGAAAGAACCTCCAAGGAGTGCCGACCACAGGAAGGCAGGATATGTGGGCATTCTCTTTGCCTCTCAAGATGACGAGAGAATAAAACTAGAAAGTGTCCTGACATGAACTGTCTGCAATCTCTTTCAGACTAAGCTTTAACCTTTAATTTCCAACAAATGAGGAACATCATTCTGTTTTTTTTAGTTGTCCCATCTAAGAAATGTAGTTTTTGGTATTTTTGTTGTTGTTTTGCTGTTGAATAAATTAAAACTGATGACTTCCCATGTTTCATATGAAAATCTGAGTCTGAAAATCCAAATGGACGCAGTTCCTGAACGCCTCCACCTCCCCAGACAGAAAAAAAAAAACACACTTCAAAGCCTGGCATTCTTTCTGAAAGTCACTGCGTCTGATCTGCAGCTGAGGTCAGGACGGTCTGATTAAAAATGTAGTGATTCAGTTTTTCCTGTTATTTCAGCGCTTGTTCATGCTTCTACTCGGGAAGTTATCCAGTGGTGTTATTCCTTAGTCTTTCAGTGAGGAAAACTAAACGATGAGCTCAAAGGAGGCTAGCTAAATAAGTTTCTTAAAACAGTTGTGTAACTGCTGTCTGCACTTGTAGAGATCTGTGTGTTTACCATGTGTAATAACATGGAGTTTCTCAGGAAGTCGGGAAACAATTACCTTGAAAAGTGTCTTGATCAAAGTCTTAAGGCATTAAGAGTGCTTGAAAAAGAGAGTGGTGTGAAATAAAAGCTTTTAGAGATCAGACCTGCACAGAGAAACATAATTTGCATAGCTGCAGAGGATTCCCAATAAACGTTCCTGTATAATACCCAGACCATCAGAGTTAACGTCCCAAAATGTTTGCTGTTCATTTTTTTGTGATCTAATACTAAAACATGATGGTGTTTTCTTTAAAAAGACCACCCACACCCTCATCATTTTGTTCAGGCTCTGTTTTGAAGAAATAAACCTGCACTAACACTTGAAATCATTTCTGTTGCCATTGAAGAATGAGGAACATTTGTGCTTGAGTAGCTGTGCTTTTGAGTAACAGTTTTGAACATCTTAATTTTACATTA
>JABUIW010000162.1:3299156-3309577 GCA_013363375.1 Menidia beryllina | reverse complement strand
TGGATGGATGGATGGATGGATGGATGGATGGATGGATGGATGGATGGTACGGGGAATGATGATGAAAAATTAAGTATGTTTTGATGGGTTGCAACTTTTATGCTCACCCACTAGAAGAAGAAGTCATCAACAATGTAGGACTGTTTACCTAGAAATGGCAAACCTAGAACATTAGTATGTGTACCTGGCAAAGATACATAAAGCCTGGTTTGTAGCATAAGACATAACGCCTCAGTTAACTTTGTGTATCAAATCTAATTTCACGGGGATCTTAAGGCTTACAAAACTGTGTATGAGTTAAAACAGTTTATCTAAAATCGCAAAGAAAATGAAGAAAGCCAGTTTGAGAACAAGAGCTTTATCTTTCAGAGACTAATTGATAATTGGACAGGACTTAGAACCAAAAGTTGATATTTAGGAAAAATCCGACAAGGCTAAATTGTCAAAGAAAAAGGATTTGCCCTTAACCCGTTGAAATCTAAAGCAACTCAGAGGATCGAGGGTAAATTGAGTGTGTATGTTCAGTGATTTTTTTTTAGAGTTCCACGTAAATGCCTCTCAGCAGCAGTTGATTGTTATGTATTTGTTCTGATAACTTTTAATATCAAATGTGTTGATATGAGAAGCCATTACAAATGTTTCACGCACAGCCTAATTCTCAAATGGAGGACGGGATGAGGAAGGTGAAGGAATGATAGGCATGCTCTATGTGCAAAGAAAAGGATACAGATCATTCATGAGGTCAGAGATAAGCAAAGGGCGCAGCTCTCTGCAAACTAAAGATGAGCAGTGTGATGTGTGTGTTTTTGATTGGGCTCCTCAGGCTGGTACATGCCTCTAACATCTTACTGTGTACACTCTGACTCTGGAAAACACAAACATTCATATTTGTGTGACAAGAGGCTGGCAGGCACACATAGACTCACTTATCCACTTAAGATTCCAAGAGAAGGAAAACATAATTACCTAATGGTAAGCATTATAAAAATTCCCCTGTACCCTCCTCAACCTTCTAAAGCATGTAATTCGGATGTCAGGCATGTTTTCCTTCGCAGCATGTGTCTAAAGCTTCTCTGTCTCTGTTTGTCAAGATCCGATGGGAGAAGAACATCACATTAGGAGAACCTCCGGGGTTCCTCCACTCATGGTGGTGGTAAGTGTTTTTTGTGGCTAATGACACCGAATCCATTCTCCCTAATGTTCCTTTTTCCATCAGTCTGTGACTGTCATTCCTCACTTAAACTGCTTGTCTGCAGCGTTCTGTCACGTGTCCTCTTCCCACTCAATGTGCCCCCAATAATTGATATACAGTATGATATGTTATAATGGGGCACCATAGCGCTAAAATGGCTTTAATAATTCTGATCTCTGTGTTTTGTAGTGTTTTCTGGGACCTGTACTGTGCTGCTCCAGAGAGGAGAGACACATGTGAACACTCCAGTGAGGCCAAGGCTTTCCATGATTACGTGAGTCTGCACTGATGTAGCTTCTCTTGCCACCATTTGAATCTGTGATACTTCAGGTTAGTGCAGAAACCATTTTGCAATAAGAATGAGAGAGGTGTTCAGTAAATAATCCACAGATTGGACCATTTTAAATGAATGTTTGTACATATGAATACAAAATTGAAGATATCTGAAAACTGCTTGGAGAGGCACAAAGTCCTCTGTGGACATATTCTGGGATATTTGAGGACAGCAGAGCGAGA
Organism: Menidia beryllina; assembly: GCA_013363375.1. Classification (NCBI taxonomy): domain Eukaryota; kingdom Metazoa; phylum Chordata; class Actinopteri; order Atheriniformes; family Atherinopsidae; genus Menidia; species Menidia beryllina. The sequence goes on along the minus strand of JABUIW010000162.1, from coordinate 3,307,869 downwards.
AGAGATGGTAAATCCTGCAAAGTCCTATCCTGCCATTAACGACTGAATCTAAACATTTATGGATCATTGACTATATTTTATGCTGCCTATAAATCACCTTCAAACAAATATTTGTTTCATGTCATCGCTTTATTTGTTCAATGCTAAGTCCATTTCTGTGCGGGTAAAGAACAGAAAGGACATTGCGGATGTTGTTTGATGTTGCTGATTTGATTAATATCATAGCAATAGAGGATATTTGCTACCGAAATGGGCAGAGTTGCCTATTTAGAGAATGAAGTTAGAACACTGATCATTTGCACACATGCCATTTGTGAACATGATCATCACAGCCTTGGTTGTCAGAAAGCATTCTCAGAAATGCTGTACAAGTAAATCTGACTTATTTTTTGTTCTTTTCAAATAGAGTGATATAATGGAGGAGGCATGTTTCTTGTGCGATAGTCCTAACAAGCAGCATATGCAGATCATTTACTGTTGGCACGTTAGACTGACAAGCAGACTGGGCAGGAAGATGGGAGCCAGTGTGACGGAAGCATCTCTCACTGCTGTGTTTTCCCAGCTTGGCTCCACTTCACTGCATAGGCTCCTGCATGTCGAGGCATGGGCTGAGTCAGTCACGTGCCGTGCAGCAACTGGTAAACAGCAAGCTGTGTCAGAACTCTGCTAGTTTTCAATTAACTTGTTACCGAGAGGGAGAAAGTGAGAATCCGCCAAGGGAGATTTGGAAATTTGCGTTTGTGTCGGTATGAAAAGGAGCGGGGATCTCTCTCCAGCTTTTTATGTTGTTGTTTTCCCTCTGTAGCCTGAAGTCTGACTCATCAGATTTGTCTGTGCAGAGGTTTATTGAGATGTATGTTGGAAGTGCACAGGTCACAGGTTTCTGCCTACCCCAGCAACATCTCCTCCCTCTCTGGGGCTCATTCCTTCTTTCCTTTAAGCTTGGGGTCCTGTAGATCTGGCAGGGGCTCACTTCTCTTTTATCTTCTTGCAGTTGTGTGTGTGTGTGTGTGTGCGCCTGCTTGCATATGTGTGTCTATGTGCACAACGCAGGTGATGCTGCTGATGCTGGCGATGATGATCAGGGTGATGAATAGGCACTCTGAGGACGAGGCAGCAATGTGATGATGTCATGCTGGCTCAGGGAAGGGAAAGCTGTAGGGCAGAACGACCTCGGTCCACGGAAGAAAGAGATGGAGAAAGCAGGAGATGGACAGAAAGGCAAGAAGAAAAAAAGTCAGACTTCGCTTCTCTTAAATGCCTCGGCACACACGAAAAGATGTTACAACAGTATCTGTATGTATAGGTACATTTTTTCTCAACTGATCAGCATATATTTAGCATATATCCTGATGTCATTAGAGACAACCACCAGCAGCATCTCATTCATAGATCTCCTACCAGGGTGTAATCATGAAACTATAATTAGACCAATTGTAATTAGACTAAGGTCACTTTCAATCAACTGCTCCAATGCTGCACCTCTTCTCAGATCAGATCAGAGCTCCTAAACACAGATCTGCATCTCTATTAAAGCTAGATGAAGGGACAACTGTGGTGGACATATGGAAAAAAGCAGCACACCTTAATGTGAAGCTTGCGTCTCTGTCAGCTCCTGACTTTGAGACTGATGAAGATTTTAATCAAACATTTCCATGCTAATTATTTTCATATAGTTAATTACTAATTCAGTCCTAATTAAAGCCAGGGAAGATGTAGGGGCTCAATTGTGTCACCGTTGTATCCTTCTCCTCTGATGATCCAAGACATTGTGACAAAGCTCTTAACCGTATTTGCACATTTATCTAAATTGTACCAATCTTCTGTAGCTACAGTTGTCTTTCGGTGCTCAAACAAACAGATATGCAGTTCCCAAAAAGTTAGCAATGCATATGCTGTGGATATGACAATAAACAAATGCTGATTCGTTGAAGTTGAGAGAAGATCAGGCACAAGCATTTTCAACAAACATCCAATATTTGTCCTCTCTGTCTTTTTCCCCCATAGAAGAATGCTAAAGTACCAACAACTGAGCATTTACAACAAAGAGAACCCACAGTTCAGCTTGTTCTCCATGTTTAGGAGGCTACCTGAGTGGAATCAAAATAGGATAACATGGCGTTGTGTGTTTGCAGGCACCAATGGAGAGCGCATGAAAAACTATGTTCAGCCCTTAACTGGATTTGAATCTTCTTGGTCTTGGATGTTAATACAGTAATCTAATGTTAAAAAGGAAAGAGAGGAAAGACTGATGAAAGGGAAGGGGGATGCAGTGTTATTGATTTCCGTTCTCAGACGAGGCTTTTCAGGCCTCAGAAAGGCCGTTTACAGTTCTGTTAAGTGCTTTGTAAATTGTGTACTCAATACCAAATGAGCTGTTTCCATTTGCCCTGGCCCATTGAGTCATAAAAACAAGTTATTTTTAAATTCCTTGCCAAGAAATGTCCTTATTAGAGACAAAAGTCTAAATTGTCTCTCTTTTTGTAGAATTACTCATAAATCAATGTTTGTCATTTTAGACTTTTCAAGACAGTTTCAGTTGGGCTACTGTTGTATAGTTGTTCCATCCAGTATCACATCTGAGCATAGACATACCACAACTACTTATACTAGAAAGTTATTCTTATGTTAAAGTTTAGCTGAATTTAATGCATTCAAACTGATTTCTGCAAAAAGATTTTTTTTTCTCTCCATAAAAACTTCTGTTGCACCTGGTTTAATCTGATTTAATTAAGTGGAACCAGATTTAAATTCTAAAAACCTTACTTTGCAGATAAGTTTCATTTCAAGGCCTTTTTGTACCAAAAAAAATCACTTTTACTCCTACTTATCCAAGTAAAGCAAAGTAATGCGTGATCATCTGTGAATAAACATCTTTTGATGGATTATTCTTTGCACAGACTCTCACTGTGGAGGTCAGAGAGCCACTGTGGTGCAGGTCGGACTGATTTGTTTGAAAAATGTGTGTGGGGGGGGGAGTGAAAGAACTGCACTCATAACTGATCTCTGAAAAACGACGCCTGCCATCTGATTTCAGCAGATAACCAGTATCTGACAGTTGTACTGGTGGCACTGTGCAGCCTGCAGATAAGAATGTGCTGTAACTGAAGCGGGCCGAAGTTTGAAAACGTGAGTTGTGTGAATGAAAACAGCTTTTTTGTGTTCTTTTTGCATGCAATATGCCTTGCAAGCTGTACATGTTCCTCTTATTGATGTGTGAACCTGTGATAGATTCTCAGTAAAAGATTTGAAAATAATTATTTTTAAAAAGCAGTACACTGCAAACCACAGACAAACCTAGTAACAGTTATTTATATTGTCGAGTGATCATCCATAATCAATAAGTGTAGCTACTTTTTCTACATGGCTTTAATCATCTGTCATATCAAATAAACAGGTTAGCCAGGGATTGTATTGGTAATAACCTGCACTGGCCAAATAGAAAATGCATCCAGTCTTCTACATACAACAAAGAACAACAGAAGATACTCCTAAGTGAATTACCTCAAATGGCACAAATGCTTTTTTGCTGGAGAAGTAAATGAATTGATAAGACGACTCTAAAGTAGCCTCTTTAATAATGTTCTATTGATCAGCAAATTGATTAATGAGCTAGTCATTTCAGCATACGCTTTAGATGTGAGTGGCTTGAGTAAAGAATTATTTTTCTTTTTTTTCCTCCATTTTTGCTGGAATGATGAGACATAAGCAGAAAAAAAAGTTGCTGACACTATTGTTCAGCATTTTTCTGGCTTATTTCGTTTAGTGCGCTCATCCATCATAATTTTCAAATGCTAACTTAGGAGTCCCTCTTTAAAGAAACTGTGCTGCAAAACGTGACAGTGAACGAATGCTGTTTTCCTCTCCTCTCCACCCTGTACTCACTGTTTGTCATTCATTAACCTAGTTCAAGAGAGCTGGGGAGATTTATACATATGACTAATACATACAGTATGTCTGTCATGTGGTCAGTACTTGAAATTATTTTTTAAAAGGCACAAATAGAAAGTTACGTTTAGAAAATGTCAAATTCACTGCCGCTTTTTAATAAAACAGAACAGAGGATGTTGCAGCTTTTTTTATCAATGATGTCTAACAGCTTTCACACACATTGGAGTCTCGAGATGTTTTAAAGTTGTGAGAATTTAAACATGTCGGCAAACATTCCAGAGCATTAGGTGGAGAGTAAAGTTCTATGCATGTGTGCTTGTTACTCGCTTTTGTGTGATTTCCACAGCGTAACTTCTTCATAATGAGCTGCCTCTGGACTGACGTTACCCACAACCCCTCCCTCATTTTTCCAGCTGGGAAAGCACGTCTCCAGCAGAAAGCCTCCCGCTGTGATTTGCTTATGTGAACAACAACTGTGGAAGGAGACTGGATCAAGTTGTCCAAACTTTTTCCTGAACATCTCCAGTGTAACACGGCTTGTGTTGAATCAGCCAGAGAGCAAGATTTCTGCTTCTCAGCACTCTTTTTTGTGTTTTTTTGATACCACATTTCATTATGCTTAGTAGACCTTCGGTAAGAGCCGGATCCCAGCCGGTCACTCACAATCTGTGTCTATGGAGCTGGGCTGTTTGAACTTGTGAAGAGGCAGGTTTGGCATTTTTTCTGCTGAACTAACCACAGATGTTCTGGTAAAAAATGTAACGTTGATGGTATCGCAAGTATCTCCAAAGTTCCAGCATGAGTCACGCTGCTCTTAAACACTACATTCCTCTCACAGTTTGCGGCTTTTGTACCTTTCACTGAGGATAGTCTGGATGGTCATTCACATCTTGGGTATGTAGAAAAAGCATCTGAGAGCAGCTGATTCATCTGGCCTAAGTGAACAAATGTCCACTACCTCTCTATCTGTCTGAGATGAGTCCGTGCTCTGAAAACCTTGTGTCCTTTTGCAGAATTAATATACGGTTTCCTCCTTAAGATAGAATAGTGATAGGTTGCACGTCTAGATGCAGCTTTACACAGTACCATGAACGTTTGACATGCAGTAGTACCTGAGATCCTGAAAGATGAGTGCATATTGGAGTGGTTTCTGACCAAGGCTTTCCTACACTTTCTGTTTATTTTATTTTTTACCTTGTCCTGTTCAGCATTATGGCAGCAGAACTGAAATCTGAGTGACGTGCAATACTGAACACATTTGCTTTGCCAAGGGAGGCTTCATTGATTATCCAACGCTGCTTTATTTATTTATTTATTTATTTATTTATTTATTTATTTATTTATTTATTTATTTATTTATTTAATAAAAAAGACAACAAAACCATACAACCAGCTGCTATGTCTGTAAACAAATCTGAATCTTTTTTATCTTGCACAGATATTTAGTGCTCCTTTTGCTCTAAATCCCAACACCAACATCGTGTCACCACGATGTTCCTGCTTTCCTGCTCCTAATGTGTAACAAGACGGCAGTGTTACAGGAGGGTGGTGTAATAACGGGATCCTTGTATCATCGTGTGCAATCGCTGTGAGAGATAGGAGGCACATGGCAGTTAGTGGGCAAGAAGACATCAAGAAAAAGAGCCAGAAGCAACCGCTTTGAAAAAATGATTCATGCACACAGATCTTACATTCATATGCTCCTACTCCCATATCGAGATGTAGTCACACTCAATTTAACAGATGCACACACATTTACTTATTATTGTGAAGATAAAGGGTACACAGGTTTGTAAATGTACTAACAGAGAGAACATCATTCTTTATAGACACGCTGTGCTCTTAGTTTACTGTGCTGTACGCCTGTGAAAAGCTGAGCAAGTTTAACTAAAAAACAAGTCTTGTCTGCTCTAAGAAAAATGCTGTGTAAAGTGACAAGATGGAGCAAAAGAATGAGCATTTAAATCAGTAGAACAGTCTTCTGATTTAAATGTTGTCTTTGATTGCTAATGACTGTTGAGTTATAAAGATGTCTGACTGAATGACTTGCTGGCTTTTTACCTTAAAACCCTTTCATTTGAAAACAAAACAGTTACTGTATTTTCCCTAACTAAGATGACAGTATGAACTCACCTTTAATGACTAGAAGGGAGAATATAAAGCTTGATTTATGCAGGTTTTTCCCTCTTTTGTCTTTCCTGTCTGCCATTGTTTTAATCTCAAAGGATGTGAAAGATTTGATGCCTTTTTTTACAAGTGTTCATTTGCATTGCTCAGTGGGATGCAGAGCTTGAAAAGGATCACCCTCCTGTTATGAATGGATGGATTATAGGGAGAGCATCTGAACCAAAATCAGGTTCCCCTAAAGGTAGTCAGTTGTTAAATGGCAATTACATAGATTCTTGCAGATTGTGATGCTTTCTCAGGAGATCAGCTGCAGTGAAAAAAACATGTTGGGACTATTTTATTATCTGATAAGAATAGAACCAAACAATCTACGGATGGAAAGCTTTAGTCAGAAGAATGAAACGCAAATGTGACGGTGGCCAGTTTGTCCATGCCTGCATGCGTTTGACTAGATCGAGGGAGTGGATATAAACAACCTAGAAACAGAAACTCTGTTGGCTCCAAGTGTTGTGGGTAAGAAGCTGACTCCATCCAGTGGAGAACCAATAAGGGTTAGGGAGAGACCCCCGCATCCTGTTTCCAGGGAAACTGTGCCCCGAATCCTCTCGCTCTCTCTTTGTCTCTGTCCGTGTCTCACTGTCCGTCTCCCTTATTCTCTGCCATGTTCCTTCTTGGTGGTGTTGAGGAGGAGGGAGCTGTGGAGGTGACTCACAGTAACATCATTGCCATGGCAATGGAGAGCGAGCCAAGTGAGGAGAGAGATGGGGGACAAAATGGATCGGAACTATACGTGTGGTTCAGCAGAGATGGACGAGGTTGCAACAACTGACAGAGGCAGAAAGATTCAAATTCAGTGCTAAACAGTACTCTGAGGGAAATCACTGGAATCCCGCTCATTATTCCCCCTGCTTGTCCACCTCGCCCCGCACACTGCTTTGTCCTGTCTCTCTCAGTTCAGCAGTTTTTTTCCACTCCTCACTCCCTCTGCCTCCATCTGCCCCCATTCTGCTGCCCTCCACATTCTTCTTTACGTCTGTTGCTTCCTCTTCTTTTGGCCTGTTGCATGCAACCCACTGGTCCCAGAGGAGTGTGTTTTCCACCGGTCTATCGCGCTGAGTCATGTCAAATGCGTGTTTAGGCATGCCAGGGTGCGGGTGCAGTGTTTATATGGACTTGATACACCATGCTCTACAGTGGGCCAGGGCAAGGATGAGGCTGTGCTGCAGACTGGAGGGGAGAGGTAGGACTAGGGCAGGAGAGACAAGGGGGTGTGAGTATGAAGAAAAAGTAGCCATAGCTTCCTATTGATTATGGTTATTTCAAAAAGAGAGCTCAGTCAGGAGTATTTCTGAGTGAAAGTGCTCTGACTGTCTGAGCAAGCACCCATGCAGATTTACCCGACAAGCTATTTTTTTTTCGGTTTCACTCTTAACTGGAGCCAAATAAGATATTTACTTAAAGCTGTACGCACTTGAGGCTGCAGGGAGATGTTTCAGCTGGACACAGCGAGCATATGTTTTGGGGTGTTTTTTTTCCTCAAAGCGCACTGCGTTCTTTAACATTTTGTCTTCTCTGACTGATTTTGGTGAAAAGTTATCAAAATCCTGCAAAGATTTACACAGAAGAAACCTAACAGGTTATGTGTGTGTAAGGGATGGCTGTGAGTGACCCACAGATTGAGCTGGATAAGGTGGGAAAGGGAATGTTGGCACCATCAGACCGGCAGGTCATCATTTTGACCCCAACTAACCCTTGTGGCTTTTTGTTGTTGTACACACCCATGTACTTATCTCCTGTTATCTGTTGTGTCTAGTCTTGTGGTACTGGAAGGACCTCAAAATATGAAAACATCTCAGTAGCTGTCCCTTTTTCCATAAGTCTATGCATCAACAATTCAATTTTCTCAATAGTTTTCATCGTTGCAATTACATTTCAAGAGATAATTCTATTGAAAGTCGTACAATATGTAGATTTCTGTGAAAATCAATACAAAGCTTATGTAATGATCTCTTAGATGGAGAAAGACCTTGATATGGCCTCCTCTTCATCTCCAGCTGTGACATTTAAATCTGCACATATTGTCTTTCCTCCGTGTTCAGTCCATCTCCCTTATCTCCTCGAATGTCACTGAACCACGTAAGATAGTAGCGGGCAAAGCGACTACCCAGCAACAAAGTGACTATCATTTTCAACTCTGCATGAGTATCTGACGGTGCATCAACCTGTAGCTCCTCTTCGCACAGCTCCTTCCAGCCTCTGGGATGTTTACAAGGCTCGATAATGACATCAGTGATAACAGACACACAGCCAGTGACCCCATTTCATTGGCGGGCCCCGTGCTGCCCATTCACCATACCTGTTCACAGTCAGACCAAGGAGATTAGCATTATGCTTCCACTTTATCAGCTAATCAGAAGGAGCGTTACGCTATGGGGTTCCAGAACTCTTGGTGGGGATTCAGTTGCGCATAAAGATTTCTTGCAGATTCTGATAACTTCTAAAGAATTTTGATGATGATGTGTGTATTAGTTATGGAAAATATTATCTCAAACTTACTGATAAAAGAAAATAGAAATCTGACTTTTATTTCAGTCATCCGTTCATAGAATAATAAGGGATGATGCTAATACTAATTTGGATGTGTAATGACAATGTAATATTGGGATATTATCATCTATCTATCTATCTATCTATC
>JABUIW010000162.1:3258236-3299056 GCA_013363375.1 Menidia beryllina | reverse complement strand
CTATCTATCTATCTATCTATCTATCTATCTATCTATCTATCTAGAATAGGTCACCCCCTTTTAAAGCTGCTGGTAAACCTGTTTTCAAGCCATAGTTTTCAAACTTTTTTGATTGGCTTGCACGTCAAGTAACCACAGACTGGGGACCTGTCCGTCAAAGGCTTGAATGGTGACACGTACATGCTGAGGAGGGACTGGGCGTGTAACACAGCTTAGTTCAGCTCTCTTAAGTCTCAGCGTAGACTTGCTTGCTGTGCTACAATATGGCTAAACAGCCACATTCTTCTGTGATGACAGAAGACCGATTGCTCTTTCTCCTTTTTGCCACTGTTTGAATGATGTTCCCATATGGTATATCCTTGTTAAGAGAGGCAGCTTTCATTATCAGAGGGTGACTGAGCCTGTTTGCGTTGAAATGAAATATTGAATTTGGCTCATTATCAACTGTGGCGTGTGTTGATCCGTCTCGCCATCAAAAGGTGTTAAATGTACACTTGCTTGCTTGTTGGGGTCCATCTCTCTCCTGTGGTGAGTGAAAGGCTGTTGTGAAAAGAAGACTGGAATTAACATTATTGCTGAGCTTTTGTTATGGACAGGTCATGCTTATTTTACAGATTTACTGTAGTGTAAAATCTCATCATTGTGGTTATTTGAATGACTGTTTTTTTTGGGGGGGTTTCTGTAACTGTTTGCATGTTAGTCTGTCTTGCAGAATAGTAGCGTCTCTTGTTGCCATTTTGTTGCTCTCCCTTATTCAGGAAGTGGACTAATGGCATTTGAGAGGATGGAGTGGAAAAGAGGGAGAGGGAGGAGGGATGTGGTTCCTTCCTGTATATTGTTTAGATCCTGATGGACCTCGGGTGAGTCACAGTTGTAGCCCTTCCATAGTCCTACAGACTTAAATTTTGAGATTCTCCAATTCCGTTTCACTCTGGAAAAAGAAGACACCAACCTCCATAACCATTTGGCTTTCTGCTGCAGTCAGTATGTCAGTGCTGATAGTCAGTGATGTAAACTTGGTACAACTATGGACACACTCACTCTTGAAAGCAGGGGCACTGACTGTGGTGACTAACATGGAGGCTCATATGGGAACACAAACCAATGGATAAAACAAGAAGGAATAGATGTCGCCTTGTATTTTTTTAATTTATGACAAGCATTCAAATGATTAAAGAAACATAGATTCCACTTTGACCACTTTAAACTGCTACACACTGTCAAACCCCCATCCGAAAAAGGCAATGATTTTCAATCCGAACCGGATTCATTCAGGAATTACACAAAGAAAACCAATCAAATCCAGATAGTTTCTTATTCTCGCAAAATGGATCTGCTCATTTTCAGTTGGATGACAGCATTGTGTTTAAAAAATGGCTGGTGCAGAGTATGTTTACTATTCACTGTGTTGCATCACCTCTTCTTTAACAGACCTCCGTGAGCAACTGAGGAGACTAGTTCCTGTAATTCTCTGAGTGAAAAGTTTTCCTATTTGTGCTCCTCATAGTGTTTCAGGCTTTATTTGTCTTTTTGTTTGTTTCAAATTGCCGGATATCGGTGGATGATAGGTCAGGATGGCTGGATTGTAAATATAGAACCTAAGCTTTTTTTTAACTGTAGAGCTGTGCTGTTTCAATTTAGAGAATGTAGTTTTACATTGTGCAGCCACACTGTAGGCATTGTGTAACTATATTTCCGGTTATATAGTAAATACATAAAAAATATGCCACATTATTAGACCTTGGTAATCGATAAGGGTTAAAGGGCTGAATAAGATAATCAATCGTGTTATTTCAGTTGGGTCAGCTAAATGAAGTATCCAGTACTATAGTGCATTTCCTTATTAAGTACTATTCTAGCAGCTATTTTGTGTTTATCTACACATTTGGTCAATGTAGCTGCACAGTGTGTCTGTGTGTGTGCGTTTGTATGATATATTTAAAAAAATAATCTACAGCTTGCATGATCAATGGAATTCCAGATACAGCGATGAGGCTCGTTTGTGTGTTTATGCTTTGCTCCAGTGATAGAAGGGTATATGAAGACACAAGATGAAAGGGAGGGAGTTTTGTGCCTGAGAAAGACAGAGAAGTGGAGGGGGCAGAAAGCGAGTGATGCCGGTTCAGACAGTGAGAGAAGATGGGCACAGACTGTCTTTTGAGATTCCACTCACGTGCCTCTCTTAGTCTCTGCAGTATTGAATGAAAATGACTCTCCACCTACACACACATACACGCACACAAAGTGTACATGTTCCAGGTACACACATGGGTGTGGGACACAATCTGTAAACATAGAGGGATGAAGAAGTTTGGAAGTTATCTCATTAGGTATTACTGAGCCCTGTAGTGTGATTGGATTAGCGTACCGTGAATGTAGTATGGAGAAAGTCAAATTAACTTGTGGAGTAGTCAGCTGTGGTATAATTGCTCTAAATATGGCGACTTTTTTTTTCTTGTGTCTGTGTGCAGATTTGTGTGTGTCTATTCTGCAAGTTAGCACAGCTTGAGTTGATCATTTTCCGTATATCCAGTAAAAGCAACTTCAGAAGTGAAACATTGAAGGGTGTGTGGCAGTGATGTAAGTTTTTTATTAAAACATTTTTTTAGCATTTTAAGCGTGGGTTACAAAAGTATTTAAACCCATTACCTTCCTTTCTTTAGAGTGGAGGGTATTCATTTTATCACTCTATTTAAGTGTAATTTGGTATGATTTTAAGGAAAAAAATTTGCAGAAAAGGGAAGGGAAGAAAATAGTAGGAGACAGATCAGGCGTGGAGGTGTTGTTAACAAGAGAGTGAACAAAGAAACTAAAAGTAACCCTGAGGAGTGGTGTGTCTGTCTGTAGAATCACTGCAATCTATACATTCCACAGATGTAAACCGTACAGATCTGAAGGACAAATGCCAACGGAGGCAATACTTTTGCAGCCCCGTGAGCACCATGTGCAGAGCTCTAATGGCTTTTGAACAGTTTAAACTTGACTTCATTTGTGGTTGACATATGTGAATATTCATGCTGCACAAAAAATAACTCAAAGTTAGTTTTTATGAACAGCTTGCATTGGGCGAGACCTGGTGGTCACAAAAAAGATTACTTTTCAAAATTTTGAAAGCAATGATGGTATTAAAATGGGTTTAATTTACACACGTAATGAACTAGATAACAGGCCAGCAGGAGGTTTGATCTAGGTTTATTTAGACATGCCCCTTCAGATCACAGCTAAACACCACTGACAGAAACAGCAATGTACGCTATGATACACTACACCGGTGTGACTGAAACCACCAGCCAGCACCTCCTCTGCCCTGTCTGGAAAGGCCAAACACTGATGTGCAATAGGTTTTAATGATAGCCTTATTAACAGTGTATAATCTGAATCCGCATTTTATGGACAGAAAATGAAGAAGTCAGGTTCAGAGCAATTGACTGCAGTGTTTGAATGAACATCAGCATTAAAAACTAACCCTTGACTATGCATTGCTTTAGGGAAACTGAATACTCATTTGTGAACTGTATTGGTTTATTTAGCTGCTTTTTTATTTCCACATGGTGTCCCAACTTTTTGGGAATTTGTTATGTATTTTGTTACTTTCACTTCCCATCAGATGAGATCCTGTGATCTCGTGACTGCATAGTTTTCTGAAGTCAGGTCTTAACAGATGTCCCTTGTTTGTTGAACTTTGCTTGTTTCAGAGATGCTGTGTCATTCAGAAAATTCATTAGAAGAATTAAATGAGTTACGTAGAACTAGTTTTCACAGAGATTGAACAGGTTTAAGCTGAAATTTATTCGTAAGCTTTATATTTGCTGAGGGTTGTCATTTTTTATATAAACTGACCTTCAAATGCTAAACTAAGTGAGCAAAATTCTAGCTTTGGCTTTAGTTCACCACATGGTAATATGTACAGAAATAATCATCCATATGAAACCAATGAGTGTCCTGCATTGTCAGACTTTATTACACAAATTTTGCACAATAATCACATTGGAAACCAAGTGACTTTGCAGAGCCTCAAGAACAAACTGGAAATCAAAAATCTTCTTTAATGCCCAGACTCAGTGTGGCTCTCATAAAGTTGGAAGTTTTCTTTCCTGGCTGATGGAATGGCTGGCGTGGGGGCAGGGAGGCATCCGGGCATTTTTTGTCATCTATTTGTTTACTTATTTATTTTCTCTGTGTGGAAAATGCTGCTTTATCAGCAGGTCAGGTAGATATCTTTTATCCTCCTCTGGTTTTTCTGGTCCTGTGCACACACGTGCACTGCCACACGCACCTACGCGCTCATAATCTCCGCTTTGTCCTCTTTCCTCCTCTTTCCCTCGCTCTTTCGCCGTGCGTGAAGACAAACTCAGCAGACTTCCAGGAGGCAAAGGCATTCTGGGTAATCCAGGGTGTGAGGAGGGGAGTGGGGGAAGAACAAAAACAACACTGGATTTTGCAGATGATGTTGCACACTCCGTGGAAACACAGACGCACATAAACACACAAACAAACTGAATCCACTCTTTCGCTGCTGAACCACAGAGACACAACATCCATGTGTGTCCGTCTGCACATTCGTCTGCTCCGACAAACACAGGCAGTGTTTGCGGCCGCACATGGAAATCTAAAAGCTGCAGCGCGTCCTGTTCCTCGTTGCCGAACGTTAATGATGGGGAGTTGTGAAGGAGGCCTAGGGTGGTGGAGGGAACAGTGAGGGTGGCGGGGTGGAGCTGCAGAGGATGGGGGGGGGGGGGGCGTCGTCAGTCTGCTTTTATCTCAGCTCTGATTAAACCTTGTTCCTGTCTGACCTAAAAAGTCAGCTGGCGGAAACTTCAGAGACCGTGGGTGAATTTTCGCTGGAGCTCTTTACACCCAGCTTTCAGATGGGTGAGAAATGAGGAAAGGAATCTGAAAAACAGAAACGAGTGTGGGCAGATATTGAAAGAAAATAGACACACAAATGTAAAAGTCCTAGTTTTATGTGCTCACTCTCCACAGATTAACATATATATGGATGCACACTCTCCAACTCTGCATGATGTCTACTCTGTATTCCTTCAGAGGATGAGAGGGAGAGGCCAGTACTGGGTGGTAGTGTACCGTGGGGTTCACACAATACCACAGGAAGCAGACAGAGGCCCTGCTGAAATGATCCAGCGCCACCCGTCTGGGACATGCACAACAAAAAACACAATGTATAAAAATAAACCTGGACCAGCATAGCTGGGCATCTGCAGAAACAGGAAACGTTCCACTGAGGGAAAGAGAGCAGGAAAGTGATGGGGAAAGACCCTGTGATTGGTCATTTTGTTGATGTTTAGCTGTGTCTTTGGCTCTTGTTTTGTATTATTCGGAAGTTTAGTAGAGGTTTTGTTAGCTCTGCAGTGTAGATTAAGTCAAGTAAAAACAACCTTGCAGCATCATTCAAATGATTAATTGCAAATTGAAAACACACTGTAGCTCTTACAATAACTAAGCCTGTTTAGAATATTTGCTGTAGAAGAAATATATCTTGCCATGCATGATCAGAGTTGTGATGCATAAATGTTTAAGCATTTGGGTTGGTAAGGAGGCGGCAAATTTTGCAGTAAAACATTTTTTCTTTCTGTTGATCACAATCAACAGTACAGTACAACAAACTGGATAGCTATATCCTGTAGATAACTCAGCTGTCAAGTATATAAAAGCTCAATTTCACTTGGCACAGTGTAATCTAAAAGTGTAACCAGCCAAATAAAGCACCTTAAATGTGAGGAGGTATGAGATAAAGCCTTGCTGTATGTTTTCAGAGTGCCGCAGCAGCTCCGAGCCCCGTCCTTGGGAACCTTCCACCGGGAGAGGGCATGCCAGTGGGTCCTGTTCCTCCAGGATTCTTCCAGGTATGCAGTGTAATGAACACACTTTTGGGATTATTATTATTTCCATGGATTTTACCATGGATTTTAACCGTAGCCTCCTATTAGAATGAATGAATAAAGATCTTTAGAATTTATATCATGTATCTTTCTCTCGTTCCTTTTGTCACTTTCACCTAAAAATGGGTTTATGGATTACTTCAAGTAAAGTCCACAAGTACAAGCAAGCCTTATCAGTCACTCCAAACCCAGTGTCTTCTCCAAGTAACTCCATATGCATAGCGGTAAAGATATTTTTTAAATTTATAGATCTTTTACAGGCACAAAATATAGCAAAAACACAGAGAGAAATGAAAAAGCATTTAAATAGAGTCTGCCTTTATCTGTGCGTGGGAGCACCAAAACATGGAGCCAAATGAACCTGACATGAGGAATAAAACCAAGGCAGACAAAAACACCCACATGCTGCAATGCCCCACATCATTTCTGAAGAACTCTTCCTGTTGCACATTGACTAACTGCCATTATCAGTCAAATTCAGACACTGGCATCTGACTCAAAGATCAATAGCCTTCCAAGGCGTTTCTTCTGTTCCTGTTAAAAAACTTTAACCAGACTCGGACAGATCATCAGTTGCTTCAATTTTGTTTAGACTCAGTTGTCAATTTTTTGTCTGTTTTTTTTTTTTTTTTTTTTTAGTTTATTTTTTTATTCTGGTGAGAGTATCCTCGAATCCACGTTTTGTAATAAACTGCTCATCACCACCAAAAGTGTCTCCAAACATTTTTCACAGGCTCATCCCTTCGTGTTGGATATTTACATTTCTTAGTCTGCACTGGAGAGGTTGTAGATCATGTATTCCTGACATGGACAAACGGTGTCAGAGCTGCATTCTTTTTGTAGCTCTGTGGTGCAGCGTGAAAATGGTCAGGCGTGATCAAAGGAAGAGAACCATTGCTCTCTAGTGGATGATTTGGTAATTGCTGCAGCAGCACGAGCCTAGTGGCAGCAGTCCAGCAGAAACTGCAACAGCATTGCTACTGTCTGTGGTGAGGACAAGTGAGAACCCACTCACAGCTGCGAAAGCACTTTGAGCGCACGCTCTCAAATTCCACACACTTAACACAAACTCTGACATCATTATTTAAAAAAAATGTCATCCTTTCTTCCCTCTCCTTTTTTCCATAAACTTTATCCAATATAAATGTGGTCGGCTCCCATTCTACTGCTACCAGAGGAAAATGAGCACAGAAACCTCACATGGAGCTGGTCGCGTTGGTTTCCTGTTTTTGAAGAGTGAAAATGTTTTCCCACAACTTTGTGGCACCCATACGGTTTCTATTAAAGCAGGTCTGAAAACCATCAGATTTATCTCCTGGCTCCAAACCCCAGCTACGATAATGATGTGTCATCAGGCTTGCTTGTTGGTCTGTGTAATTCTGCAAATCTTCAAACACTCAGAACTCTGCCCTCCTGTTTTCCAGCCCTTTATGTCCCCACGATACCCCGGAGGACCCAGACCGCCCCTCAGATTACCAAATCAGGTGAGACCCACACTGACTGCTGCACCTGGATCAAATGAAGGGGCTTTGTTTATCTAACGGAGTTGATGAATGTGGGTTTTGGGCCTTTTTGCCTCCGTAGGGACTTGGAGGAGTTCCAGGTAGTCAGCCGATGTTACCCAGTGGGATGGATCCCACGCGACAGCAAGGTATGCACAACTGGATCTGCTCGTCTTAGTGACTGTACAACTGTACTGTACAGACTGTACAAGCCATGTCCTTAAAGGCTTTAAAAATATTGTTGTTTTTCAAATCTTACATAGCCGTAATCTCCCTGCAACCAAGGATATAAAATGTCAAGTTGACTTTATATTCCAGTTTAAATCTGTGTGGTTCTTCAGTTGCCCCTAAAACTAAAATAATGATGGAAATCCAATTGAATAATTGTTCAGAGCTATAAGTTGTGACTGAAACTTCAGGCCAGCTTGCTTCCCTTGTTGCACTGAGAGCTGGGTTTAAAAAAAAAAGAAAGAAGAGAAATAAAGCATATAGGATGAATATGCTTGAATTAACCAGAACTATGATAAGATTAGAAAAGACCAATAAGGATGGCCAAAAAGAACATTTCAAATAGACTGTTTTTTCTTATACTTCAGGACATCCAAATATGGGAGGACCAATGCAGAGGATGACTCCACCCAGAGGCATGGTGCCACTAGGGCCCCAGGTAAGGGAGGAAAGGATTCCAGGACAGTGATGGTGTTTTCAGTTTCTCTCTTGGAGACATGACTGTGTATTTGATGCTTCTAGAATTATGGAGGGGGGATGAGGCCACCACTGAATGCCCTGGTTGGACCTGGGATGCCTGGTATGAGCATGTGAGTAATCAGTTCATGTATGAACAGGAATTTGATGCACTTAGTGATACATACACCCTACACATACCGCTTGAGCATCCAAGTTTAAAAAGTTACTTTTTGTCCCTTTTGTAAATCAGTCGATGCGTTTCTCTCTTTAAAGCACAGCAACATAAATCCCCCTCACACTCAGCCTCTACACTTTATGTGGCTGTTTGCTGTTACAAAATTTATTGTGGAACGTGGAGGCTACATTCCACTGCTTGGACATCTTTTACCGTTTTTCTTCCTTCACTTCTTGAATGCTTTACCTTTCTTTGGCGTCCGAAGAGCTTGTTGTTGCCAGCGTTGCCCACATGAATCAGAACCAACAGTGTTTGTGTGTTCCAGGGGACCTGGCGGTGGTCGACCCTGGCCAAATCCTCCCAATTCAAACTCTGTAAGTTCTTCAACAAAGAGGCCTTACAAACGTTTTTTTGTGGGGTTATTTTCTCATGTTTTCTCCCTTTTTTATAGACCCCTTACTCCTCTGCATCTCCAGGGAGTTATGTGGTATGCATATTCGAGTTTAAACTTTGTTCTCCTTGTTAGATATGATCTAACTCGTCACTTCATGGATCAATCTTCTGAATACCAAACTCTCATTTTAGGGACCTCCAGGTGGAGGTGGGCCACCTGGTACCCCCATAATGCCAAGTCCAGCAGGTCTGCTCTGAGTACCATATGTGTCCACTAACATATCACAAATGTGTTAGTTATTTTCTGTTGTTTTACTTATTTCATTGTTCTGTCAGATTCAACTAACTCTGGTGACAACATGTACACAATGATAAACACAGTTCCTCCAGGAGGAAGCAGACCAAACGTAAGACATTTTCACCTTTGTTCTTCGCTGTGTTCAAGCCACCATAGAGCCTGTATGGCAAAACAAGTAATGCTTCTAAATTCGTTTTTTATTTTTTTTTATTTACATGACTGTCTCCTGTATGCATACTTCTCAGTTCCCTATGGGAGCGGGAAGTGACGGTCCATTAGGGGGGATGGCTGGAATGGAGCCCCATCACATGAATGGATCTTTAGGTACAAAGATAAGTAACTTGTGGTTCTCTGGAATTACATTCATCTTTATTGTATTCTCATATGTGTGCTCTCTGTGCAAGGGTCAGGTGATATGGACAGTCTCCCCAAGGTGAGAGAAGATCACAGCTTTACTCTATACTGCTGAGTTTAGAACATTTTTTGAGACATTGACCATTGTTCAACCATGTTTTACCTACCTTTGAACAGAATTCTCCTGGTAACTTAAGTATGAGTAACCAGCCAGGGACACCTAGAGAGGATGGAGAGATGGGAGGAAACTTCCTTAACCCTTTTCAGAATGAAAGTGTAAGTTATCCAATCTCTTGAGTTTTTAGATGGACCTCTTGGCTAGAGAGAGTGAGGCCATTTGCATGAGCAAATTAGATTGTTGTTATTGTGTTTGTGAGAGTTCAACCAAACTTTTTAAATCAGTGTAACCATGTTACTGAAATCTTTCAGAATCAGACGTCTCATTGGTGTGTGTGATTTGACAGATCAGTATTGTGAAAACCTGCAGAGGTGCCCTGCATTTGCTCCTTAGTTCATGTGCGGCTTTGACCCAGAAATAGTGAAAGAAGCTAGTATACAGAAGAGGAAGTGGTCGGTCACAAAATAATATATCCCCACTGGAGAGCATTAAACTCATTTATAAATGAACATAAGCCATACATAACTAATATAACTGCCTGATTCCTTGCCCTGTTTGGTAATGATATGCTACCTCCTAAGGTATTTGTCAGTTGTTTTGGTTCCTTATGCAAAAGGTCGGATAGAAAAAGCCCAATACAAGCTGAAAGACAGCACATAACCAACTCTGACAGCATGGTCAGACAGACTTCTGTCAATGAATTGATTCTCGTTCCTGCTTGGAAAAAGTTAATTAGACCAGTAAAGCTACAACTGTAGCTCGAATCATCTGTGCATGTTAATTTGAGCAGTTGCTGAGATACTTCACAGTGACACCAACACTCCAGTCATTTGGGACCACAAACAACATGTAACACATTGATTTGCGAGGATTTGGCAAACCAGAGCCATACTGTGTCCACCAGGATTTATGTCTTACAGCCAGGACAAGCAGCTGCTGACTGTAGCAGCTACATTCCCATAGAGATGGTCTATTTAATCTGCCACAACATGGCAAAAAAAGGCCCTCCCACTATCACATAATGATACCTTTAAAGTGGTATGTATTTCAGGTTATTTATGATAAAAACAACTCAGGCACTTTAGATAACTATGAGGTAACCAGTGTTCAGGCCCATTTACTCCTGTCTGTTTTGTCTCTGCAGTATTCTCCAAACATGACAATGAGCGTGTGAAGCCTCTGAAGGCAGTTTACGAAGTCACTCAGTGCCCTGCCGTGGATCAGGGAAGAGCAGAGAGACATGATGTGATGTCATCCAGGCCAGCGACTGTCCCCACTGGGAAAGTCGCCCGAGGCACCGTCCTCCTACAACCCACTTGCACCCCAAACCCCCCCCCTCCATGGTTTCTGCCCATGTCTCTTCTCTCCTGTTCCCTCTAAGTGATGACTCCGCAACATTCATTCATCAGTTCTTTCCTACAACCATGAGACTGTACAAAGAAAACAAAATGATACACGCCAGAGGAGAATTCTTTGTATATTTGCATCCAGTGTGTATGAGATGATGCACACACATTGGGCAGAAGTTTCTGCCTTTTTCATCATATCGCAGAATCCAATATCCAAAAATGAAATTCCGGAATACTTAAGTGTCCAGACAGTTTTTGAATAATTTATATGCCAAAATGGTCAACTTTTTTTTCTGTCTTTCTGTCTCAGGAATGAATGTTGACCGTTACCAGGAGAAGGGAAGAGACATCATGATCTCATGTTTCCTTGATTATTGTTTTCCTTTTTTGGATCTTCTGCAGATACTTGTGACACTGTTTCAAAATTTGTGGTTGTCTTGATCTTTTAATAGCCTCGTCATTGTTTTTTATTTTTTCTGGTTTATACTTTGGATGACGTTTTGTAAAAAGAAAAAAAAAACAGCTTATTTTTAAATCTTGCCAAGATCTTTCATTCTGCCCCACCCAAAGAGGAGACTTCCATACAAAATCAGCATTAATCTGGATTAACAAAAAAATCAACACAACCACAAATATGTTTATGCATTTTTATTTGTAAGTTAAACAGTGACAAAAGTACTTTTACCTACAATGAACTTTGGCTAAACAGTTGACACAAAAGGCTACAAATGTAAAGGTGGAAGTCTGTAAGCCTGAAGACTTCATCTTTCCAATGTTGCATAGTCTCCCTTTAAATCATGTCAGATCAGTAAATTATTTTTTATTAAACGTGTTTTTTTCTGTGTTCAGTCAAAGACTTTTTTCACAGCACCATTGGACAAAATGTCTGCAGAAGAGGTTTTTAATTTTTTTCTTTTTGATTAATGAGAGTACATCCAAGGGAATAGCAACATGCATATCATATCCCATGTGAAGTATTGAATTAAGAAATAGTAAAGACGGGATTGGTTAGAGTGGGAATCTACATGCTTACAAAGCCACTTTGGTCACTCGTACTTAATTGTCATCCGGCTAAACTGTGATTTTAGTGTAATATAAAAGATTGGTTGGTACAGAAAGCTAAAGATAAGCTTGTTTTTGATCAAGGTTTGGATTTTTTCTTTCAACGCCCACAACTAATTGTTATCTTGTATAAAGATTCAATATCCCTGTGAGCCCTCTCCTTTCCCCTCCTCTACTGCAAAGTGTACAGCTCACAAATGTAGCTCCTCTGTCTTGTATGTGTATTTGATATTATTGTTATTATTATTTGAATATAAATAGGAGCGAAGGACTGAGAATTACAGCTGAACGGAGACATTTTGTTTTTGTGTTCGACTGAAGCCATAAATGGGAGTACAAGAAGATGCATCTGTAAACTGGATCATGTTTCTGTTTTGTGGCAGTATGTGGGACTCCATTTGTGATGTGTTCATTTTCTCTTTTTTAATCTTGTATTATGTTTTTGTAAATACACAGAGAAGTTTCATGGGTTTTGAATATGCTGGTATAAAAGCTTCTCTTCCCTAAATGAGTGTGTCCAGTGCGTCATATATCGACTGGTGAGTATTTCTTGGCATATTTGGCATCGCAAACCAGATTCCAAAGTTGTGTCTTCAGGCTCCTTTTGCTCAACAGTTTTACAATGTTTTCTTAACAATAGCAAATGAAAAAGAACAAGGGGTAATTTAGTCATGATCTTACCCAATACCAATTCTGCTGGTGAGCTTTAGGGCAGTTTTTGAAGATGCTGAAGAAATATGAAAAATCGGAACTTTTACCAGCTTAGCTTAACTTTATTTAATTCGGGGAAAAAAACGTAATTTTAAGAATGAGGAAAATTAAACATATTCCTGCATTATCGTCACTTCAAGTCAATGTACCCTGCTTTGAGGTAGCTAAATAGGGACCCATAATTGAGCAAACATAATTGAAAGTGTGCAAAAATATGCAAATCCAGAAATAATTAGAGCAGAGGTAACAACCAGTGAACGGGTGGCAGGAAAAGGTTGTGCAATATTTAGACAACCTCATTATAAGACCTATCAAATAGAGGATGTCTGCATCCGGAACCAAGACAAGAAGCTTCTTCTGCAGAAAATAGCACAAATGACTAAACGTTCAAGAACCAAATGTAAACCTGCTGTTTGAGGGTAAAGAGCCTTTTTTTGCTGTCCGTTTACTCCAAAGCTCTTCTGAGTACTTCGAAGGAAGATTCTCATGATTTGCCTTATTTACCCAACAGTGGTCATCAGCTGATTAAAAAAAACAAAAAACATGCCACTAAATCTCTACTACAGGTAAGGACCTCAAATTCCTTCTGCCTGTATTAGTATAAACAGCTAAATTCCACACTTAATCATAGCTGACTGTCTTCTTGCTAGGAAAAATCCCTTTTCCTATCACTTTTTGAAATGCCTTTGAATGCAACAAACTAACTTTTTTACTTTGAATTCTGAGATTCTATTGAACATGACGTCTTGTCTATTGGCCATGCCTTACCCACAACTTATATCAAAAGATAACTAATTGTACATCCATTTCTGTACATCCAAGTGCTGATAATTCACCAGAAGAGCTTGTAAAGTGGGGTTTGGGTTCAGCTTTAAGGGAAGAACCGACTGTTTTGAATGTGCACACAAAGGAGTGCAGGTTACGCTGTTACATAATACTGGATACATGTGCAGGACTCAGTTTTAAAAATGGGACTGCAGAGCTTATTGGCATGTTTTTGTGGTGGCTAACTCTGTGGTTCCTGGGTGCTGGCTGGCGTTTTTCAGCCTGGGGGGGTTCAGGGTGGGGGCCTGCACAGCATCACACCCACAGCCTGTTGACAATCAGGCACCCTCGACATGCCTGCACTCTCCAGGTTTTTAACGCCAGATGATTACTTCTCGGAGATACGAATCGACGTTTGTCTTGCTACCTGTATGGTTTTTCCTGTCTGTTCAGCACTTCTTTTGGATCTACCTTCAGCCCACCATCAAGCCCTGCTCCCCAAGGACACCTCCCCCCCTTTGGACTTTTGGCACATGCACCTGGACCCTGTGTACTCTTCCCGGCTCCCTGGTACGTCCACTGTCCCTACGAACCAATAAATCACGGTTATTCCTTTATCCAGCAGTCCTGTCCTCTATTATTCCACAACAGTTTTCCGCATTTTTACTTCCAAGCCACTTACCCCACTGCTGGGATCATATTACAGAGAGGGGGGAACAGTTTCCCTGGGCCAAACTAAACCTTGGCAAGAATATTATGAGAATAGATTAAAAAAAGACAGTATACACATATATATATATATATATATATATATATATATATATATATATGGCAGATTTATGTAATATCTGGGCCTCAATTACATAACCCCACAACAACACAGACCCCTCCCGCCTCCATCCCTCTCCCTTTGTTGTATAAAAGTCTCCCCGTTCGTTCTTTCAGGCGGTCCTGCAAGTGCCCAGTTGTGCTGTTCTTGCTGTTGCTTTCTCTTGACTGTCATTTGACTTCTAAACATGTTTGTTCACCTTTGTTTAGCTCTGCTGGCTCTCTCCTCGCTGAGCGCTGCATCTGAACCGGACTGTGATGAGCATATCAAACCTCTGAAGGACCAAAGCAAGGTATGTTTTTCTGAGGATTGACTAAAAAGTAAAAAGCTGAATATTTTCCCCCCAATCTTTTTTCCTGTACTTATGGGAAAAAACTACACTGAAAACAAAAACCATTGCCCTCGTGGGGCGTCTTTACAATTAACCTGAAGATTGGGTTTGAATTTTCTGTTTTGGTTTCTAGATTTATGGGAAATGGATTTCCCAAATTCTAGCCTCGGACAACGAACAACTGTTGAAAGAAATTAAGATCTCTAATAGTTCCTGGTCGACCATTTTTTCTATACCTGAAAGCAATGATTTCAGCATGACCTACGCAGACAGAATGTGAGTCATCTTCAAATATCAAGTCATTTGTTAAGTCTCACCTTCAATAACAAAAGTGCATGAAGTGTTTCATTTTCATAAACTTTTTTCGTTTGTCTTTGCAAGTAACGGAAAATGTGTATATGGAAACGCTTCTTCCACAACTTCAGGAAACTCAACAAAAGTTACATGTAAGTCTAGAGCATTTGAGGATTTGGTGTTTAGTATGCAAACTCCTTCAAGTTGATAACAGCTTTTATCTTCTGTTAGTCTTCTTTAATTCAACATCTTATGAGCATTTTGGGAGGTATCTGGAGACGTGTCCTGACTGCGTCCTTTGGATGGACGAGGCGGTGTCAGAGGGCAATGGGGAACAGACAAAAACCAAAGGCCTCTACTTCTTCAGTGAGTTTAAATAAATGTAACTCCACTCCAAAACCCAAACAGCATCAGAGTGTCATGGATAGTTTTTGAATAACTTTCCATTTGTTCCACCTAAATTCCAGCAAAGACGGGGAAACTTGATGCTTCTCAACTGGAAGTCTTCAAGAAACAGGCTGAGTGCCTCAACATCAAATTGGATTTCTACTTTCCAGACACCACGGGTATAATTTTCATTTCATCTTTATATATCACAACATAAACAACTTCATACAGTGTTTAATCAGGTTTGACTTGCCTCCTGTTTCAGACCTGTGTCCTGAAGTGAAGACTGAGGAGCAGTAGAGAAACCGCTCGTCATCACCTCCACTCTGCCCTCTAACAGAAGTACTTTTAATTGTTGCTACATCAGTGTTTAGATGTGTTTTCTTAGATTTGAGAAAATATCCATAAACATTTTATCCTCTTGTGTGTAAAACGATAAGTCATGTAAATATATTCTCAACCACTGTGCGCTGGTCTGGTTTCACATTTCCTGTTCGACATATCAATGAAGGGGGGGGGCTAATGGTTGCACCAGTTGTCTGAATTTGGAGCAAATAAATTTCTTTCTATTGTTCAGACATGCTATTATGACGGCCTTCATGAAAAACCCAAACTGAGTTTCAACTGCATAGCAGTGGAATTTTGTGGTTGTCCAATAACATTATCTAATGAAAGCATGTGCAAAGTGAGAGCCACTGGTCCAATCAAAGACACCATCTATGTCTAACTCTGAAGTGAGGAAGACACAAAGTTTACTGGAACAAAATGGATTTGATCTGATTAATCTTACTAAAATCGACTTAATCAAGTTGTTTCAAACCCAAAAACGTGCCAAAGTCGCTGTGACAGAATGAAGTCAAACATCTTATGCAGCACTGAGAGCCAACGGGACACGCAGAGCCTGCTATGAGAAGGCAAGAAAAGCTCATCGGGAACATGGTGTCCTAATAGTCCTGAATCATAAGATTTTTCTTTTTTTTCTTTAAAAAAACAGTCTTAAAAAGGTCCTAAATGGGTCTTAACCGACTAACATTGTGGTTTATATCTTGACTGATGAAATCCAACATGGCAATGTTGACTGAGGGAAATAAATACTCAGAAGTCTGGTGAGAATGTTGTTTAGAATAGGAGTTGATGCTTAATGTTGATTTTACATAAACATTCAGAGTGAGAAAATGCCACTGTTTTTATTCTGGTACTGGACAAAAATCAAAATCATCACTGTGGTTTGAAAGAGTCAGATTTAAGAGTCAACTTGACTACATTATCAGTGTATTTTCTAAATGATTGAAATGAGTTTTAGCATTGTAAAAGGTTTTCTTGTACGTGTTTACCTCTCTTTTTATACTAAATAAAATTCTTCCTCATTGGTTGAACGCCTTTGTCCTTCCATCTTTCTTGATCTCTTCTTTACAAAACACAGTTGTAAATCAAACCAAATCAAACCTGCTGCCACTTTAGTGAAATGCTTCTGCTCTAATGTAGCTCTCTACAAAGTCAGTCAGCATTGTACTTTGAGAAAAAGAAAGGTTCTTTGTTCTTCCACATTACCACAAAAGTTCAGCAATATTCTCTTTCTAAATTTCAGATATTACATTTGTTGGTTTTGGCTCAGGTATTCAACTTGTGAAATCTCCTTTATTTTGGGCAATTCAGAGACAACAGGAAACAAATCAGCCATTGTGATGGCAGAGGACGTGTGCAACATGCTGAGCTCTGTGTGGATTCATTTCAGACAAGATTGAGCTGGTTCCATCTGCATGATGAAGAATCCCTCATAAACAAACAGAACATTTCCTCAACCATCCCATCTGTGGTTGATAATCGCTGAAAAATAACAGCTATTCGAGCCACTTATGTCGAAAGGAGACAGCAAAAAAAATAGAGAGTTTCCATGTTTGTGAGTCAGGCTTTTTATTTTTCTGCCTTTGTGCTGAGGCATTGCATAAGAATGTGTTCACTTGCTGAGCGATGCAGTGGTCCTGCTATTCAGACGCTGCCAACTGGTTATTATGTAACAAGGTAAATAGGACACACATCCCTACTGAGTGGAGGCAAAAAGTTATGTGTTTTTTGCAGACATAAATAACGGTGTGTAAAATTTACTGTTGTGGAGACATAATCTTTTATTTTGCAATCTCATGATATAATTCATGAAAATGTGAATATTTGCTAACAGGTAATATTTAGCCCTGTTGGAATTAATAGGTCATTTTCTGAGAGTTTCTGATAAATGAATTATCAGTTTTGTTCTCTGTTAAGTTGTGTATGTGTGTTTGTGTGTGTGTGGCCCAACCCCCTGTTGGAACCCATCCCTCGGCTCCCGGGAAGGGGCTGTGGCTGGCAGCAGGATCCCTGACATTAGTCGTTGCTCTCTGGCTGCCTGCTGTCCGGAGCCATGGCTGCACAGATGCTTGCTGCTCTGCTGGCTTTCGCCTCCCTTTGTGCCGCAGCCGAACCCGACTGTAAGGAGCTGGTTAAGCCCCTGCTGCTGGACAGCCACAGCCCTGTGAGTACCATCAACTGTTTGTTTGGGGCAAACTGTGTGTGGAGGAGGCTAATCAAATCTATCAAAATGTACCAGTGTGACTTCCATGTTAGATAAGATATCCCCTAACAGTTAAAGAAATGCCTTGTGAATACCAGCAGCATGAAAGCAGCCTCTATTTCAATTATTTAGAAATGTAGTCATACTGTAAAGCATTTTTATGGCTCTTGGACAAAATGATGACTTAACAAAACAGATTGAGATCTTGTAATGCACATAAAGGGAGCATCAATATCTCTCCAAAGGTCTATTGCAGAAACAAATTTCAAATATTTTTCCGAACAAGCATTGATTGTCTCACTAATCAGACCTCCTCTACAAATGAAAGTGTATGATTGTCACTGGGATTTAGAAGCTTCCATTCAAATACCTTATTTATCTCTGTCAGCCTAAAGTGCTTTGTACTTTTTGAGTGGTGTCTCAAACGTGTTTCCAATGTAAATTTTGATGATCATTACTTACGCGCCTGTGTGCAGATCTATGGAAAGTGGGTGCTGCATGTGGGTTCGTGGGATGAGCCCGGGCTGAAGAGCGACCTGGTGTCGGTCAACAGCTCCTGGGTGGAGCTGTCAGCATCCTCAGACAGTGGCGTCATCACCATGTACTGGGCTGACCGCCTGTAAGGACAATTGCAAATGATCAGCAACTTAATCTCATCACGAAAAAAAAAACGATCATCAAAGCAATCGCTTGTTTGTACTGAGCCGAAACGTCCCGTTTAATTGAATTGAGGTTGATTGAAATTGATTGTTTTTCCTTTTCTGGTCACAGTAATGAGGATAAGTGCGTTCAGGGACTAGCGAACGCCACCATATCAGGAACCACCAGCCACACCACCTGTACGTGCTTTGAAAAATGTCACTGTGTTTTTCTCTGCCACTGTGGTCTCTCAGACCTTAATATTGGTTTATTTTAACACTTTGACTTTGAGTATTTAGAGGAAACAGAATGATTCGCTCTGCAATGACCTGACTTTAACGTTTCACAGTCATCATCAATGGTCATACTTCTTACCATGATGGGAAGTATTACACAACCTGCAACGACTGTCTCTTGTCTGAGGACACCACTCTCCTCCCTGACGGCAAGTCAAAGGGACGATACCTTTTCCTTTTCAGTACGTTTTTGTACATATGCAAACATGTATTTATATGTTCATTTTCCTTGATCATTTATTTGAGGAGGGATTTGTATTTGATTTCTTTCCCCCTGCTTCCCCCCCCCCCCCCTTATTTCTTTTGCTCCCGTTTCAAAGCACGCACAGGCACTCTGGAGCCATCTGAGTTGGACACCTTCAAGAAGCAGGCAGAGTGTCTGAAATTTCTCCCAGAGTACCACTTTGGGGGCAAAGGTGAGATGCCTCTCCGGCTTTCTCCTGCTCCGCAGCTGCTGGACGTCACATTCAGCTGTCTTGATTGTACTATTTTTCTCTCATTACAGATCTGTGTCCAGACGACAGGGAAACTACGACGCCGGAGGCTGAAAATACAGAGAATGATGAAACGGAGGCGCAGCCGACTGAAAAATAAAACGGCCCAGCTCTGCATGAAAGCTCCGTAGACCTGCAGCACTCCTGCTTAACATGCACTAAATTGTCCTGTTAAGTGATATGTTTTGCATGGAATACTCCTTTTTCTTTCTCAATTTTAGAGTTAAATGCCTGCCTGTATCATGCCATGACTAAATTCTTTTTAGTTTTAGTATGATAATATCTTTATATAATCCACTTACTGTTTGTGACAATAAACACCGTTCTTCCATTTAAAGAGCACTCTCAGTTTTTCTAAGTGAAATAAAGTTGCCAGAGTATGACATCATTTCAAAAACAACTATAGTGCCTCTAAAAGGCAAGAGTGTTGAGCGAACTGTTGCTTGGTAACATCCCTGTTTGAGGGAAGAAAGAGATCTTTTAAGCTGCCTCTGCAAGGAGTCCTCACAACCCCACAGAGAAGCAACCTTTACCCCACTGCTGAAAAGCTGCATCAGGGGCTTTTTAGATGTCAGGGGTCCGGAACGGTTTGTGGCGCTTTGCCTGAGCCCATTCAGAACCAACAACAGAGGGCCGTTGAGCTGGCTTGTCAGAACTGTGGAAAGAGAAATCTGCATGGCTCCGGAGTGGACAATTAAAAAAGGCTTTACTGGAACATCTGAGCATGCAGACACCTCCACATCAGGCCCCAACTCCTCCCCCACTACCCCTTGTGTAACGACTTCTTTAGTGCGTAAGCCCGAAGGGAAAATGAATCAGCGTCAGAACATTTCTGATGCAGGTTCGGCAACATCTTCTGTCTGACCATGGACTCGCCCTTTTTTGTTTTCCTGATGGCACTCGCTTCCCTCAGTGCTGCATCTGCGCCCGACTGCCAGGAGCTGGTCAAACCTTATATGCCTGAGGACCTCAAACTAGTAAGTTGTGTTTATCTTGTTTTTCAGTTCCAATGATCATCCCGACGATGATGAAGTATGTCTGGCTAGTGTTGCATCACGCCCTTAGTGCAGATGCGTCTTTTTCTGTTGAAGGTAACAGGAAAATGGGTGTACACCATGGGAGTGGGGGACCCCATTCCATACCACCATGCACTGGGATCATTGAAAAGCTCCTGGATTGAATTGTCTCCTACTTCCAGCAGTCAGATTGTGGCTTTACGATGGGGAGATCACTGCTTGTGAGTTGAGTGATTTACTTTGTCCCGCATTTATGATGAACATTTTGAAAATGTATACATTTCTCTTACTTGTTGTTTTATTCAGCCAGCGTTGTGTGTTTGGGGAAGTAAATGCAACAGTGTCAGGACTTGCGACCACGTTTCGCAGTATGTCCTCCACATCTTTACACTGATCCATCAAACCAGACCTCCACACAAAGACACAAAGCAGTAATCACTCACAGAGCTCTCTTTTTATTTTTTATTTTTTAGAAAACCTGTCCGATCACAAAGGACACCTTCTGCCGACTTGCCCCGACTGCCTGCTGTGGACGGACACCTTTCGAAATGGGGACTTTGTTGGCAGAAATATCCTGCTGTATAGTGAGTCCTGCTCTTTTTCTACGCTTTAAGCCCACTGAGTCAGTGTGTTGATATTTTCTCTTTTTTTTCCCCATCCGTTTCAGCACGAACAGGAAAAATAGATCCCAACGATGTTGACCTCTTTAAGAAACAAGCAGAGTGTCTGAACTTTTCGGAGAGGTTTCACAGCTATGATAACAAGACAGGTCAGTATCCACTCAATGAGCTGTTATGACCGGCTCACAGCAATCCATAAAAGCCACAAGGTGGAGATCTTTGCTCATCAAATTGACTCCTTTGGTATGAATAACGTTTTTGCCTTTGTGAAGCAAACTCAGGCCAACATTCCTCTTTCTGCTCAGGAAAATATTTTTTTCGAATCTTTTCCGAGTATTGTGTTTAAAAATGATCTTTTTTTCTTTTCTGTTTTTCAGAGATGTGCCCTGACAGCCAAGACACAGAGCAGCAATAGCTGAAGGCCCAGTGAAGCAAAGAAATATGACACACTTTTAGGCTGCCTGCTCTGAAACAGACCGTATGGATATACAAGAGGCAGTGGGCTAGAAACTGCCATTCAAATACAGTCATTTAGAGTCTCAAAACGTTTTTTTCTTTTGTTGGGGTCTAAATCTATTTTAAACTATACTTGGACATATTTCATGTATCTTAAAAGGCTAATCAAAAACTAAAGGAATTGTGGATAATTTAGCAAACGACGGTGTTTGGAGGTTTGCTTCTTTATGCATCGTTTGCAAGGAGCCCTGCAGCCGTGGACTTTGAAAAACCTGGTATTCCCAATCATCCACTTTTTTATTTCATGTCTGCTGCCTGTGAATCATGTAAAAGAGGATGAATTCCACAATGCATGATGAGAAAAATCATATCCATAACAGTTGTTTAAAACATGAAAAAAATGCAATTACCATATCGGCTATAGCTATCACATGTAATGCTTTTGAGATTAAAACTAATACAGACACAGTATTTCATTTGCACAATTAACTGAAAAGGAGAGCGTGGAATTTTCTGAGGAGAGAATATTGGGCTATGCTGGCATTAAAAAGAGTTCAGCTGATGGCAGTTAATATATAACCACATGGCTTCTTTTATTGCACATGAATCCATCGTGGACGTGGAGTGGAAATGGCCCTATTGTTCAACTTCAGCATTCATTTTATGATTCAACAGACGGACTCTGAAGTTGTACTCTGTAGAAGTGTCCATGTTTAAAAGCTTTTTTCAGACACAACTCCCTCCAGTCTTTCACCTCAGGCCACCAGCCTGCTGTACTGACTCCCCAGACCAGTCTGATCGCCCTCCATGTTGCACGATCGGGTGCTGTTTGTGGATCCCTTTGTTCTTGTGCTGTGCGTTTCCGAGCTGCTTCCCACATGTACAAGTCGCCCGCACCTGAGCAGCACCGCCACCCGCTTCCTGCACTGAGAGGAGCCAAAGTAATAGAGGACTGGGTCCAGGCAGCAGCTGATGCTGCCCAAGCACATGGAGAGCAGGTAGGCTTGGTAGGAGCTGTCGCTGGACCTGTGAGCCAGCCCAACGTAGTGAATCATCAGAATGATGTTGGTGGGCGTGAAGCAGACCGCGAACACCAGCAACACCACAGCGGTCATCACCATGGCCCTGGTCTTCTTGGTGCGGTTCTCCACGTTTGCCGCCGCCAGAGCCTGAATGATCCGTACGTAGCAGACCGCCGTGAAGATAAACGGTATGAAGAAGAACACGGAGGAGTAGATGGGGAAAAAATACAGATAGTAGGACTGAAGCTTTTCCACATCCTGCACATCATGACAGGTGGTTATTTTGAGGTCTGATAAGTGTACGGTCTGCTCCGAGATCAGGAGGGGGGACACCCCTCCCAGGGACAAGACCCACATGGCTACACACACAGCTGAAGCCGTCTGAGGGCTGCGCCATGTTAGAGAGTTCATGGGGTAAACCACGGCGAGGAAACGGTCGACGCCGATGCACATGACCAGCAGGACAGAGCAGTACATGTTACAGTGGAAGGCTGCTGTGACAGCTGTGCATAGAAAGGAGCCGTAAATCCAGTTGTTACCATGGTAATGGTAGGCAATTTTGAAAGGAAGAAGAAGGCCAAACAGCAGGTCAGCACAAGCCAGGTTCAACATGTAGATCACCGCCGGCTTCCTGGGACGGATGTAACTCACAAACATCACCACGGCAACAAGGTTGAGGGGCACACTGATAATAAAGACCAGGGTGTAAATGGTGGGGACGAAGCTTGTTGCCAGGCGACCCTGGAGAAATCCTTTGGTTTCCTCCGAGACAAAATAGAGCTTTTTCGGGGGGTGGTGCTGACCATGGTGCCCATGTGTTTTAACGGAGTGCTGCTCCATCTCCTGGCCCGAGCCCCCGTCATCACTCAACAAGTCCAGTGCAGATAGGTCAAGGTAGTCTGGGGGCTCATCAGTGACCATTACAAAGTGACCGGAGAAGGTCCGCGGCAGCAGCACAGAGTCTTTGGAGAGACACAAAATGAAACCAGATAAGATTGTCACACTCATTTTCATGCCATCAGCAAAATAGTCATAAACTGTCGAAAACTCAAGAACGGATGGGTCCAAGATACTGCAATGAACCAATCAAGTGCCACGATTTATTTGAGGTCAAGGGTTTCCCAGCTTCATTTCACCACCGCACATTCTGTGGGTATGACTATGTGTCTGACTCATGGCAAAAGTAAAGACTGGGGTTCCTCAACAGACTAGCAACATAAGCAAGCTAAATCAAACTAGTTCAACTCCTTTCTTGTGACATTACAGCTATTAGCATTATTTGATTAAAGATATTGGGCCATAAATATCAATCAACATTTTAACCAGAAAGAAAAAAAAATGTACACAAGTTCAATACATGCAAACGAGCCATAATTAATTTGAATCTGGTTAAATTTGTCCTCATTCCTCCCCGTGAGGTGAGAAGCGTTTCCTCTGATGGACTCATCCACTAACCCAAAAGACCACATTACTGTGCTCTGAGCATCACACTCAAATCCCAAAATAAGTAAAAGGCTGAACAACTTGTAGTTGTAAAACAGTTTTGAACTGTGACAGATTGATTTTACACAAAATTAAAGAAAGATACTTACCATTTTGAAAGGGTAGAGCAAAGCTCTGGTTACAGAACCAGACAAGCAAGCCTATTACCAGATGAAGCATGGCTTAACTGTTAATCCTTAAAAATAATTTATGACTCAACTGAAATGATCCGTTTGTGAAAATAGTAAAACAAGTGTGTTTCAGTGAGCATAAAGAGGAAGACACTCCTCCTCCCCGCTGCACATCTCCTCCCCTTTAAAGCGAGAAAATATAACCCGTAACCCAGAAACATCACATCAAAACATTGCTGTAAAAAGGGTTTTAAAAAAATACAACAAACTGATAAAAACAACTTCTGGACATGTGATTTATGCAATTTATTAAGCACAATGTTCCATATCTTTAAAAAATACATCAGGCTTAGCTTTTATGTTGGATTAAAAGGTTTCTGTCCGAGGTTAAAAAGGCAAAGGAGGGCTGCAGCTCTTCTCAGGCGGCCGGTGAACGACGCCTCAGCGTCCACTGAACCAAACACTGCTGCTCCTCTGACACTTCCAGCAACGTTTTCAGGCTTACTACAAATATGGGTTTCTCCTTTTATCTTTTACAAAATATGAATATCATTACAGTTTATTTCTTAAAAGTAAATAACATATACAATCACCACGTGCAAAAAAAAAAACAGACAAAGACAAAGCTGGTGCTTCATTTGGTGCGATTCATTAAATTATAAGCTAATGGGAAAGGAACAGTTTCACCACATGTGATGTCTTCAGACCTCTTCTGTATTAACAAGGCACAACCGGTTTCTTCCAGCCCACTTTTCTTGCCTTCTCCCCCCTCCTTCATTTTCCATAGAATTTCTTGTTCAGGAGGAAAATGAGTAAATTGACATTGACTTTGGCTTTGTCAAACATCTTCATGACCGCCACGCCTTCGTACTGCAGCTGTAGGAGGTCCTGGACAGAAAAATACGAAATGAGTTGAGAAGCACAAACAGGTGAAAGCATCTGGCACGTATGTCCACTAGAAGGTAAAATGTGATCCATTTGCATGTTTCCTGCCAGCACCCTGTTGACGGGAACAGGAAATGTGACTGTCTCTGAGCTTTAGTGCTGAACGGTGTCCTGTTGTATTTCATGAAATTCAGATGCTTTTGGGAAATGTTTACCTGGAAATGAAGCTGGACCTTTTCCATCTCAACCCCCATAAACTTTGCCTTCACCTCAAAATCACCAACTTCCTCAGAAGGTGAAATGTCAAACATGACATTTTTGAACCTGCAGGCCAGGACAGACAGTAAAAAGAAAACAGCATGCGTGAGAGAAATTATGCATTCACATAGTTTAGGTACAATTCTGAATATCCTTCTGTCTGTTTGATTGAATCTTAAATATCTTCACAACTACTAGTATGTAAATAGTGGGAAGAAGGAAAGGTGAAAAGTGGCATCATTATAAACCCTGATGACATCTGTAACCTTACACAGAACTTGCTGACAATGCACATCCTCATTTTGGTACATCAAAACAAGTTTCTAGTTCCTGTACTTTGAGGAGGCCAATTTTTTTTCCTTGCTTTAGGACAGGGGTGGGGAACTCCTGATTAAAGTTAACACAGCATCAGCAGTCCTGTGCAGAACTAAACCCATTTAATCTGAATCAGGTATGCTGAAGCAGAGAGACATCTAAATCCCGCAGCACAGCGCTCGACGCCCTTTAGGGTACAAATCGAAACGCACTAAAGACAAAGAAAGACGACAAATTGTTTTTTGATCAAGTGCCTGAGACCTCTTTTGTTCACACTGGATTTTCCCAAGAGATTTCTAAAGAGGTGTCAGACCACTGTCAAAGACTTAAGTGTTTTCTTTCTTAATAGAAAAACTCACTGGTTGGTTTGGAGACCTTCTATTTCCAGGATGACGCCCTTCTCATGCAGCCTGGCTGCAGTGTACTTAAGGGACTGAGGCTTCCACTTTTTACTGCCCTTGCTGTCCAGTTTTATGGATCTGCGTGAATTCCTGGGTGCAGAAAATAGTAATGAATCAGAATGTCACAAGTCCGGTGTCTGAAACTTTGTTTAAAAAAATTAAAATAAAAATAAAAAAACAAGAGTGAAACCAACTTCCGGTTGAGGTTATCAAGGCAAGTCTTGATGTAGGTATCATAGTAGTTCATCTGATCCTGAAAGAACTCAGTCTTTGAGTTTAGTGCCGTCAGCGTTTGCTGCAGCTTGGTGAGCTCGGCCTTTCTCCTCTGTCGGTATCGCCTTTGGTACCGAATGTCCTGTCAATGGGAAGCACAGATTTTAAACTAATCAGACGGCATGAAAGTTACCAATGAAAGAAAGCCTCCTTAGACGGGGAGAAGAACCTTGGCTATGTCGTTGATGAGGTCTTGGTATTTGTTGGACACAGTGACGAGGCCAGCTTGCTCAAGGTTCCGGAGGTTCCTCAGGACCTTCCTCTTCTTCTGTTCCAGAGGCAGCTGGCTGTCCTCCAGCACTGCGGGGCAACTCTTCAGACCCTCTGGTGTCTGAGCATCTTGGACTGCCCTGCGCTCCACAATCCTTGTATGCTCCATCTCCTTCAGGAATTAGGGCACACAAGTGCACAGATGAGTAACAACACTGCTCTGCAGGTACGATACTGCTCATTAGTGGGCAAAAGAGAAAAGAAAAAGACCACAAAAAAAAGAGATATATGACCTGTGGTGCAGTAGCTGGGGTCTCAAGGATTTCAGGCAACGTCTCTCCAGCTTGAATCCGAACAACATCAACTATTAGCTTTTTTGTCCTGATAAACAGACAAATACACGGCATGAGATATGCATCTCACTTCGTTAAGTGTCACCAAAACAATTCCAGGCTGCCAGCAGCTAGTTGCAGACATGCTGAGAACAATGTTGATTTCTTTAATATTCTCTTTTTTAAACCTGAAACTGTTCACAGGAAATAAGTAGTATACCTTCATAAATCATGAGATCATAATGCTCCAATACATAAAATAATATTAAGGGAGGCTTTAATCTCCATTAAGTAGGATGGGCTAATTAGCTTACTTCAATAAAAGTTATGGCATGATGAGCGAAATCATTCTTTAACCCTCTTTAATCAAATTATTCGATGGTTTCACAGACTCAGTGACTGCACACAAAACTATTGAAGGGAATCATAAAAACTTCACACGCTACAGGGTAATACACATGAACAACTCAGTAACACTGCATCCACAATAATTTATGGGAAACGAAAGGACAAGTAAAGTCTTGAGAAACAGAATTAGACGGATGCATGTTATAAGCAAGATAAGCTTAGTTGCTAAACCCCTTCCTTTTTGGACAGGATATGATAGGAGCAGGAAAGACAACACGTATAACCACTGAGTGACAGTCACAGAGAGACAGACGGCAACGCTGCTGTAAGAAGGTCAGCACACCACACAGCATCAACGACTACGTCCCAGGCAGTGGAACTCACTTTACAGGCTTTACATTCAGCACTGGCCAGCAGCTAATACTTTGCTGAAAGGGTTCCAATAGGATCGATGTGGAGTTGGGCTACTGAACAAGTGTGGCAGGAGGCTCTGCATCAAACCTTTTACCTCAGCTGTGAGCTTACTTTGTAATGAGAGTCTTCAGGTCTTTGCCACCCCCCTCCAGCAGTTCAAACTTGCTGGTTAATGTGAGGGAGATCTCAGTCTTTGCCAGCTGGCTCAGGGCACTCTCCCTGTTGGGATCATTTGCATCTACAGCTCCTTCACCTGGAATAAGGCCACAGAGCATGCAAAACCGTGTTTAAATGGTAAGAATTCTGTTAGCTAAATAATAAACATCATAATGACAAAATTCAGCGGTACCAAGCAACTCTTCTATATCAGGCACGTCTCCCAGGTCCTGAAGCAGCTCATGAAGCAGGTCATTGCGGTCTGGAGAGATGGCTTCCAGATGTTCCAAAAGTAGCTGAATGCATACAGATGTGTTTCAAGCTTAAGTATTCACAGCACTGACTCACAGAAAACACTGTGATAGAGATTAATCTCCTTCCATACATTTAGCTGTTTCATTTGAAAATTAACAAATTGTGTTATGCTGATAAAACCATGAAAACCTGAGTTTGTTACCACTTTTCAGAAAAAAAAAAAGAAGAAATTTCAGGTATAGGTAGTTTGTTTCATGAACCCGGAGCTAATCATGATAGAGTTATGAGGAACTCTTGAGTTTTAAATACACCATTTCAGAAATCAAGATTTGAGCCAATGCCATACCATAAGATCTCTTGAATTGCAGAAAATTTCTTAATTTTTACCGAGTGGGTATTGATGACCTCCTCTATTGAGATGTAGATGATAGGTTTACTCAAGGTCACCATGTCCGAGTATTCATCGATATTAAACGTCTCCTCAGGTTCAGGAACATCACATGCAGACTGGAAAAATTGCCTTGAGGGAAGGATCAGTAGATGGAGACCGTCAATCAAAGCCTGGCATGCTGCAGTTAGTCTAAACAGAAAGACACCTGGAGTTTTCCAGCCAGGCTCAGAGGTTCAAACTGACTCGTTGACCCCCCCCCCCCCCCCCGCCCCCCTCCTGGTTCCTTCCTTTCCCAGTAGTTTGTACTTTGGTGTCATTTTGTGGCCAATTGTGTTCCATTTGCTGACACAGCACATAATGACTCCTTTTGCCGGGAACACCTCTGCGTCCAAAAAGTCAACTTTACCCCAAGAAAAACATGTTTATCAACACCTCTGATATTTTTTCCATCCTCTTGTCTGTTGTTGTAAGGAAATGTATTCTTTCCTGACCCCTGGTATTTTCCCTTTATCGTGTTTCTGAACATGGTGCAAACCTCCATAAAGCCTAACCCACAAGAACTCCGGCTTAGCGCTAAAGATCGTTTTCAGTGATAAAAGCAGGTTTGTGCGTGACTGTGGTGGGAGCTACCTGAATTTCTGGTACGTCTGAGATATGTAGTTGTTCATGGGTGTCATATGTGCCATCTCGCCCTCAAACAGCTTATTGGCGGCGGCATGCTGGAGCATCTTTGCCACAGATCCCAAGTTGCGTCGTTGATCTAGGTGAAGCTGGCCTCCTGCCGACATGTCGATGATGTCAAAGCCATCAGGGGCCACGATGGCTGGATTCATGTAGCGGTAGTACAGAAGGTTCCCTACGATCTAACATTAAAAACAAGCATTAGATTATTAAGAAAAAGAAAAACCTCACACGCATATAGTGTGATCTTCAAGGAGAGGAAAAATAATCAAACTGAAACAGCTTTTACCTTCAACAGTTCATCTTCTGAGGCTTCTGGAAACTTTTCATGGAGGGTTTTCTTCAGAACCTTTGCAATGTATCTCATACCGTAACTATGTGCAAAAGAAAAAGCAGAGAAAGACATTAAAAGCAAAACATGTCATTCCAGTGCTGTGAGACAAATGAAACATCAGTGGAGGATGCATGTAATGCCCTATAACTGCTTTATGCTTTTATGCATTTATTCTGGTACAGATTCTACATTTAGAGATTTTCCATCTGCAACACCAGACAGTGAAATAGCCCC
Organism: Menidia beryllina; assembly: GCA_013363375.1. Classification (NCBI taxonomy): domain Eukaryota; kingdom Metazoa; phylum Chordata; class Actinopteri; order Atheriniformes; family Atherinopsidae; genus Menidia; species Menidia beryllina. The sequence continues at coordinate 3,269,710 of JABUIW010000162.1, read as the reverse complement.
ATCTAGTGGTATTCCAGAATAGCAAGGCTTTCTAGTTAACTAAGGGACATACACAAAGCAAATGATTGTGAGGTGGATATATTTTAAAGACTTTTTTTTTTAATCAGAAAAATAGAGTGGTAAAAAAAGGCACCATTAAATCATTCTATGACATCCATGTTCAAAAGGGGCAATGACATAATTTACTAAATCAGTTTATTTGTCATCAAATCATGAAAAAACAAAGACCTATATTATATATAGATAGATAGCTATATGTATATAAAAGATACACACACACATACATATATATATATATATATATATATATATATATATATATATATATATACATAAAATGGAGTGACAAGTATACAGGAGGTGCAAAAAAATATCTGAAAGTGTATGACACTGAACAGGCCCAGGAACTTACGGGATATTATCCAGAGAAGACACAATGGAGTTCAAGACTTTATCAGTAGCAGAGCGCAGAGCCAAACTCGATGCCTGCAGCCTGCTGCGCACTTCCTCATGTGACATGGCCTGCTCAGGGGTGACTTCATAGGGTAGCTTACTAAAATGAACACAAAGCAAACATTTATTTACAGGCACATTTCAGACTGCTTAAAACTTCCTTTTGAAACTGAATCTAATGTATTATATCCTTAAATGATCAGTTTGAAAATACAACACTGTTGGTGTGGCTATATTTTGATTGAAAGTTTATGAAATGTGTTGAAAGTATTTAAAGAAACTTTAACAAAAACAAAGAAAAACATGGATTTCAAATGCACAATCATCAAAATGGAGACACACCAAAGCTGCAGATGTTATGGTTACATGGTATAGATCACCAGCTGTTATTCCTGCTACCTGGCTTCTCCAGTTTGCGACTCCAGCTGGTTGACCCAGGCTTTGTACACATCCACAGGGTTGGTGTTGATGCCTAAACTCTTGTCATCGATGATATCTTTGACTACTGGAGCCAACAGCTGCCTGAGGGTGTTATGGCCGCGAGCACCTCTATTAAAGCTCACCACCATCTTGATGACTGTTGGGTTACCTGTCACTATGTCCTGGATTTGGTCCACTTTAGATCTGAAACAGGGGGGAAGGGTCAGTGTTATCACCAAACCAATACAATACAAAGTTCAAATGTCTGGACAATCCCTGCCCATTCTAAAAGGATGTTACAGGCGCATATTGGCCAGCATTACAAGTAAAAGTGTAGATTAAGTGCTTGCGCAGTAAATGATTGTACATTGAACACAGCTGCATTTCTCACTTGATCTCTTCTTCAAGAGCAGTCTTGAAGAGTTTAAGCAGCAGGTATTCCTCTCTTTGGTTAGAAGCATAGTTGTACAGAGTGAAAATCACAGTATCCATAAACTTTGTCGACTTGTTTTGGGGCATCTGGAAGATCAGCTTAGCCAGATAAGAGGGATTTGTCTAAAGGAGAAGAACAGAGAGAGTGCAGTGGGTATTGAGCATTTGAAAACGAACATCAAGGTCATTTTAAGTTTACAAGTGTCAAATAAGTGTTCAAGTTGGAGAATCTGAGGTATATTAGTGACACTCTTACCTGCAGGAGGTAAAAGAGATGTTGGTAGGCTTCCAGTTTTCTTCTCTTGCCTTTACTGAGGCCCTTAATACCCAGCCCGTCTCCCCTCATTGGGCCATCTTTACTCGCTTTATTTTTCTTGTTCTTCATTTTCTTGTTATGCGACACAACATCCTTTTAAAAGAAACAAGTTAATAAGACCAATCACAAAGCAATAGACAGAGGAAAGTTATACATTTAGGGTACAGTGCAAACATAATCCAACCAATAAGGTGTTGAACTTGTTTTACACAAGTTTTGGCCACCTGCAAGGTGATCCGGTTCTTCACAAGCAGTCCGATCTTTATGTCCATCAGATTTAAGTCTTTCTCCATCTGCTGATTGGAGCGAATCTTTGTGACCACCTCCTCTCTGAGCTGTGTCACCTTCTGTTCCTCCTGTAAATCCAGGGGACTCTGCTCCAACAAGTGAACAAACTTGCGCACCACTGACAGAGGAGGATCTGTGGCTCCAGCTGAAATGTGACAAACGAGGCAGCATTACAAGTAATTTAAATTGTATCTATTCATCATGGGCTCAACGATGTAAACATATTCAGACCTCACAGTACTCTGTGCTAAACAATCTGGAAATAGTCATTGAAATGTCAGCTCAATCTGCACTCACTTAGAGTTCTGTAGTCGTCTCTGGCTTTATTGGCTTTCAAGAAAGCCTGGATTTTCACAATTTCTTTTTCCTGAAAGCACAGATTTATGAGTTTGGAGCATCAAGAAAAAAAAAGCAATGACTGACTCTAATACTACTCACATGATCTTTAAAAAACTGAATCCTTCGGCTGTATTTTCTTTTTTCTTTCCACATTTTCACAATAGACTGGATCTAAAAAATAAAAGTTTTTTTTTTTAAAAACTGGATCAAATAATTTAGTCATGCAAATTGAAAAGTATACTTTTCAAACTAAGACAATAATAATCAGTATAATATTTTTCAATGACCTTCACCACTGAAGCAACATTTTTCTGAAGCAAGTTCATCCTCTCTTTGTAAATCTTCCTTTGTTTGTAACCTTTCCAGCAAGCCTGAAAATAAAAGGGAGAACACCAAAAATGAAACGCCATTCCAGAAGCGCGTTTTGTAATGGAAACATCAGTGCAGAAATGACTAAACACAGTCTATAATTCTCTGAATGAACGATTTAATTTAAATGCTTAGTTTGTTATTTCTGACAGAGAAATGAGATTTCAGGGGTTTTTTTTTCTCTTAAATGGTCAGTGACTTTAAGTGCACATCTCTTTTACGTATTCATACATGACAATCATATGGTGCTCATATATATATATATGTAGTAGTAGTAGGTATAGTAATAATACGGTAATAACAACAATAAGAAGAACAACAAAAACAACAAAAGACTAAATTGTCATCTACCTTCAAGGTAAAAGAACAGACCAGTACTCTAGCAGACACATCCAACATTCAAGTGATCCAAATGTGCTAAATTTAATTGTGTATATTAGCCATTTGCGCTCATCTTACCTGCAATTTGACAACATGCGGCTCCTGCTGCCGAAGGAACTCCATTCTTTTAATGTACTTTTTCCTGACCAGGTAACCTCTGATGGTTGCCTGCAGCTGAGTTACGAAGGACTCATTTGCCAGCCAAAGCTGTTCCCTATTATATTCTGCAGTCATACAGCTAACAACACTCTGAAAGGAAGTAGTAAAGTCAGACCCGTTAACAAGACAAACAGAAATATAAAACCAAGCTTTAGCTTTTGCAGTTTACCTGGATTTCTTCTTTATTGAGATGGCCTCCGTGGTGCTCAAATCCTTCAGGCTCCTCCCAGGTGCCCTGTCCAGTCTCCAGGTTATAGTAGTAATTGTATCCGTCTCTGATACAATGCTTTACCCATAAACTATCACTGCCTGGAAGAGAGAAGAAAGTATTTATTTAGACAAATTCAAGGTCAGACTCAAACTAAACAGAAAGAACGGGATTTATGGTTTAGTTCACCAAAGTATCGACCTACATGCTACCTTGGGTTAACTTTGAACATTCAAGAGTGATCTGAAATGTTATGGCTATAAAAGCCAGAGGACAAACGTCCTTGGAAATACCTGTAGACGCATGAATCGTCTGCTTCTGTGCCAGTTCAACCTGGTAAGTGTCAGCACATTCGGGGAGGACCGCTTTCAGCTCTGCACTGGGGGCCTGCAAAGCCTCCAGGGTATTCAGGGAGTCCCCTTCAACCACCATCCTGTTGATATGAGCCACTGCTCCACACACTAACAAGGTCAACATGTTAAAGAAATGTATTAATCAAGCTGCAACAATAAGAACAAAGATATTTAAAAATGAGTACTGAGCAAAGTAAGCCAAGTAGCCCAAAATGAGTGTTAACTCAGCAAGGTGTGAAAAACATGCACATTTCTGTCACAGCATCTATAATCAGTCTCTGTTCAACCTGCCAATCATTTTCTTCTAATTTTACTCTTCTTATTATTCGTTATTTTTCTTTCAAATTCACACAGCCTGTAATGCCCTTGATAAATTAGCATTGAAATCAATTATATTTACTTACACAGTGCCAATTCACATGTGACTGACTATGCTTTAATAAGCAGTGGCTTAAACGAGTTGAGATATACATGAACTACACTTGTAGATACATACAGGTGAGGGCCTCCTCTTCATTCTGATTAGCCACACGTATGGCCTCTTGGATTTGGTTGAGCCACAGCACTGCTGATTCATCACCAGAGCTCTACATTGTGGTAAAAACACAGTCACTTCTCTTTTTAGAGGAAAACACACAAATGGCATTTCTCAGGTATAACAATACAACATGTACCACACAGTCATGTCCAGAAATAGGAGCGACATAAAAAGGTATACAAGTATTTATTGTAACATTTCATCCTAACCCAGAAAAAATGTTTATACAGCTTGACCCCTGTGCTGGTTCTCAGGCTAAATTTAGAGATCCGTGCTGAGCTTGAGTGCATCCTGACCACAGAGCCATCAGGAAGGAAGCTCAATCAAAAAGACTGAAGTAAAAAATAAGTAGCTTTGTTTAAATCTGCATCGATAGGGCATATTTAAAGAGGTTAAAGCGATTTCAAGAAAAAAAAATATTTGTTTTGCGAGCAAAAACAAGGCATTGTATAGGAAAATAAGAAAATCCAAAAACTGAATTCATGGGGAATAAACCCACTTCCACAAACTGTAAGAGTAACAATAACACCCAACTCTAACGAAAAAAATGAATAAAAGGTAAACACCAAAGTGAATCAAAGCTGATGAATAGTCACTGAGCAGCCACCACCCGACCCCAGTGAGTCAGGGGGAACTTCCTGACTCAGGCAGAAGGGAATTTAGTTTTCAGGCCAGAGCAGGAAATTCTCACTGCACTGTGTTCAGATAATGAGCCACATACAGCAGCTGGAGGATGAGCTTTAGCACAGACCATGTTTTTTCAAACGGTACTGAACTGCAGAGATGCAAAAGAGCCTATTTTAGTGGAGTTTTCAGTGGAAAACTCATGAAAAGAGCTACACCAAGAGGTGTGATGACAAGGGACCTTTAAAAGCTGTGGGACATTAAGCTGACGCAGAATGGCTGATCTTCTGCCAGGACTACTTCTTTGTTTGATGGCCATGCAGAGCAACCAGCATGAAGGTAAGTTCATCAAAACATGAGATTGCTGTGGCCCACATTAGCAGTTAATAATTAACTAGTTAAAATCTCAAAAGTTAAAAAGCACAGTTTATTTAATGTTGTGAAGCTGTCAAGTCAAGTTAAATATGCTCCTTAAATATCTTTAATCCTACAAAATAGTAATAACTTGTCACAAGACGTTTTTTTCTTAAAAAAAACAACAACTTTATTAACCTTTCAGAAAATCATTCTGTAAACTAAAGTGTATTTTAAATTGTGTTTTTTAAGGGAACAGAACAAGAACCAAAACCAAAATCCAACATGGATTGCTGCCAAAAACCTTCAAGGCATCGATTTTGAAAAATAACCGCTCAAACCTTCAGCCAGATCTACTCCATCCAAACACAGACCCTCGCCTGTCGATAGAACCAGAGGATCCAGTGACAGCCTACGCCACAGGGATCATCAGCACCTGGGTGATACCTTCATCATACATTCTGGCCATGCTTGTGGGCATCCCTGCAAACGCGTACATTCTGGCCTTCCTCAGATTAAGACTCAGAACAAAGTCATTGTCCACAGTAGTTCTTTATCTGAACTTGGCCTTGTTTGACCTGCTGCTCCAGATTTCTCTGGCACTGCGGGTTCACTATCACTTCAATGGAAATGACTGGATATTTGGAGAAATCTCCTGCCGGCTTATTACAGCTTTATTTTGCGGTAATGTTTACTGTTCTGCTCAAACTATTGCATGCATCAGTCTGGAGCGCTACCTGGCTGTGGTCAAACCATTCCTGTACAGACGGATGGCTAAGACCACGCTGGCACTGTGGTCCTGCTTGGTTGTATGGCTCCTGTTTGGAGCTGCTGTTCTGCCCGAGCTTCTGGTGAGGCAGACCTACCAGGTCACCCAGCTGGGGATCACCACCTGTCATGACGTACTTCCCCTCGAAGAAAAGCCCCATTCTATACTGGTGCCATACAGGCTGGTTCTAGTTTGTTTGGGCTTCATACTTCCCTTCATGATTTGCATCTATGCCCATGGGGCAGTGGTTTACCATCTGGGACAAAGTTCTTGCGATTTGCGACCGTTCATTCGGGTCAGCTCTCTGGTTTTCATCATCTTTCTGGTTTGTTTTTTACCCAGTGGCATCCTGCATATAGCCCACTACATCTGCCTTTTTTCCAGTGGGGACGATAGACTTTATGGATACTATAGATTAGCAGTGTGCCTCTGCTGTTTACACAGTTGTCTGGACCCCTTCCTGTGCGTGCTCATTTCAAAGACTGCAGGCTCAGAGCTACAATTCATCTCCCTCCGTAGGATACCACAGAGAGAAGTAGCTACGACATGAGACTGGATGTTCAATTACAAGTAAGAAAATACATGTTCCCTGAGAGCTCCATCAAGGAGCGAAAAACCTTATCAGATTCTGACTTTACCAGGGTAACTGGAAAATCCCTGTTGGATCGACCAAAACAACATGTGCGACAGTGTGATCTCTGTAAAGGATCTCAACGTTATGTCAAAACTTTACCGCAAGCACCTGATGAGGATGGAGAAAGAAGTGGCGCAAAATCCAAAGGAGGATTTTTTTAAAGGAATCTGCTGTCATCCTGACATGCAGCACTTGTGTCACACTACCTGGCAGAGCAGCTGTTTGGTGTGCTGCAGGACATCGTGGTAGTGCTTGGCTGTGGCCGGGTTCACACCCGTCAACTTGGCTGTGGGAAGCAGCAGGGCTGCTAGTGTCTGCTGATGATCGTCCGAGTTGAGCGCCTCATTGATCTCAGCTATAGCTATGATGCCTGAAAGCAGAAGACAGAAACCCAAAACATTAATATTTGAATTATGTGCTTATCATAACTGTTGCTATGGTTACAAACATGCTAACCAATGACCGGATTTGATGAGCAGCAAAGCACAGAGCAGGTGACAGGATGTAATCAGAAGTATACTGCAACATTCACTTACGTTCATGCTCCTCGTGAACCTGAACGTTGACCGCATCAATGCCCTTCTGAACATCGTTCCACGTGAGAAATTCTTGGCCCTTGGAAAGACACTCGACACGCTCTTTGATAAGCATGTCAGCATATCTGAGGACAAGTGGCATAAAGTTTCACAAATTTAAGTGAAATCAACCTGAAGAGACCTAAAAGGAGGGTCATGTGAATGTGATATTTTGTAAATACAAAAGGAATTAAAGCAGCTCCATTTCAAACTGTCCTGTGTGGTGATTTCCTTAAAGAAATATCAGCAAAAGAAATACCTTCCAAAAAAGTTTAGACTGACTTACGTTCTAACAAAAGTTATGTGCATATTACTGCAGTATTCCACCATCTTACCTGTTGAGGTTGTTGTGGTCTATGTTGGTAAAGCCCAGTGGGGAGTCTGTCAGCTGCTCAATCACAGCCTGTGGATCTTTAGTGTCCAGCACCTCATTTAGCACAGCTACAGCTGACAGCATCTCCACAGCGACACTCAGCTCCTCGTGACTCAGTCCAGACTTGTAAACATAAAGCTCACAGTCAAAAGCATTGAATGGCATTTGTTGCAACAAAAAACTGTTAATCTGATTTAAAGAACACGTGGTTATAAGCCTATTCATCATAGCATGCGTGGGATAGGCTGTCTGGAGCTAAAATCTGAAATGTGACGTCTCACCCGTCCTCCTTGAAGCTGCAAACTAAAGAGCTCAGTCTGGTAAAGGTTGGAAGCAGTTGGGTAAACAATTGGCAGTTGTGCCTCAGGGTTGATGAGCTCCTCCACCGTTTCGACAGCATTGCCAAGACGAATGGCTTTATTGATCCTTGCAACTGCTTCAAGCTCTGAAAAAGAAAAATGTTGGACTCATGCTCAGTATGATAACTGTATTTTCTTAAACACGTCAAACTAATTAAAATTTCAAATATTCCTACTGAATGAATTCTGTTTCCATCAGGGACATTGTTGTATAACAGCAGTGACCCTACATAATTTGTTAGCGGGTTCTGAAACTGGTCTCTCAGCGACATGAATAAAAAGATTGCAGGATAAATATAAGTACGCTGCTTACTTCTTTTCTCTGCCTCTGCAAAGTCATTGCAAGAGCTTACAACCCTCTGAATCTCTTCTTTGTCAAGCACCACAGGCCTCCCTCCATCCTGTAGTACAAAGATTAGAATTAGAATGGTTTCACTTAAGAGTGGGACAGCAAATGAGTCAATATGTTCTAACTGATGTTTTATTTTTATTCAGTGAAGGTATAATCAGACGGTGGGTGAATAACATGTTTTAACAGTGAGTAGTGAAAAGCAGGATTACAGCTTCCTCCTTACAAAACAGCTTAACCATTCATAATGATGGATATCAAAAGGAAAAACATTAAAATCTAAGTGGATTTCAAAAGAAATGTAAATGTTCATACATCCTTCAAATTTTAAATATTTAGATGCCTCATAAACCCTTTATATCCATAGCAGTGATCAGTCCTAACATTTGGATCAGCCTCACAATCCTGTGTGGGGCCACAGAACAATGAGCCTCAGCAAAATGAGCCAAATTATCCTGCTGCCTGATTCTCGCTGCCATAAGAGCAGTTCTAAACATCCCTTAACAACATCACTGCACAATAAATCAAAATGAAAACTACTACCTTGAAAAGAAAAATGGACATTCTCTGGCTTTTGAGAGCACGGGCTCCAAACAACTGAGCAAACAGTTCACATCTTACCACACCTTAGGCTTATGTTGGCAGTAGGTGGTAAAGTGCTCCAGGTACCAGCCACAGTTTGTCTCATGAACACCCAGCAGTGCCAGAGCTTCAAGTCTGAGCGCAGCCAACAGAGCAGACTCATCTTGGGTGGACACTGCTTCATTCACCTGTCTTATTGCTGCTTTGACTGTAACCCGGGAAAACAAAGACAAATATTAGCTACAGAATTTTCTGTTCATTCCAGATTAGCAGCAACACAAAGCTGATCATATCCAGCTTGTCTTTACAAATCAGTTCACAGAGGCCCTGTGTTCTTTGTGCAAACATGAGTATTCAAGCTGCAGAGCAGTGTTTTCCTTCCTTACTGTTTACTACATCAATGCAGCTCTGGATTTCTTGTTGAGTCAGTAGCTCCTCATAAACATCTCTCTCTTCTGTAGCAACTGAGGATCGCTGACAGAGGGAGGCAAAGACAAAACACATCTTTATCTCAAATCTTTACTATAACGCAGTTCTGATCTGTAACCACAAGAAAAACACCTCACACCAGCAGACTTTGACATTTCAATATCCTATCCATGTGGAGATAATGGCGGATTTCTGTTTGTACAGTATGTGGGAAGAGACTGGGACGAGATATGGCTGGCAGAGTGCAGTACTAATGTCTGGTAAATACAGCTGACACTGCAGTGAGTGGAATGTGCTGGCGGGGCCTGTGGAGCGGGCTGTGTAGTGGCCCCTTTCAAAGCCTCTGGATGTATTACACTGGAGTCATTAAACACTTGGCAAAATTAAGTTTACCATATTTGTTTTCTAAAAATGACGTATTGCCTCCAGCTTTAATTAACCATTTTTAAATCCTGCCATGAATGAGGAAAAGGGTTATTGATAATATGAAGCATGGAAAAAGGTGTGTGATCAAGTTCCAATTTACTGAAACAAATCATCTCAGTTGTTCATCCTAACACCATAATCCTTTCTCTCAAATTTCTCTCAGAAGCAATCAGTAAGTTAAGCTGGGTGGCTTTGCACATTTTTTGGGTCAGTAGTTTTACTTATTTTCAGATAAATTGTAAAAATTAAAACTATAGCAACCAGTTTAAATATAGGGCCACGTAAAAGGAGAAACAGGTACCCTTCCTGAGGCCTGATCCTGTTTACGAGCCTTAGCCTGGCTCAGAGTATCCTGGTAGTCTGGAGCCAAAGCTTCTTTGGTGTTTTTCAGCATTGCATTTGGATTGTTCAGAGCACCAAATGTCACAGATGCCTGACCTCTGTCGACAGCTTCGTTGATGGCAATCACAGCTGCATGCACTAAAACATTTTTTTTAAACAGAGTTCATGCATGTTCCATTAGTCTGAGACATGAGAAAACAACATGAATGATTTAAACATGACATAGTTAAAGAATATATGTAGAAATATATATACATATATACCTACATACACACACATACAAATCAAGGCAAAAATTTAAATCTCATCTGACACAGATGAAATTGATCTAAAAAGTACTTACAAGCAGCTTCATCTACTGACAGTTCGTTGGCCAAGATTCCCCCAATTTTACTGAAAGTTGGCATCTGAATGCCATACTTTTCCAGTTCACTCCTCATGTTACTGATTTCCTCCTCTGGAAGAAAATATTAAAATACTAAAACCGACACTGTGAAGGCAAACTTTTAGTACATTACTCAGAACTAATGCTCACTTTTGATGAGTTGCTTTGGGCATTTAGTAAGGATTTGCAAAATAATTAGAAATTTGTACTGTCTGTATTCCTGGTTAAAAAACAAACAACAAAAAAAAGAGCTGGGTCTTCATGTTGGAAGTGTTCAAGGATACAGGCATTTAGTGTGTAGAAATATTGTGCTGGTAGATTAATCTTTATTATAATCTTTTAATATTTTCTACATTCTTTAACTGCTAAATTTGTCACTAAATGTCTTTGTCATGAATAAGGTTTTAAAAGATAATTGTCATGAAAATGTGAAAATTCTCCAAAGAAAATGGGAGTTTATAGAACCCATGGGCTCTTTCTGGAAACCATATACTGTTACCAGCACAAGCTGTTACCTGTGAAGTCCACTTTTCCCAGTAGGTCCTGGATTTGTGGTGCAATTCCCAGTTTGTACAGATATAAGCTGAAATCAACCATATTAAAAAAAATCAATAAAAACAGGTAAATAATGAGGAATGTTAATGACCTGTTATGAAAATAAGGCCCTTTAGAATCTTCTTTTTTCCAAGTTGCGTTTTTTTTTTTTCTTACGACTGCTCTCGATACCCCTCTCACACCACAGGGGGGTAGTATTGACTCAGACATCTGTAAGCCACCAGCAAACTGTCCACCACAAAGCAATGAAATCAATATGCAGGTGATTGGAAGCTTCATTAAACTTTCATCTTCCCACAGGTACCTGATGAGGGATAATGAATTATAGATATTAAAGGAAGGCCAGCATCAGAGGAGCCCTGCATACAGGAGCTGCACTGGTGTAGCTGCTGGCTGTAATGCCCTTTGGTCACTCTGTGTGTGTGTGTGTGTGTGTGTGTGTGTGTGTGTGTGTGTGTGTGT
>JABUIW010000162.1:3189128-3258226 GCA_013363375.1 Menidia beryllina | reverse complement strand
TGTGTGTGTGTGTGTGTGTGTGTGTGTGTGTGTGTGTGTGTGTGTGTAAGTAAACATAAGATGCACTCTGTCCTTGGGACACAGGGGGCTTCAAACAACCATCTAAAATGTGCTTATACAAGGGAGTAATGTTTTGACATGCAGGCAGCTGATTCAGTCTTAGATACTAACAGTAACAGCTGACTCAGGTTAATGAGGGCGGCTGATTACAGGGAACATGGGTTACAAACAATCAGCTGAGAAGCAACTAGAAATCAACAATAATAAGCATTTTCATGTTAATTTTCCTCTGAAGGAAAAGCTGATCCTTCCACTTTGAAAGTATCACTGGGGGTAAAACGTATTTGAGTAAATGTTTCTCCTGTTCAATCCTTTCCATTTGCGGAAGCATCCACTGCTTTGCTTCAGTGGGTTTGGACCCCAGGAAGAAAAATACTCATTGGGAGCTTGTGGGACTGGATGTGTAGGAAGGAAGTGCACGTGTGTGCGTAAGGAGGGAAGGAAGTCGATTCTCACAGGATCCAACCGAAACACTACAACAAAGAAAACAGTCCAAACAGCTCACATAACCACTCCCTGGCTCTGTTTGGATGAGTGCATATGTCAGATAGGCAAAGATATGCCCCTCACTTCTTCAAGTCACACCACAAACTTTCCCTCAATACTAGCAAACAATGAAAACAAGAACTTTTCTTTTCAGATCAACTCATAATAAACAAAAAATTAGCCCTCAAACACTTTCTGTTAATGTCATGCTGGCTTGTTAAGGTGTCCTTTTATGGTGGATAAGCTCACCAAGTTCAAAATCAACTTATCAAATACCACTTGGGAGGTTTCATTTAAGCCTTATTTGATCCACCAAAGGTTGGTTAAACATTCATTCAAATCAGTAAGTGGGGTAAAAGATTTTTGCTTTGTGAGTACCTTATAATTGCATGTGCTAAACTCTACAAGGCTCCACCCACGTGATTCAAATCAGAGGATGTTTGTGTGACAAGAGGTACCTTCGCCTGTGTAAAAGCAACTATTTTCAGTTTCTATTTCACATCACATGCCACACACCAATTCTGCTTTTTGCACAGGAATTGGAGGCCAATATTTAATGGGCGCAGCTTTAGCCCCACTAAACCTCAAGATTAAATGTTCAAGCTGTCCCTAAAATCTGTGTTTAACCATGGGGTGATGGAAAATTAACTGAAATTAGACACATTAAAAGCCAGTGGAGGATGCTTAGACAGGCATTAGACACAAATTTGATCTGCTAGTAGCTCCAGGTCATCAAAAGATAGCAGTTTTTATCCTCATTCATTCAGTGAGGTCATCTTCTATGTTCAGGTGTGCCACCTTCAGGGAATAGACAACAAGCTTCTGTGCCAAGCCACCAACAAAAGGTCCCAGAGAGAGGGGAGAAACTAAACAAACAAGGGACCAAAAACTGGGTTGTAACTGGTTCTTACCTCAGAGCATGTATGCAGTATACCACTTTGGGCATGTTTTTGCGATCATACACATCAGTTGTTTCAGGATAAAATATCTGAAAGAAGATACGTCACAGTTATTGTACTTTCATCTGTGTTTAAACCCTCTGCCCTCCTTTAACAGAGACTTTACAACAAATTACAACATTAAAACACTTCTCACATTTAACCTGATAATGGGAAGACCTGAAAAGAAAAAAATCCAGGCATCAACTGTAACCTGTGACATGATTTGGAGTATGAGCTCTGTAGGCGGGATATCTATGCCAGAGCCTTGTTTAGCTGCATTATATTGATCTGGACAGCGACAGAAACAATGAGACGGTGGGAGCAAACAGATGGAACGAGTTTCCTTCAGAGGGTGGCTGGGGTCAGCCTTAGAAGCAGGGTGAGAAGCTTAAGCATGAGAACAGGGGAGTTCAGGACAGAGCCGCAGATTCTCCGTATCAAAAGGAGTCAGCTGAGGTGGTTCAAGCATCTGCTTCCTGGTGGCCTCCCTTTGGGGTTTTTGTTTTGGCCCATTTCAACTGGGGGAAGGCCCGAGAGAGGAGCAGAACATGCTGGAGGGATTGTGTATCTCTTCACCGGAATGCCTTGGATAACACCAATGAATGTTGTCAGGGTCGGGAATGTCTGGGTCTCCCTGCTGAATCTGTATCCCTATGTGACCTTCCCTAAGATAAGCAGAAGAAAATGAAGGCATGGATAGCTTTAGATGCTAGACCCTAAAACATGCTGCCACTGAGTCTTGGTTATATCCAGAGCCTTTTTGGAATTTTGAGTTGAAAATTATTATTATTATAATTATTGTTAATTAATTATGTCTCTCTTAAAGTTAAAGTTTACAGAATACAGAAAGTAGAACCCCAGCTGCTACAAAGTGCCAGAAAAAGAAATTATAAAATGTGAATCAATTCTGCCTCCTCTGAATTTCTGGGAGGAAGATTGGTGAATTTTTTGTGTTATATCAGAAATTATGCATCGGGGTTAATAGGGGTTTTAGAGTATCAGCCCTTTATTGTTAATATGTAGAAACCAGCAGACGCCAAAACTGAGGATGTAGCATTTGTTTTGGATCATGCACATATAAGACTGTTGATGGGTTTGTGAAACGGTTTACAAGCCAACGGCACTGTGAGAAAAAAAAAGAAAACGGCAACATCTTCTTTCTTGATGGGTTAGTTCAATATTTTTGTTTTGACAAGGTGATTGAGGTTGGTTTTTATGTTGAAATTACTTTTCTTTGTTTCCTAACTCATTAAGATCTTAAGTCAGTGTTATATCCATGTGGTGCATGATCGCTTATTAACACTGAGGCGTGAGCTCAAATGAATCTACTTGTAACTTGCAACCAGGTCTTGTGTAAAAGCACCACAGTGGCAAAGAGAGTCACACTGTAAAGAGAGGCAGCAACTAAAGCGATTTGAGCCGTCACCGGTCTAACGGACAGGGCTGTGGTGACTCAGCTGATTGTTTGACTCAGGTTTGATGTGTGCAAGCACACACACACCGACCTCAACTTTCTACCTCCATTAGACCCCCCCTTTGTTTGGCATGTCTAAACTACCAACTAATGCAGCAATTTGTCTAATTTTTTTCCTTTGTCAGATATGACCAGTTTGTTCAAAGAACTTTTCTGTCAATGTTACCTTGGATTTCTGTAAAAGATGCCATTTTCCAAAATGTACACAAAAAAAGTTTCAAATATCAAAATAAAAAAAAAACTTTTCTCCTGAACAAACAAGTGAAAATGCTGTAACGTGTAGCTTCTGTAGTAGCTATTACTTTTCACTACACAAGTGTCTTATAAAAAAAGAAGCAGGTAAACAAGCCCCTCCTTTTTTAACCAATAAGTAGGAATGCGAGAAAGCAACAGTGTCACAATATTTGCTTTAAAAACGTGACCTGATCATATAACCACGTGTAGAAGGCCTGCATGTTATCAGCAGGATGAGTGCATTTTCCTTTGTTAGACAAAGCTCTGGCCCCTTTTAGGTGACCCTTCTGAAAACTGAAAAATACACCATGGAACAACTGAGTAGAAGTCTGGTTGAGCTTCTCACCTTGGGGAGGCCCACTGACTCCATGGCTCTGAGCCACTGCACCGTGTTGTCCGTGTGTCTGAAGTGCAGCCCTTTGCTCTGAAGTGTACACACAGAAATAAACACACTCACATTATCTATCCCCTAGCAAGAAATTATTTTAACATCATCAGATCTTTGCTGATTTCAATCTTCAATAATCTGAAGGATTGTGTAAAGGAACGTAACAGGGAACTATGTTTCCACCTAAAAATACATTTACTGTGATTGAATGTTACTGGGCAAGACACCTCCCCCCTTTTCCTGAGTAAAACTCTTTTCAACTGTCAGGAAGCGCTTTAAAAAAAACTGGAAGCACTCTTTCCGACCTGTGATGCAATAGAAAAATTCAAATGCGGTGCACGTCTGACCTCGACGACAGCAGTGGGAGGAGAAGAATTACCTTATATCGGGCCTGATCTCTGTCATAAATCCTTTTCTCAGACACCATTTTGGGGGCAAAAAAGTTGGCAAGTTTGCCAAGATAGACGCCATTTCTGAGTCCCTCTTCCAACTCTGTGGTAGGGGGCAAATCCTCCTCTAAGCAGGCCTCCATCCACCTGGAAGCGCAAAAACAGAAAACATAAGGCAGATGATTGTCATAAACACCTCTTACAACTTGGTGGACCTCATACGGAAACATGCTTTTAAGAAATTTTAAGTAAAAAAAAAAAAGATGTGACTAATATTGCTGTTCATATAGCAGAGGTAAATATTAAACGGCATTCATCATTTTAATAATATTTTTTTCAAAATCTTGTTAAAGTCAGAGTCAGAAATTGTGTTTTTATAAAAAGTCTGGAAGCTTGAAATTGATCAGCTATGTGGAATTGCAATTGCCAGTTGTTTACTTTGTCATGTGATATCTACACATGGTGGTGCAGATTCTTTGTGGCTGAATGCCAGAATGCAGTCAATATTGGACTTTTCTTCACCTGCTTTCCGTCCTGATAAAAGCTAAAGTGGAAAAGTTCAGTAAAAAAAATAAGAAAATGTCTAATGATATAAACCACACCTTTCTAAACTGTGGAATCAGCTCACGTTTAGACATTCTACTCTGACGGCCAGTAAATGGATTTATGTGAATACAAAATGACGATTTCGTTAGCTTTTGTCCTCAGAAACATAGGAAAAGAAAAACATTTATAACACTGATTTAGGATATTTTTTCCAGCAGGAAATCACTGGAAAACCCAGATCAAAACAGGCCCCAACATTCATTACACTTAATGGTCTGCTGGTGTGATGGAAACTGGCACCGTTTGAGTCAACACCCACACCAAAGTCCCGCATGCTTTGGAGAGGGGGCCGCAGGCACGTTTGCAGGCTTTGCTTTGAGCTTATCGTACTTTGCAAAAATGCAATGAAAATCAACAGAGATAAAAATCACTTATTTAATCTAGTTTATAACCAAAGAAATTTCTCCATGTGTAATGATTAAACCCTAACACATTTTACTGCTCTCAGACGGTCAAGGAGACTAAAAATCCAAAATGACAACTAAAAGATGGAGAAGTGTGTTAGAATAGTACTGACATGATTTCAAACTGATGTCATCTCCCTTTGAAAGGTTAAATACCGGCCTCAGGGCTGCAGCCTCAGCCAGGCTATTCCCAGAGATACTAAGGAATACCCGTTCCAAACAACTAGCGAATGATTTGTGAGCACAAAGAATCACTGAGGGATGAGAGGCTGTAACACATTATCTGTCTGTGGACATGTGACATCATATTTACAGCTATGTTTGCACATCTGCCCTGATTTTCTGGAGAAAAAAAAATCTGCCTTTGTTGGCCACTACTCTGACTAAATTTATCATCTTCCTAAAGGGGGGTGCAAGTGGCTGGGTTTCATTCAATCCAGCAAATCCTGCCTCCCCCCATTGACAACAGTGAAGCCCTCACTCCCACATGTACACACATAACAGCTTGTTTGGATTCATTAAGGCCGTGTCGGTACTTAAACGATGTGTGTCAGCACATGAATACACTTGAAGAGAAAACCCACAGGTGTGTGCATGTCATGCTCCTGGCAGAATGAACCTATGGAACAGTAAGTTATATCAGCCACTACTGTTCTTGCTTTCATCTGGCCCTGTTCAAAGGTTAAGGATTAAGGTCAGTAAACTAAGAGTGATCTACTTAAGCCAAACGTGTAGGATTAAGTTTTAGACAGACATTTTTGGTGCCTCAGAAGAGCCCATCTGAAACGTAATGACTATACAACTAATCAGAATAGCTAATATGGCAGTGGGGTCAAATGTTATCCCAGGAGTGATGACTGGTAACTGAAAATGCAGTCAACATCCTGGAACATGGGTTATATGGCTCACCAATGAAACTTCCCATCCTGCGCTTAAAACAATAGAAGCCATGTCTCCTGAAGCCTTACAGGCTAATACTCCTGTTTATGTCCCTCCACAAAAAAGCCTTCCTGTCATTGTCCAGTCTGAGACTTGCAGTGCTAAACCAAATACAGCTTTCTCTAAAATCCTGTTCCACCTTTACCACATTATCAGTAACACAAGCTCTACAGCTTTCAGCCCCAAAACGTTTCTCCACAGTTGCATCATGCTAGTCACAAGTTTTCGTGTCCGCCGAGGGGTTGAGCAATCTGACGATCTTGTATTAAATGAATGTATCACATGACCTGCGTCTTATAAAAATTAGACAGGTTGCGTCATTATATTAATATCAGTCCTGTCCAGGCTGTCCAATGCCAGCCTAGTGCAAAACTACGCGGTGGTGCTACTTTTATAAAGAAAAAGCTGCTCAGCAGATGAAGAATAGAGCAACCAGAGCAACATCCTAAGAGTCCATGCAGATGTGGATCACCAAATCCTGCCATAACTTTCTGAATAAAATCAGGACAAAAACAGGACACACATACCCCTTACGCCTTTAGCAAGAGTTCAAGTTAATCTGTAGTGAGTTTATCCTGTGGAGTTTCTTAAACCAACTATCCTTACTGTTTATGTACCTGTGTAATGAATTCAGGTTATGTGGCAGGACTCATATCAACGCAAACTAAAAATATTTCCAGCTGGAAAAAAATGCCACAAATGTAAAGCATAGCCTGTTTACTCTCCTGAGAGGGTACAAAGTCTCCAAACCTTTCATGAGTGTGTCTCTGTGGTCTGACGCAGGGTGTGTCTATCAATTGACAACAGACAGTAAGTGTTCTGAGACAGGGGTTGGAGATCAAAAGCCTTCGAGCAATAAAGCAATCTTCTGTATAACATGCATCTGATCTCATCAAATATCTGTGTTTAGATGAACTTCACATAAAAGCTTGTGCACAGTTGTGTGCCTTCACGGGCCGAGTGAGCTGGTGTTTGGATCAGTGTCTGTCCAGACTCAAGTATCATGTGCAGTAGGCAGAGAAGAAATTTAATTTAAGATCAAGTACATATCATTTCAATTTAATGAATCAGAAGAACCCATAATGTAATCATGAGAATAGATGGCACTTGAAATATTGATGTTGAAGTTCTTAAACTTAAATAGTTCTCACACGCATGAACAAACACAAAAACGGTCATCTAAAAGGCTTCAAACAATATATTCAAAATCCGTCTAAAAGGGAAATAAGATTGGTGTCCTTTCTCCCAATGACTGAAAAAACAAAAAACAAACAAAGCATTAAAGTTTCCCTTTTACCTTCAGCGAACAGACTGCCATGAGCTTATTGTTTAATCCCACTAGACATTTTGTATAATATTGTCATATCCGATTTAAGTATTATACCAACAATAATTATGCAACTACCAGTACAAGAAAAAACAGTTTGTTGTACTGAAATGCGTTATATAAGAAGATATGATAGAAGAATGAACACACAAACTTAGTAAATTATCCTGAGTAATCTCCCAAAATATATCTATGATGCAAAAGTTACTAAGATAAAAGCCTGCCGGAGTCAGTTTCTTCCCCTTCGTGTCCCCTATCATTTGAAAAACAGTTTTGGTGATAACTACATCAGAACGAGCAGTCGGAAGGCTAAAATGGCTACATTTGATATTGAGGTCTGCTTGTTTATTTACTTAAGTGTATATTTTGACTGTAAAGAACCACAGAAAAAAATGCTTTTTTGTTCTAAGTTTAAACATCCTACCACATCTGATCCTTTTTGGGCAGTGCACTGTCACCGTATCCTGAGCTTAGTGCTGTACAAGTAAACTTCCACTGCTTAAGGGAAGAAAATAAGACAATGATGATCCAGTTCTAGTAAAAAAATAAATAAAAAAAGATGATAAGTGCACATAGACCATTTTTCAGCTAAGAAAGGGTGCCCTTATTCACAAGAACAATCACATATTAAAAGAATTCTTACTAAGGTTGTCTTTCCTAAAGCGCAAGCCTCAGAATCAACACCACTTCCACCAGATTCAATGGAGTAATCCAATGAGGAGTCGACACAAAACACATTAGAAGGGAGTTTTGTTTTTTCCTGTCACGATTTCATCTTTCCACAGATTTCCCCGCTATTTGCTTCTCTATTTGAGAGATTTGCAGGAGCTGGAATCAGCTGTTGCCTCTGCACAAAACCCAATATATGTAGTCTGTTTTAGGCTTTTAGAGACTCTCTAATCACCAGAAAATTTAATTTGATCATATTGCCCAAGATAACCGATTAGTCAGCATGTGCCACCGAGGCAAAGCCTCAGCAACTGTTTCATTCACAAGGCCCCTGACTCCTGAGGCCGGTGCCTAATCCGTGGCTGTGTGGCTTACAGATTCACTACAGGAAGTTTAATCCTAATTTAACTTGACACTTTTCACAGACAGGAGATTCCACTGCAGCACTGATGTCATTCAGTTGGCACTAGAAGAGCCAAGAGGCAGCTGGAAAATCAACATTAAAAGTAATACATGAAATTAAACATCTTTTTAAAAAAATGTTTCATTAAATTGACCTTGGTATATTACCACATATTTTTTGTAATCACACAGTGAAAAGCTCAGGTGGCACTTGGCCTAAGTGTTGACAATACACTATAAAAACACTAAGTAGTGCTTGTAAACCCTTAGTATCCTGTGACATAACAAGATAATGTAGTTGAACGGTCTTTTCAAAGTCAAAGTGCATTTATAGTCGTCACAAATAAACCTCCAAGAAAAGGACAGAGGAGAGTCGGAGCAAAAGCCCGTTTGTATCATGGATTTTAGAACAACCTATCCTGGGAAATGGTCTGTGTGACTAGGTTAGGTTGCCACAAAAGCACAATGTTAGAAAAGGCTTGATCACTCTTCCTGTTCCTTTCCTCCTGTGCAGTCGGATGCCCGTAAGAAGAAGACAGGAAGTGGTTTTGTTGAAACTGCTCAGGGACCTTATAAAGATTCATCAGATTTATGCTGCTTTCACAAATGTTCATTTTAGTTGTAATGAAAACTTTGTTTTAATTAAAAGACAGTTTCCCAGCAGCTTACCTTACTTCCCTTCTCTACTGCTCTGCATTAAAACAAAACAAGCACATTCTTCAGCTTTTATGACCATTTCAAGCAAATGTTCCTTCATGTATGCATCCCTTTCATTTTCCATGTTCATTAAACACAAACTCAGGAAGCAAAACTATCAAATGTGAAGATCAACAAGCCCAATAATGCACCAAAATAATATTTCTTCTGATCCAAGCTTTGACAAGGCACACTGATTAAAGAAACTTCTCTTAAGGCAGTTTCTGGGTAAGCTAATCTCATCCTCACAGTACATTCCCCCCTCCTCCTCCTCCTCCTCCTCCTCCTCCTCTCCCGGCATACCGTTTGGCCTCCTCCAGGTGACACAGGTACTCGTAGGCGATGTTCTGCCGTCTCCTCTCATCCATTTCCTCTGCCGACAGCCTCTCATCATCCTGTATAGCTTAAAAAGGCAAACACAATTAAAATCCTTTAATTGCTTCTCATTATTGTGTCATGACCTGTTGAGTATCTTATTAGTATCGATGACATATATGCTCTAGTAAGACAAACAAGTGAAACAAAGTCTGTTGATTTTCAATACTGACCACTTAAAATAGGCTTTGGTTAGGTTTAAGCGAACTCTCTTAAATCTGTATGCCACACTTACACTTCAACTAGATTACAAGATTTTGTTGATGATTGGCCTCTGCTGACAGTTGATCTATACCTACATCTTAATGAGATCTCCTCCCCCTACACACATTACCCCCCACTCTAATCCAGTCCAATCTCTTTATTTCTGTACGAGTGAAAGGATGCGGGGGCATGGTTTAGGAGCGATGCTTGCCCCACAGATGTGTTGGCCTGAGGGTGGGGCTTCATGTGAGCTTTCAGGGTTCCAACCTCACTTCAAAAGAGGAAATTAATAAGAATAGAACTGCTGTTTGCGCATAAAGATACACCATTTACAGTTATTTGAGGCAAATTAAACTAACTTCAGCTATAATTTAGATAATGTTTTTTAAAATGGGGGGGGGGTGGGGGGAGTCCTGGGGATAGAGTCCATCTGTCCCTGAAGAAATGACCTGGCCCCACTTGAATGAAGCCAATTAATCTTTTTTATGAAATGTAATCTGATCTAGGTTTTTGCTGTGTTTTTATTTCGTAATAATTTTTACATGTGAATCTACAGTGTGTGTGGAGTTTAAAAGTTGGTCAGAAGTGGAAAAGTCTCATGTCTAGAGGCCTCTTCTGAATCTTTTAAACCTCTCAAGGGCACTCTGTCAATTCTGTAGGTTCATGAGCCACCTGCAGAGACATCCGTTCCAAAAGTCTCAGCAGAGCCTTGACATATAATACTCACATGTGAGGGCAGGCACGGGCCAAACAAATACAGAGCCACACAGGCATCCCACCAGCAGGCTGAAATGTTTAACGGCCACGTAAGCATATTTTTATGGCTATCTGACCATAATTAAGTGGCGCAGCTGTGCAGATGAGCTGGAGGAAAACGCACATGAATGCTCATCTCCAAGGCAGTGAGAGCAGCCTCCGCTCAGCCGTTACACACAACCGTAACCAACACACTCACACGCTTCCTGGAAGAACTTGTCTGCACTCTTGCTGTGCACGTTATATTTAACTATCAGCATGAGTTTGTTGTTCTTGTGTGTCACTTGATCACTGGTCCGTAGTTATAGTCTCAGCCATTATGACTCATGGTTTGGTGAAGCCCCGGGGGGTTGTCCTCTGGGGTGATATTTAGTGGGACAGATGGGGAGCAACAAATTAATGCAGATTAAGCTTTTTGACTGGTCCATTCCACAAGCAAATCCATAAAGCATTATTAACGTGACATTTAATGAAATAATTCCAAGGGAAAAGCTTTACTGTTCAATGATGAGAGGTCCAAACTACCCTACTTCCTGCAGCTGATGGCAATTAAAACATTTGCACATGCATTTGCAACAAACTAACCATCCACTCGTTCCTGTGCACCCACACTGGGGCGAACTGATCAATGAAACCCAAGGATTCAAATCAGAGGCAGTCAGTCCATCAATAAATTAGTGGTAGCCTACCTATTTAGGGGATTTTACTGACTGGCATATTTTGCCCCAAGATGTAGATCAGTACAAATCCGAAGTTAATGGTTAACCTATGAGAAAAAACTTTGTACGGACATGCTGCGTTCTTGGCGTTCAGCCTCATATTAACATTAAAAGAACCCGCGGTGCATTTAAGGACATAAAGTAAAACAAGCGTCAAACGTTATTGTAACACTTTAACGTCCAACCGACAAACTTTCACTGACAGTTTGTTCTGTGACTAGTTCTCCTTTCTTTATGGGACTGAGCGGACTGGCGGTTCTCCCGCTTTCGACTAAGGCTCGGTGCAGGTGAACCACCTGCTGCTCATCACACATCTCCGTCATGGCACCTCCCGTTAGCTCGTCCTCATCCGGTGACCGCCACTGCCACGCAAAGTCGCGGGTGGTAATCGCTTTTTGAGTTGCTCTCGTTTTGTTTTTTAAAAACGTTCACGCCGTGTCACTTACTTCCATAGCGTGGCCTCTGTAGCGACGTGGTTTCTTCATGGTTCATCCTGCCTCGTTTCCTCAAATTGTGGACTGGTCTGAATGGGAAATAACTTCAGTTAACTAGCTAACGTTAGTGCAGTCAGCCGCGCCTCTCAGGGGATAACGATGTCAATAAAAAAAAGTGCTGTGTCTAAATAGAGGGAGGGGGTGCCAAAAAAAACAGGGCTAAAGAGTTCCCAAAAGTTTTATGAAAATACGAGCTGTGACTTGCAGCAAATAAACCCCATGGTGTGTAAAACTTTTAGCTCTCTTCGTGAACAAAGTGCTCCCGGTTGGCGTTATCTTGCCTTCACTCCCCTCTGAAATGATTGACTGGCCCGTAGGTGTAGATTTAGCACCTGGCACCACCTGCTGGTCAGAAGCTGTCCGGTGCTGCCTTCACGCTCACTCCAGTTTGAGTTTTTTTTTTGCATTTTTGTTTCGGCTTGTTCATGAACTGATTATTTTTTAGTGTTTGTCAAACCATTTTTTCCGGATTCAGTTTAGGCTGTAGTCTATTTTTCAGGACAATGAAAATGTTTTTACGTGTAATGCAGGTAACACAGTATAGAGGGACCACTGAAAACTGACAGCAAGCATTTACTAGATGTAGTTGTTGCACCTGTTTTGGATTATGCCATGCCATCTCATCAAACCTCCCAAATTCAAAACTTGTTTTTTCATTAAACATGATAAGCAAAATCTCCTCCTCTTCCACTTTTTTTTTTAAAACATATTGTGATGCAAATATCATCTTCAGTGTCAATACCGGTAATTCATTTGTGGCTTAAAATGTTTGTTCTTAATTTTCACAAATCCCAGAATAATTGAATAGCTCAGAAAAAGAGGAGACAGGATGCATTACAAGATCATTTGATACTAATGTATCTAAAAAATATAATATAATGTATCTAAAAAATCTTTAGCATTTTCAAAATGACTGTTTATGGCAAATGTAAAAAAATTGCAGAAAGCTGGAATATTTCTCATTTATGATGTCATAACCATATACCGGACATTTCTTGTCAAAGAAATATGTATTTCAGAATGGGTGAATTTACAGGGCATATTTTTGAATTTGTTTAGGCTATCCTTTAAATTTCCAAGACTTATACGTTACACACATAGATAAGAAACCTTAAACGTCAACATTAAGAAACACCCACACATATATAAAATCACGGAAGCTTGTATTGGACTTAGGATTTATCATTAACCAAGTTCTGAATAAGTCAACTTGAGTTTTAACATTTTTTTACTCAAAACAATCTATGATTTCAGCTTGGAATCAAGGAGGTCAATAGATTCAATATATAAGTTGTATTTCTTAATTTACTGCTATTTACCATTAATCTGAAATACTGAAATCAGTACAAACTATTTCTATATGTGATTTTAGCCACTAGGTGACAGCATTATTCAACTCAGAGCGTACCACAGAAGAAATAACACATTTGGTGAATTTGATAATTTTAATGCCTCATTCATCAGAATTTTATATATGTATCATATAGTTCATTTAAGTTCTGCAGCTTTGCAGCTTTTCTAAAAACACTGACTGAACTCAATGGAGCGTGTGAAATAAAAACACAATATGATATGCTAGAGAACATAAATTTTATTGTATATGTTCGTAAGCAGCACTGTCTGTAGTCCCTGTATTTCCAGTGTCTAATGTCATTCACAGGGCATCATTTGGCAAATATATCTTCACATATTTTCTCACATATGGACCTTTGAACATACAGCTCAGTCATCTTTTGGCAGTCAGGCCCTTCACATTAATATTCACAACATCATTGTCCACATACATTTGAATACCTCCATAAAATAGATTAAAATAACCAACAAGAGTGATACATTCACATTTTTCCTCGACAAAAATCTGCATATTGCCTTTGTTGTCTGCCAGGAGAATTTACCAGAAGAACCCAAATGTAAGTACGGAGGAACTGAATTTTTTTCTGACATACATGCAACTTTACACACACACACACACACATAGCATTAGCAGGTGAAAGCAAAGGGCACACAAAAATGTAGAACAGAGATAAGGTGGATGGAGTTATCAGTTGGATAAATTGAGAGGTATGACTCATTAAACCGGCTCTGACATATTTAGTTCAGAGCATCACCTATATTAGCTTTGATATATACATAATATTTACATAATCTTACATCAAATACCTCAAACATGAAAAGCAATCGTGTTTCTCCTAATTACACCCATTAGTCTGTTTCTAACTTTCAACAAGTGTAGAACTGAGCAGACACTATAACTTCTGTTGTTGCCACAGTCAGCACTCAGCATCACCGGGTTTCAGACATTGCTTTTTGTACAAAAACCTGTACGCCCCGCTCTGGGTTTTAAAATTCTAAATCACATGGTCAAAACATATCCGTTGTGCCATAGCACCCCACTATATTTTCAAATCATTTCCGGAAATGAAGGAAAAGGTTATGAATGCGGATACACACATACGAAAACACTTGTTTTCTTTCATTTTTGGGTAGCTGTGAGTGTGACAGCGGCAGTGGAAAAACTAATAACACCTATACCACAGTCAGATATCACTGGTCAGAGAACATGGGCTGATACACAGGCACAAATTAAACAGGACTGAAAGCAACAGTTACATATGCATAATATGCATAAAATATTACGTATGCATCCAATCCAAAAAAATTTAACTTCTAAATGTCAATTTCATAAAGCTATCAAAAGCTATCAAAAGATTCTCTCAATACATATTAAAAGATAGGCATTGAAATCTAAGAACTGAATATCTAAATTTCAACAGGAATTATTCTCTTTTCAAAGACAAATTATGGCATTTTTCAAAGAACTTGGTGAGTCATTAGAAAAAACTATCCTCAAGTGAATTCCTTTTAGTTAATCGTGTAAATCAAATTGGAGTTCTTAAAGTTATTTCAAAACCTACCAACCAGACAAATAAAATAAACTAGAATAGATAAAGACGTTTTCATCATGGGGCATCCTTTTAGTTTTTCATATCATTTAGAAATCATGCACAGAAGAAGAAACCACCAATAAGAAGAACAATCAAATAAATAAATAAATTAGAAAAAAAATCTGAATTGATGGT
The DNA here is from genome assembly GCA_013363375.1 of Menidia beryllina. Lineage (NCBI taxonomy): Eukaryota > Metazoa > Chordata > Actinopteri > Atheriniformes > Atherinopsidae > Menidia > Menidia beryllina. Next base: position 3,243,583 of record JABUIW010000162.1, on the reverse strand, counting down.
GCACATAAGTTGTATATATATACAATGCTAAGTATAACCTATTTAGTCCCTGTTTGTTTTCCGTTTGCTCCTCATAACAGCACATGACTATGGGCTGACTGAACCAGTCAAGGAGAGGCACATTTAAAAAAGGCCATTTAGTATTTTTAAAAGGAAGCAGCAGGACATGTCACCGCCACAAGCTGGATTCACCACAAATCTAAATCAGATGGGGAGATCATCACAGAATCTTCTATGTAATGATGCGACACATAAGGAAAAATACCAGTTTTGGGCCAAAATGATCCACACACCACCCCAACAAGATCAAATAAAGTTAGCATCCTCAGATTCACTATAACACACAGTAACTGGTTTAAGAAAATATTTTTTTCCAGTATGGCCTTTTTTATTTATAGTTGGACGATGGAAAGGGCTTGGTCGCCTATATAAGTGATTCTCTTTTAACTGTTGCAGATGCTGGAAAAAAAAAAGTCATGTATCAAAATATAGTGTTATGCATACATTATGATTTAAGTCCAGCGTTTGAAACATGTGATTCCAGGTAAAAGTCATGTATCTGCAAGCTTTTTTTTCTATACTCTAAACACTTTTTGTACACTTCTGCATGTTTCTGCACACGCGCCCTGTGTTCTATATGTGGGTCCTGTGGGTAAGCCAGCTGTCATTGAGTCCTGTCTGTCTGATCATGTATTCCCTGCCTTGTCACACAGCAGGTTGGTGGTGCTCATTACAGCTTGTTTTTCGCTTTCCCCCCCATCTGGCTTGTCTTAACAAGACTGTATCAATATTAAAAGCCTTGAGCCTCAACCATGCGCTGTCTCTGTGAAAGGTTATGACTGCAGCTGGAGGGCGAAACCACTTCAACCCAACTCCAACCCAAGTTTCAGCTTCTAAAACCTGAGCAACTCCGTCTCGGTCACGTGAAACTCCCAGAAAAATCATCCACCTAAGGACTAAGCTTCTAATACCTTCACAGGGATATGATTTGTTATGATGAAAGCCATAAATCCTGAAAAGCTTGACAGCATACTTGCCTTAACTGCGGTATGTTAATGAAATGTGATTAATAGTCTCAAGAATCGAATAAACCAAGCCACTCGCACGCCTGATCCATAGCTTTTGCTTCTTCCACAAGGACTCAATGCTTTCGTCCCAGTTGTTGCAGGTCACGCTGGTCTTACATGAGGACATTTGCCCGGGTGTCAGGCAAGCGGAGTCCGACCAGACCTCCACCGACAAGCACTGACGATGCCATGAGGATTGGGATGGCTTTGGTGATGCCGACAAGGGAACCAAAAATCAAGTTCCCCAGGACTGCCGCCAGCTTACACAGAGCATTGCAGAACCCGAAGCCGGTTCCTCTGGGGGTGGGGCACATAAAAGCTGATTCAACAAAAATATAACTGAATTCAATCCATTCTCACTACACTCACAACACTTTTCTCTCACCTCCGCACAGTGGGGAAAGACTCCGTCGTGACCACATCCAATGAGTTCCAGGCAGAGATGCTCAGGCCATTATATAGACACAGCATGAAAATCATCATGGACTCACTGGTTCCAAACCACAAGAAGAAACAGCTGATGCCAGAAAGGACCATGGATCCACCTGATGGACAGACAAACGTGTATAAAAGCCAACATTTAAAATGTCGGTGGACCAACTTGTGAATCATTTGGCCATTCATTTACTGTGGCCAGTTCCATTAACAATATTGTGCTTCCTACCTAACATGGACAGACGCCCAATTTTGTCCATGAGAAGGGCAGACACAATGTTTCCTGGCAGAACAGCCAAGGTCCCCAGGAAATTAATGAAGTAAACCCAGTAGGCACTGTAGTCATCATCAAATGTCATCTGGCATCCCGTCTTGTTGTGGGTGAAAGTGCTGTTGATCACCTCTGTGCCATCAATCAACTTGGAATCATCAATATCTGCCCAAAAATTTAATACAAGCAAAAAACTAAAATATTTTTAACTGGTAAATGTGAAGAGCAAAATTACAACAACAAAAGATTTGCAGTCAATATAAGATAAAACAGAATTGTACGTAAATGGAAAAAAACTGTGCAAGGAGGACAACATCAGATTTGATTGTTTTTAGAAAATTTGCACATATTTCAAGTCTGATTCGGCTGTATGGTCAGAAATAAGTAAAACTCCTCCTGAAAAAGCCACCTCAACGGCACTATATTTCTATATTGCAACCAGACAGTATTCACTGAGCTGCTTACAGAATCAACTTTGGGGGATGTACTAGGGGAATTTTGATCTGAACTTGACCTTAAAGTAACATTTGGAGGTTTTAGACCTTTGAATTGTAACGACTCACCTGTGTTGAAGAAGAATGCATCTATGAAAGTACAGTTTCTGAAGAAGGAGCCCACTGAGGTAACATCATCAAAGTAGCAGTTACGAAATGTGGAGTCCACAAAGGTGACGGACCTCAGCTTCATGTTGACGAATCTGAGGAAGTAACATCATGTTCACTTAAACTGAAGCACAGTAATCCACATCTGCCTTTGCCCTGCTGATTTGCATACTGCAAATGTCTTATGATCGTCTCAAAGCACAGCATGATTGGCATTTTAGACTGAATGGTTTCCTGTAACGCCCTGCCACGTTTAGACCTTGCAGGTAATTTGACTCATCTTACTGGTCATTAATGAAGAGGCCATTTTTGTGGATCTGGTTCTCCAGGGTGAAATTAAAGGTGAAGCCTTCAATGCGTTCATTGTTGTGGAGCTTCACTTTTGAGGCATATTCATCTGCTTGAAGGTGTTTGATGACATCAGGAAACCAGACAGACAGACCATAATACCTGCAATAACAAGGACACAAGAATGTGAGGTTACCATGTTTGACAGCACATGTAATAGGCTGTTGGTTTAGTTTGATGCCCAGGAGAAGAACAGATAGATAAACAGAGAGATGCGGTGAAATTTCAGGAGACACAGGCCACTTCGTTTTTATCTCGAAAAGCTTTTTTTTTCTTATCTTTGTCTCTCTCTCTCTCTCTCTCTCTCTCTCTCTCTCTCTCTCTCTCTCTCTCTCTCTCTCTCTCTCTCTCTCTCTCTCTCTCTCTCTCTCTCCTATCTCTGCACCCACCAACAGTATCGATCCAGACTCTGACTGATTTTGAGACCAGGCCAGTTCTGCACAGTGGATGACAGGAATGCTATGTTGCTGCCAGCCTGACTCACAAGAGCATTTATCTGACAAAAGAAACGTGTCTCCGTTTTCTGGGACATTACAACAGAAAGAATCTCACCCGAAAGACAATGTGAACCACACTATGGCCAGTCGTATCATATTTTCTTGCATGGGGTACTTAAAACACTTCATGAGGTTCAGGTAGATCTAAAATAAGATGAGAGATGTATCAGGATTAAGATGGAATAAAAAACCAATTCAAATTTGGAAAGATTTCACACAACCAAAATAATATTAATTGGGTCATGATAAAAAAATTGAAGTGAGAAGATAATTATTTACCCCGTGTATTTCAGTCTTTAACCTGAAGAAAACCTTGGAAACAGGGTTTCCAGATACGGACTCCATTTCAACCAATTCATCCAGCTGTTGAGGGATCTTGATCCTGTTTACCTGTTAGATTAATCATGGAGTCATTGTACAAGTGTTTAGTTCTTATCAGGGTAATATTGCTTTCTCGCTGCAGTCATTTCACATGTTTCCAAAAGACGGAAGGAGAAAAGGAACATGAAAAGCAACAAAGATCTAATCAGAATCAAAATTATGAATCCAAATGTGTCTTACAGTTAACGATCACTTTCAAGAAACATGTGTTGACTAAGCGGCTTTCCCAAAGTGCAGCTCATGCAGCTAATAAGCCTGAATGACATAAAACGGCTTTCAGACGCATCATAATTCAGACGTGATCCTGCACAGTGAAAGCATTAAAACCTGCCCCAGCGGTGGAAGAATATAAGCCTCTTTGCTTCCTTAAGCGTCGGGAAAACCATCCAAAACTACACACTGCAGAAACAAACACTCACGGTGAAGACTTTCTCCGGCTGCCCACGTGCTCTCATGTTGGTGTCGTGGATCTGTTTGAGGATCATCCAGGCCTCATCATGCTTCCCCACCTGACAGGAAGGAAAGTCAGGGGGAGACGGGAGAAGATTAAATATATTCATGGAACCAGTCTCACAGCAACAGCTTGGCATCCACAATTACTGTACATGAATATAATCCTTTGATTTCTCTGTGATGAGAGTCACGACAATAGTGACTCATTTCACTTCAAAGGGTTAATTATCCTGCGGCACCCAACCTAGCGTCACAGATCTCTGTGCTTCTGTTTTCCACACACAGGCAACAGGCCTAATTAAAGAGTTTTACATTACTCACACTTTTCCGGCCTGATCAGACATCTACTGGAAAATATCTAAGCATCCCGAATTTGCTCAACATATTCTGAACTTAAAATTGGCACATACAGTTGTGGCACATCCTTCTTTAGGGTATGACTGATAGAGATTCAGAAGAGACTAAGACCAGCTTAGAAGACTTTGTAAGTGAAAAAGGTAACTTCACCTCGAGGTAGAACCTGGGGCTTTCTGGCATGAAGGTGAGAGCCACCACAGCACACACACATGGCAGGGCACAGACAACAACAAACACCCTCCAGCTGTGAAACTGGTATGCTGAGCCCATACTGAAGCTCCACCCTGTAAATGGAAGACAGAAGTAGATATATAGAAAAAGTTCAAAATTTGCACATTCTATAATGTGTATCATGGTGTCTTCAGAGGGGGTCAGTATAGATAACATTATCTATGATTGGGGTTTAGTGCAAGAAGCATTTGTCGTACATGGAAATTGACACAAAAAATATTAGACTACACCAACTATAGTCGACATTCACCAAAAAGGCCTTTTTTCATAATTATTATGCGACAAAAAAATTATACTATAAGATAACATACTACATGTATATATTACATCAGAAAAAAAAGTTAACCAAGCTAAAAGAAATACAAGGACACACTTGTGTGGCAAAAATGTGTTTGTCTTGACCCTGAAGTCTAACAACAGAACAAAAATCAAGAAAAAAATCAACGAAATAAAAAATTGTCAGTAACAAAATACAAAAAAAAAGACAAAGAAAACACAAAAGCAAATGAAAAACACCAAATGATCAAACTATTAAGCTGAAGCAATCATGGGAAAACATATAATTTTTCAATTAATTCTTAGGCTCTAAACCACATGTCTCAGTCAATGACTAAATAACATCAGCTGCAGTGGCTTTATTCCTCACCAGAGGGAACTACTTGAACTCAAAGGCTAATTCTAAATGTTAAGTGTGAATCTTCTACTACAAACACAAAGGCGCTTCAAATAAAAGATGGCATTTAAATGTGAGCTCTCAACAGTGTGAGCGGAGAGATGTGTGTGCTCAGAGATGAATGGCTCTGCTGAGGAAACGGAGAGAAGTGCACAGGGACGGGTTAATTGAATGTGTAGGAATAGAATTGACTGTTTTCTGCTAAGTTAAATCTTGTTGCACCTGATCTCAGCCCACAGGCAGTCATCCAGACTCATTAATCATTGCAACATGCACACACACACACACACACAAAGAGGAGGGAAAGCTACAGCTACACACACACACAAACACATCTGGTGATCTGGACAAAAAAACACATCAAAATTAATAATACGGATAACCACATACAGATTAGAGTGAAACAATATAACGCCATGTCACGCTCCCACCCACAACAACACATTCAGAATTATACATCAAACGCTTTCAGTTCTGTGTTAGCAGAAGACATTTGTTTTAACATGCAACCACAGAGAAAGGCTGCAAAATACATGAAGCATCGTAAAAGTTAGAGACAATAAAAAGCCTGCCTTGCCAAGACATGCTGTAACGCCAGAGAAATGTACATATGGTGCTTTCTAATCCCCAGAGCAACTATCTGCCGAACAAATTTAGCAAAGAACGGCACTAAATGTCACAGTAAATTAGAAATAATTTGCTGAGTTACACAGTTTTTGACCACTTGGACTTTTCAAACATGGAAATACTGCATGCAAGCACTGAAACCTAATTTATGAAACTACAAGAAGGTCTTATAAAAGCTACATTTTCTGTGTACGTTGACTTGGGTGTACCCTTTTTTCACATTTTTGCACAAGCAAGGCAGAGCAAGCTCAGAAAGGGGCTGGCATGATTGTCCTGACCTCCCACGTCTCTTCACAGATCGTGCCTCATACAGATACTGCTCCAAAGGGAATATAGCACCATTATCCATCAACGGGCGTAGGAGGGGAGCCACAGGGTGGGGAGGGGGTTAATGTTAATGGTTTAGCCGGAAAAAGACTGCTTGGAATTAATCTTGTAGCATATTAAAAATCCAGCTTTGATGGCTGCTAAAAACAACTGTTTTCAAAGGTTGAAGGCATCTGTCATAAGCAGCATGAGCAAATCCCAAAAGAGAGCAGAGAAGTGGAAAATTGTCATTATGACAGTCAAAAACAAAATCGAGAAATCAGTGAAGTTGATTTAATGAAGATGGAAAAAACCTAGAGCACTGTAAAATATAATTTTATACATATATTAGGCATCTTGTCAAGAGAAAACAGAATACGTTATTTACTTACTAAGAGAATCATATAAATTAATTCTGAATTGAATTTTTATTTGTAATCATCAAAGATAAAATGGTGTTTCACTTGTCAGACATTAGGATAAATAACTTTTCCCAGCACCATCTTGCTTGCATCCATTCTTTCTTTGTTTATGTTTATGTTTATGCATTTGGCAGACGCTTTTATCCAAAGCGACTTACAGAGTAGACACAATATTACATTTCTCATCACTATGACAATAAGCTATATAGAGGAGAAACACTGATCAGAGTCAGTGGTGAGATAGAGATAGAGGTAGAGGGACTACAGAAGGAGCTGTGGGGGGCTAGAGGTACGGGTTAGGGTTAGGATAGGAGATGCTCTTTGAAGAGGTGGGTCTTCAAGAGTTTCTTGAAGACAGACAGGGACTCTGCTGTTCTTGTGGAGCTTGGTAGGTCGTTCCACCATCTTAGAACGACACATGCAAACAGTCTGGATTGTCTTAAGCGTGGTGAAGGCACTGCTAGACGACAATCCATTGATGACCGGAGTGATCGAGTTGTGACTTTGAGTGCTTTTATTTGTTCTCTGTCTTCGTGTGCCTGTTGGGTGTGCTTGTGTATGTGTCTTTGGAGTATTTCAGAGAAATAAAGAGAAAAGGAGACTGAGCTGCAGTGAATGAAAGGAAGGGAATTGTTCAGCAGCATGGCCTTTCCTACAGAAATGTACCACGAGTTCCTGCCCCTCAGGGTAAGTGTTCCCTGGTACCACAGGAAATCTCATTATAGGGATTATACACATAATTGACTAAGTCTACGGATGACTGATTCAGCAATCCCAGGCTGGTTGCGATGGATGGATGGATGGATGGATGGATGGATGGATGGATGGATGGATGGATGGATGGATGGATGGATGGATGGATGGATGGATGGATGGATGGATAGATTCCTTGCTTACAAAACAGAATTCAAGAGGCAGAAACTGAAAGTTTCAGCCACTGAAGGTAGCAAGAGGTGCTATAATATGAAAGATTTCCCCTGTGAAGCTCTTTGGATAAGACTGTGAACCCATAAATGGTCATAGTATGGCCTCTCTAGTCCCTCTGAGTGTTTTCTCTCTATTGAAGTGCTCTGACTTGGAAGCAAGTGATTCCTCACACTGTCCCATCAGTGTGATGAGAATGTATGCAGAGCAGACCTTCTTCGGAGCTCCAGCTGCCAAAGTCTGGCGGGGGGCTTTTGGGAGACATTACAATATATCATGCATCAGTGTTTGGCTATTTGATTGTGTTCCACTTAGAAACAGGAGGACACCTCTGCTTTGGTCTTTTGCCCACACACCATAGCGATTTTGGTTGAAGGCACTGCAGCACTTCGGAAAAGACATACTCCACTGATGAGCATTGGATTATGTATGCAGGACACACAGCTCCATCCCAGAGAGATAGAGACAGAGTGGAAGTGAGTCAGAGAGAATGAGAGCAAAGTAAGATCGCTACCCTCCATTCAATATGATATCCACAGATCTGACAGCAGAGAGTCCTCATGAAGAGTCACGAAGTTCTGCTTTTAGAGAGCGTGGTGAGGGTGCATTTGGACATCCACATAAAAGAATCCACAGCAGTGTTCCTCTGAGTGGCGTGCTAAAAAACTGGGTAAATCTTTGGTGGAATCTCCATTAAAATACTTCTTTGCGCTTGTGTGTGTGTGTTAACTGGAATGACCTCTTCCACTGTCAGATGTTATTGCCTTCAATTTTCCTTGAGGAAGACCTGTGTGTGTCTGCATCGCTGGTAAAACATCATCCATGCAAGTTTCAGCAGCCCACGCACAAACACACACACACCATGTAACTCTCTTTTACTGACGTCACAGGCTGGCTAGAGCACGGCCTGGCCATAAATCACCTCTGGATGTAGCTTTGTCCTATTAGAGCAAGGAGAAAAACCTAATTATGCTTGATCAAGAAGAACACTCTGCAGAGACAGAGACGGGAGGTAATAAAAGGAAGGATGGAGTTAGACGGGGAGATGTGGAGAGCACAAAAATAGGAGGAGAGAAGCCGTAAAGAGAGGAGGCAGCACGTTAAAAGCAGGGAAGAAAGGATCAGCAGAAAAAGAAGAAAGACACTTTCCCAGTGGGTAAATTCAGAGTGTCTTGCTGAAAAGTTTCTCACACTTTGTCTGATGACTCTTTAGTCTTGTATAAAGAAAACAAAAAATTGTCTGTTTTGTTTTTTAGTCAGTGCAGGTGAGATAAAATTGAAACAATTGTATATGATATACATATTTGAAATATGCCATTTAACCAGAGAAACTGAAGTCTACAAAGAGATAGTAATGACCTTAAATGTCAAAGTAAACCAAACCAAAGGGTGAAACTTCAGAAGGAATGTCATTAAACAAAGGTACATTCAATTAGCTTTTCTTCTCACCATAGTGTGGAATGATGGCCCAGGCCATAGCAGATGCATAGATCTCTCCAATCATCCAGAACATACAAAGCCAGCTGAGGTGTTCTCCTCTTTTCTCTCTGCACAGTACCTCTGCAAAGAATGAGAAAACAATGGGCACAGCACCTCCTATCCTGCAAGAAACAGAGAATGAGAAAAAGAGTCTCACTTTCAAGGAATAAATATCTTTCAATTAAGTAAGCCAATTAAGTAAGCCAAATAGTCAATAAAAATAACCTTTGACATGACCACTTTACAGATTCATTCCTACAGTCATTTGTGTTTATGAGCCAGCAAGATGAATCTCAGTTCATAACAGGAACACACACATATTCATCTCTAGGTTTAGTTTTTTATATGTGTAGCTGTTTGCATACTTAACTTCACATAATCCTGTTTTTGTTTTTAATTTCATTACTGAATCAAACTGTTTAGCTGTCTTTTTTCTTCTCTGAACAGATTTAAGTGATTGCCCTTGATGTAAACTTGGGCAAATAATTTTCCCTAAGCCATAGTGCAACGAAAGGAAAAAAAGAAAGAAAAAAATGGACGCTGCTTCCTCACGATTCAGGGACACAGGTCATGGACAGCCTTTTCAATTACTCTAAGAGTCTCTGGAAGGAATGATGTAGGCGCAATTACTGAATTAGCTCTTGAAGGAGTGGTTATGCTGCCAAAGACGATAATGTAATAAATCACAGTCACTGCCAAGCGCCTTTCTTGGAAGAGCAGCTTCACAGAGAATATCCATTCCTACATTGTATTAAGAATCAAACCAAGTTTTTACAGCTATACAATATCTTTACATTTATAAAACTTGCAAGTAAAATGTTACAGATGGACAGTCAAGTCATTAATAATGATAATAATTTAGAGAGTCATGCACAGAATACAAATGGGTAGTCACACGAAATTCACTAAATGAAAACTCCCTGTCTCTCAGGCACACCTTGAATGAGAATTATTATTAGTATTAGTATTTCAAAAGTTAACTACTGTAAATTGGCTACATTTACATTAAAAAAATATTCAAATTATGCAATTTGAGTTATTTTCTCAAAGACTGGAGGAACTCAAAGAGAGTTTTAGCTTTTTTTACCTGTATCTTAGTCAAGAGTAGACTGTGGTTGCAATCCAAAATTTGAATTTGGTCCATTCTTACAAGTTTTGTCTTTGGTTAATAACTAGCTGTCGTTTATCAACAGAAGTATTTCTTTAAGACCATTTCTGTTGCTCCTATGACTGCTTTGGTCAACATTTAAATCAGATGGCGGCTCCTGTGTTAACATAGCAGGATGATTTAACATCACCCAGCTTGTAAATAAGTCCCACGTAGTGCCTCTGATCTTGATGCACTACTGTGCATCACTTTACTGGACTCATGGATGGCCCCAAGGTGACATTTATTTTATTGGACTTACCCGAAGCCTGCAACAAGACGGCAGAGAAGGAAGACGCCATATCCCTGGACAAAAGATGACAGGAAGGCAAAGAAGCCATTTGTGGACATGCAAATAAGGAGGCACTGTCTGCGTCCCAATTTGTCCGACATCCCTCCCCAGAAGAACGCTCCAACCATCATTCCCAAATAAACAATGCTACCTGGAAAATGAATGGAAACAAATGAGCGATTAAGTAGCTGTTCAAAGTAGTCATTTTTTACATCCTGAAAAGATTAAATGAGGTCTTTGAGAAAACCAAAACTTTGATTACCCTTTTAAGTTTCTGTTTTTCTCTGATTCTCCCTAAAAACTCCTAAGCAACAAAACGTAAGTCTGGATATAGGTTGACTATTACAACCCCAAAAAAATACTTTTTCAATTTAAACCATAATCTCACAATTAGATTTTTTTCAATCAACAACTGTTTATGCTATGCAGTTCATAATAAAGGATTAAAAAGTCAAATGAATTGAGCTAAAAAATACACAAAAACTGTCCTTTTAAAAATCTTTACATTTCCATCTGCTTTCTATCTTCCCTTGATAATTGGCACAGTTTCTAAATCTTAGAAAATAAGGTAGATGAACAAATAAGAGAAAAAGAAAAACATGCTTATTTGCTGTGAGTACGGACTTTTCCTTTAAACTCAGGTGGACGATTCAGCCTGCTAACAAACAGTCACACCGAGGAGCAAATTTAATGTTTACAGGACCGAAAGCAAGCTTTGAGACGAATGTAAACAGTAATGCCGGGTGACTCTACAAAAGGCCCTCTGCTCTCTTTTAATCTCTCTCATCACAAATGGGATCAATGCTCCAACAAAACAGCATTGATTTCTTTCACTGATCATCACGATTCTGCCCTGAGGAGAGGAGGCTATTGTTACTGCTTCAGTCCATGTTGTGTGCAGCACTGCGAGGTTAGATGCTTTTGTGGAGGAGAAAAACAAACTCCAGCTGGGCATTTTGTGAATTATTACATATTTAGTTTAATGACAGAAACATCATGGTTGACTAAGAGCAAAAAATGATTGATAGTGTTTTCCCCTCATTAGTGACCAATCATTTTTAGAAATATCATGTCCCTGTTTCAGAATAACTGGATGTACTCCACACACTGCGGAGGATATGCAAGCTGCAGTCACATGTTGATTGGTATACAGCAGCCATTAGGACCCTTCAGAATCTGAAGTGGAATGATCTTATTAAGAAATCTTGATAGGAAGGTGCACCTCGGTCTGTCTGTCTCTTCCCAGAAAGCTAATATCGGTTTGACTCTTTTGTAGCAGAGGTCAAAACTCCCTTACTTTTGGCAGACATAGTTACTTCATAAAGGTCTCATAAATTAAATTCTAAATTTAGAGGATGTCTCTGGCCTATGGCATAAAATCCATTTGGTGCACCACGAAGAGGCAATATATAATTACAGCTATACATTCACTGGTTACCTATTTATTTATCATGCATTCCAAACATCCTAAGAAGCCTCATTCACCTTCAACTATTGAATTTTTTTTTCCGTTTTATGGGGTTCTTAGAAATATTGGTTCATGGTAAGCATGGCTAAGGATAGCGATAAGGAAACCAGCAGATAGCAATAAATAGTTAAGTAATGAGTACTCACTTACAGGACAGTCAATTATGTAATGAATTTATTGATGTTCTGCCCGACTAGCTTCACAGTATCTGTGAGCATGATGTCAGCTGTGCTGGCACCAGCAAAGGGGAGAGCACTGAACTGTAGTGTAATATAACAGAAAAGTAGCAAAGACATCCTTGAACAGTACACATGTTGAGGTGGGGCTATCACACTGTATTTGCAAGAGAATGATTTCTAATTTTTCTACCAGATTATTTGATTAAATGTCCTCCCTCTATAGAGAGTGGACTTTAAAAAATGTGACATTTTAAAAGGATCCTAACTTGTGTGTCTGGTAAGACTGAGATATTTATCAGTTTAGAGTAAACAGACTCTAAGTACCATCAACGAATCAATTTGTGTAAAGGGGAACTCTGAGACAGAAGGAAAAGGGTTCGGTTGCCTGTTGGGAATTATGTGAAGGATGGGAAACTAATGAAATCCAAGTGTTCCAAGATCAAGCTCAAGCACTGGCAAAATAAATAAATATGTAGTGCTAAAGCAATGAGGGGGGTGTCAAGCGAGAGAAAAAGATAAAGAAGGATGTGAGTACAGTAATTACTGGGAAGGGTAAGAGACTGACACTGGGGAGGGAAAGATGAGGGCAAACCCCAGCGCTGTGTTTTCTGCCTTGTCACATACCAAGGCCCGCCCCCCCCAGAGAGATGTGGGAGCGCTGAGCTGCATCACGACCCCTTCTCTGATTTCATGCTTTGATGCGCCTCACTCTCAGTGGTGCGAACCGTTTCAGCATCACACAAAACACCCATCCTCTTCAGTTCAGAACGAGGATGCCATCACACAGCAGCATGTCTGGCGCACCCGCGCGGCTCCGCTCCCATACCTGATTCACGCTGTCTCCATTTCTTTCTGCCGCTTTTATTACGTTTCGTTCTTCACCTCCTCTCCCTTTACAACTTTTTCTCAGTCTCTCTCCCTCATTTTGCTTGGCTTGCTTCTCTTTTTCATTCCTAACGTTTAATTCTCTACACATGTTTCCGTCTCCTGTCCTACGTGGCGCCCTCACATTTACAATATTTGCATTGGTTTCCACCCAGCTGCTCTACCTACAGCTCCCTCACACAGCAGCGTGTAATCATATTTGTACTACACCATGTCAGTTTGATCGGATTCGTGCCTCCGTCTCCTGCCACCTACGCAGAAAAACAGATTGGAGTGTTTTGTTGTATTTAAGTCATATTAATGCGGGCGAGACTTCAATAGAAATCATATGAAAGTTATCCATCATAGGGCTTAGCGGCGCACATGGTTTGAACTTACTCAGCATCTGTAATGTTCAAAGACACGTTTACTTTGAAGACTGTTAATATCGATGCTCTCAAGTCCTGCTAAAAGTAAGCTGATAGGCAGGTTTTTGCAGATGCAGCTGGCCTCTGCAGGTTCAGTCCATATGCAGACACATTTAGTCCCATCATCTGCACCCGCTTTTCGCTCCACACACTCTCCCACACAATTCAGCGCAAGCTACACTGTTCAAGTAGTGAAGTCTCTGCAGTGATGCTGAGATCTTGCTGCATTTTAGCCATGCTCAGCTGCCCCTGGACCACGCAGCCTGACACGGACTGCCAGCTGGCTCAGACTGAAATGAGCAAGTGACGAATCAGGAAAAGTACTACAGGGATGAAGCTTGAAAGGTGACAGAGGGACACAGCAAGGGACAAAAGAGTAAAAGGTACCACAGATCATGTGACAGGAATGCAAAGATGAAAGGAAGGTGAAGTAAAACCAAAACATGAAAGGAAGGGAAACTGGTGGCAACAAAGGAAATGTGCCTGTTAAAATAAAATGATGAGATGAGATGAGATGAAAAAAAAGAAAGGAGTTTCAATGAGAAGAAATCTGTCCAAGAGAACACAAAAGTAATGATGGGTTGGTGTGTTCCTTTGTCTGTTGTGTTTGAGATGATAGCCAAGCCTCACCCTCAGAGTGTTGGTGTACTAAATACTCTCAGTCTCCACCTCTTTGCTCCAGTCCACCCACATCTCTTCCCATTTTCTGAGTTGGTAATCTCTCGGCTTCAGAGCTGTCTATTCACTTCTCCACACATATTTCACCACAAAGTGCTCATCTTCCCCCCTGCTTTCTTCCCATTTTAACCATTCTCATTTACGTTATTTACTTGCACAGCCTGATCATTGAGAATCCTGCTCAGGATACTGTTACCAAATCGAGGGCAGTAATCGAATCAGCACTCATCCAGTCTACTCAGTTCTTAGTGTTTTTCATATTGTACCATTGCGTCTTGCTGTTTTGTGATTAATGGAGCTGCACACTGTAACTATGGTCTAGATTAGGTAAAAGTAATAACAAACAACTGATAGTATGGCAGTGCCAAATCTTAGTGTTTACATTTTGTGAATTTGGTTGTAAATTTTTTTTTTTCATTATTTCCATTCAACTTTTTAAAATATTTTCCATTTTCACGATCACCAATGGGATATTTTTTTCTGCCATGGTTCCTCAGGTGGGTCATCTCCCTATACAACTAACCCTTTAAACAGGCATGTCCCCCTGGTGAGACATGAGCAGCTGGTCTGTCACTGTAGGTTGACATGCACACATGAATCCAGGTTTTTCACACAATCAGGCTTTATGACTATCATGCACACAACAGAAGCAACCTCATTTAAGACATATTCATTAACAAAACAAGCTATTTGAGGATTCACTGTGCAGTAAAAATGTACACGTTTCAATTGAACCTTGTCTAAACTTAATAAATATAAGCAAACTAAGTTATGGAAAGACAATCCAATGTCCAAAACAGACAAGACTATGATAAATACAAATATTTGCTAATTGGCCTCATTAACCAATATTAATTTCAAAATTTTTTTAAACTCACATCATGCAATCCATTTTTCTTAAAAATGGTCAGCTATACCTTGTGTGGATAACTCCAAATACTAACGCGGCCACTCTAATTATGTAGGAAACATTTACACATCTGCACACACACACACACATACACACACAGCAATCATGTCCACCTCAATGGGGAGGAGCCTCAAGGCAATCAGTGGGGGGAAGATAAGATTGGGAAAGAATGGGGGAAGAAAAGTGAGGCACAATGAATGGAGGGTGAAAGAGAGGGAATCTCAAACAAGGGGAAGCAGAGCGTGTAGCATGAATGCCTGCAGGACTTTGCTTGGACAGAAAGGAAGAAAGGATTTTATAAATGCTTGAAAAGAGACTAAAAAAAACAAAGGTGCTGCGTGCGCAACATGTTGTGCGCATTTAACAGGGACAACATGAAACAGGCTGCTTTTAAGACATGTCATCAACTTTGAAGGAATAAAACACAATAATCGTTTAAATCTCAAACTCTGTGTACACGTCGTACTTAATGCTGCATCTGTCATCCAGTATATCAAAGCCTTTATTCACCCTGTCTTCTCTTCTTATAGATCTTTTTGTATCAGCGTTGTATCAGGTGTTGCTGTGAAGTTGATCTATTGTCACACCTCTTTGTGGCGGTTAGTATCTAAGGGCTGTGTGCCTGATTTAATGTCCTGTCTTCTCTGGTTCTGACACAGTGAGTCAGCCTCTCTATGTAGCTCTGTGGTGATGGATTATACACCTGCAGCTACGAGGACTGCTGAAACTCCATCTCGACCCTTAAAGAGCACAGGGAATACCAGTTACCCGCCTAATCCTGACACAGAGACCAATGGACTGAAACACCTCTTCTGCAGCGACAGAATGAAGTGTGACGAGCACGGCGCTAATTCTATTTTTCTCAGACTAAATGTGATCTGTTGGTCATTTTTAGAAAACCATTTGAACATGTAACACGTTAATGGAGTTTTATTTAAATGGTAAGATTGATAGTTTTTGCATGTTGCTGTTTGGATTCGGCTTAGTTGCACCTCTACAGTAGATCATTGAAAAAGTTAGTTACTAATGCTTTATAATGCAGGTAATGTAAAGTAAATACTTGTCTTCTTTGAATTTAATTTATTTTTTCTCATTTTGTGAAGGGCTTAGTATAGTCTATACCTGTTGAAATTGTCCAACTCAAGATGATTCTTGTTGCTACAGTTATAAAGTTAGTGTACCCAACTTGGACAATGTTGCCCCTCTGGAAGGAAATTTTGTCAACAGAACATATCTATATGATATATCTTACATATAAAATCCTTTTCAAACAGGATCAGTTTCTGGAAAAAACTGTCATTCACTTTCAACCAATGGACATGCAGGTTCCTACCTAGCCATCCCGAGCTGGAGTTGGGCACGCACATGTCCGTCTCTGCACTTGGCAGTACAAAGCCCACCACAAACACCTCCACCCCATCGGACATGAGAGCAAGCCCCAGCACTAAGAACAGTTCCCACTGGAACCTCCCATGCCCACACTCCTGGATGATCAGCTCGTACTGCTGGGCCAGCTCCTCTTCATCAGCCTGTCTCTCCTGCTCGAGCTCATTACGGTCCCTTGTGGCATCTGACACGGGCTGTCCTATGGTAACCTGGCCATCCTTAGGCTTCTTGTTCCCAGCTGAAGGGATCCCCTGGTACTCGCCCTCGTAAATTTCATCCTCGTCATCGTGACCTTCTGTGGCATCACTGGAGCCCTCCTCATTGTCACGGTTACGGTAGCAATCCTCATCGTCATCCTCCTCATCTTGGAATCGTGAGTAGTTACGGTGGGAGGAGTACTCATCAGTGGCACGGTCCACCACTTTGTCAACCTTCTTTTTGGCGTGACGCTTGGCCTCCTTGACCATGCCCTTGGCCCCCTTAGCCAGGGAAGTCCTGTTATTGTAAGTGTCCTCCATTACGGCACCGGCAGCAGTTTTCACAGGGCTCCACGGGTTAATTAGAAGTAAAAAGAAGGAAAAAGGGAAAGAAAATAAAATTGTAGAGGATAGAGGGTTTGCAGGATCAGAGTGATCGGTGGGTCTTGAGATGACACAGAGGAACACAACTCTTGAGGCAGCAGTCACCACAGGAGGCAACCTACAATGGCTGTGGCAATCATCGACCAGGCTGAAAGACATAGGGGAAGAGTAAACAACATGTAAATAAATAAGAAGAGATCAGAGGAAAAATTGAAGGGTGAAACTAGATGGTTTTCATTAGATTCTGACCCTACGTTCATGGCCATCCCGGACTATAGATAGAACCCCACTGGCAGGAAAACTGCTGACTTATGAACAGCACTGTTAAAGAGAGGCTAATAGGCAAGGCTCTGCTCAAAATCAATTTGTTCCTAATAAGAGACTGAGTCTTTACAGTGGAAGTGACGATCCAACTGGAACGGGACTGTAGAATCTAAATCAGGCAAAAAAAAGAAAAAGCAGGATGAATTGACATACACATGATGTAGTACTTCATGCTCAGTGAGTAAAAGCCAGCAGTTATTGATTTGTTTTTTGTTTCAAACACTTAAAATGGGTCTTGTATACTTGCATAACGTCAGGTTGCCAGTTGCAATGCTAGAAACAAGCAACAATGTTTGTGTTTGAAATTTGACGGTACATGTTTTTCCATTGGGTGTGGTGGTTAGCGCCATCGCCTCACAGCAAGGTCCGAGTCCCCAGGGGACCCAGGACCCTTCTGTGTGGAGTTTGCATGTTCTCCCTGTGTCCACATGGGTTGTCTTTCGGTTCTCCGGCTTCCTCCCACTGTCCAAAAACCTGCATGTTAGGTTGACTGGACATTGTAAATTGCCCTTAGGAGTGAATGTGAGTGTGTGTGGTTGTTTGTCCTTGTGTGTCTCTGTGTGGCCCTGCGATGGACCGTCCAGGGTGTACCCCGCCTCTCTCCCATTGACCACTAGGATAGGCTCCAGTCCCCCCGCAACCCCATTAAGGAATAAGTGGTTACGATAATGGATAGATGAATGAATGTTTTTCATTTATTTTTATTTATATGTTTTTTATTTTATTTTTCCAAACCATCCAAACTGTTTTCCACCAATTATCTCATTGCAGTACTGGGCTTTTGAACGACATACTATCGTTGTCATAGAGCCAGAGAAGTCAACCAATGGTTGACAAAGAAAAATACCTGTACCACAGCTCAGAACTGAACCCTGTCCAGAATCTGTGACGGGAACTGAATACTAGACTTATGGTAAGAAACTATTCAAACATCTAAGACTGGGGAACCCCTTTCCATATTGACAGAGCAGAGATGGGAGGGAGGCCTCAGCTCAACAGTACAAATGATGTAACAGGATTTTATTTGAGTCATGCACACAATCACTCAGGCCTGTTTCTTACCACACAGCCAATCCAGTGAATTAACACTTTTCACTTTATTTTAAAACATTTATAACTTTGAGTGCATATTTATGAGCAGGGAGGAGATGGTCAGTACCGTCCAGCGTGTTCAGTTCCCGTGTGTCTAAGAGCTGCTTGCCACATCCTCTAATGAACACTGAAGCCTTGTCAGGAGGACACAAATCAAAGGGCCCGGCTCCAGCTCCCATAATGCAATTTTACTGGGCAAAATGACACTGCTGATTCAAGGTGACACCGCTAATTACTTTTGGCTCATTGGATGACTTTTGTGGTTGGGCATACACTTCTTTGCTCATCTACTGATTATTATTTTTAATACTTGCAGTGACACTGGTGAAGCATTTGATAGCCTGGATGAGCCATAATATCTCCATTTTTTCAATCTGATATTGGTCTCAAATAGTAGTATTACAAAGGGTTCACTTCAAGGAAAGCTAAATATTTTTTATCTAAGATGAATCCTTATTAAGTGACAGGATTCATAAAAACAATTCACCCTGAACGTTAAATAGAGCAGCTTCTTGTCAAGAGAAGTCCAATTCAATTTGAATTCCTCAAACAAAACCTGAGCAGGAGCATGTCAGAGAGCAGCGGTGTCACTGAACTGATACCCTTTATGGTTTAAGGTTTTAAGTCGTGGTGACACTTTTTTTTTATTTAAATGGGAAAAGGGCTGGGTACCGGTGGAGCCTGCCTGTCAGGGAATCAATGGAGTGTATAGTGGGGCACGCTGTCAGTGGTCATGAAGCTCAGAGGACACCCGAGCACACAATCAACCTAACCCCACCTGACCGCGGGATGAGGAGGCCCGCATGAGCAATGGGAACAGCCACAATCACAACTCAGCGACCGCCAAACAAATCAATCTCACCGTTATTGTGAGCTTTTTCAAACCACCCGTTAGTCCGCCTGCTTTTTTCTTTGGCTCTTTGCTTTGCGGAAAGTCCCCTCCATGTATTTTTTATATCATAATCAGCTTCCCTCTCCCATTATTGTTTGTATAGTAACCACAGTTTAAACATTTGATTGTCCAGTTATTTTTGACTGTATGGTGATATGAATATAGTGATGATGGCACGTGCCAGAAATACCGTGTATGCACACCGAGTTTCAGGGCGGAACTGACCTCTGTTATTAAGATAAAGAGAGTTAATATAGAATGTTTGACATTGTTAGATCATGTGAACCTGCTTTGCAATACCGCCTGTCGGCATGATGGATGGTGGCCCAGCTTTCCTTAAACCTCCTTAACCCACATAAGCGACACAGATTTGAAAACGAATTCAAACTCAAGTAAATGTCCGTAAAATGACCACTGTAACATTTGTGACACACATCCTTACCTCCAAAATGTGATATACTTTATATAAAAAAATTTCAAATAAATGTAGAGGTAATGGTCCGGAGTTTTTCAAGTAACATTCGGGAGTGTTGACCAAATTCAACTGTGATCAATAGAAACACATCCAAAAATCAAATAGAAAAAAGTGCTAAATTAGGTTTATTTTAAAATTAATCAGTTGCTCTTTTTTGAGTGTTCATACAATGTGGCACAACTGATCATATACGGATATTTTAAAAATTCACAATGTTACAGCCAGTTTTGCGAACGATATAGTTAACAAAAATTTAAAAACAATAACACCGGATAAAAACCTTTTAAATGTTATCCTTGAATTTCTTATTGCTATCTAAATGTAAGCGTTCTATTCAAAGATCCTCGCTCAATTGAAGTACCAGCTCTGGAAACCTCAGTCAGGTTTGGCACGTCAGTGTCCTGCCCTTTCAAAGACATGCGTAAGCACTGAGGCGGTCAGAGAAAGCAGGTCCAATCTCTAAGTGGGCAGAGGCGCATGTAATTCCATCAAAACGGAGAGCCTGTGACCTCATCTGGAAGGCAGAAGCACATCCAGCCAGAGTTGTCTTGGACTGGGAGATTACATCAAATGCTGATGCCATTACTGACTCAGTGGAGGAGGAAGAGAGGTCAGTGGTTGTATAGAAAAACTAAAGAAAATATTCGAAGATAAGAATATGAAATAAAAAGTTTAAATACTTTTCACCAACTATGATGATAAGGACTTTGCTGGTACAGATTATTTTTGGCCTTAAACAGTTGTCTACCAACTGAAAGCTGCTGGGAAAGTAACCCCAAGCCACCCCTAAGTGATCAATCAACATATGAAATTTTGTGACAGAGAAAAGCATACAAAACACAGTAAACACTGAGCTCTGCTGTGTGTGTGTGAATGGCTGAGTGTGACTTGTAGTGTAAAACAGCTTTAAGTGGTCAACTGGACAATAAAATTGTAAATAGGGCTCATTAGTACAGTTTAAAAGTAATAATGATCAACCTATACACTTCTAATAAACAAATCCTTTGAGTCAAAAGTCCATACTCTTTTCATGGTTAAGTGGTTTGATTCTTTATTTTATAACTGCTTACTTAAATTGAAGAAACAAAGGACAATGAACTGAATTGCAAATTTAAAAAGATGTACGCATACCCTATGGAATTTCCCCCTGTGCTGCCATTAGAAGATGTGACTGTTTTTCCTTGGAGATGAGGTGTATGCGTCTACTGGCTAAATATACGGCTCCCCCCTTTCCCAGACCTCACTGCTGTCACAATAAGTGGGAGACATGACACGTTTTTTGTCTGAGACCCATTTTGTTACAGCACTAAAACTAATCAGATGAGGAAAAGGAGAAAAAAATCTCTTTTACAGAGGACATTTACCTTTTCTTTCTGTTTGTCATATTGCTTTATTGTTTTTGCATGGTGAATGCCTAAATGAAAAGCATAATTTCCGTACAATAATCCCTCAGGTAGAAATACAGATAACAAGGAAACATTTGGAAGTAAAACTTTTCTGACCATGTGTTAATTCCTTGCCTTCCTACATGTCTGATTACTACATCAGAAGAAGCATACACTGTTTCTCAGAGCCCTCTGTAATCTCAATTTTACACAAAGAAAAATGTTTTATACCTGTTCATTTCTCCTTATCCACAGTGGCAAAACGGTAACAGAAAACGTCAGCGTGTGTAGTCCTGACTTCCTCAGTAAGTAGGCAGCTGTAGTCTGCAATCACTTTGCCTTAACAAGTTTTTTTTTCACTGAATGCCCTCTTCAGTGTTAACCCAGCAGGACTACCATAGCAGCCTTCAGATTGCAAACAAGGCACTTTGCCACAGATTTCCAGCTCACCGGCTGTGCGCCTGTCAGTCGTCTACTGCATCTTAACGTGCAGTTCATGGATGAGTCAGTTCCCTTTTCCTGCGCCCTTGTACTCTTTTTTTCCCTTGTTCTTTTCTTCTCCTTTTGGGTTGCAACACAGAGTGCTTAAACTGCCCCGGGCCAGGTGGCTGGACAGCACTCCAAACAGTACATGGCCAACAAAACTCCGCTCTTGCCAACAACCCAGGTTTTGCTAAATATTGCTGTTGCACTGAATATTGGAAGAGCTCTGAGCTGTGGAGAACACCACCCATAGGTTTCAAACCATTCAAATTCCCAGGTTTGCCACTTGAATCCGACATTTGACCCCAAATGCAGAGAGCAAAATATACAGAAATGAAAATGGCAGCTAAAAGTGATTGGATTTGACTATTTTAAAGATTTATAGATGGAAGCTTTATGTCTCTGTAAATCATGCTTATTTCTACCAAATCACAGAAATATACTTTTGAAGAAACCAGTCCCTCAGTGAGGTCAAAAGTAGGGGAAAAAGCTCATGCCAGGAAACATTTCAAACTTTTAACAAAGGGTACTAAAGCTTATGAATGCGTAATTTTGTCTTCCTGCATGTCAGCATCGTTTTGAGTTGAAATTGACGATGGAAAAGTCCAAGCATGTTAGCAATCACTCCTGCAGCCAGCATATATTCATGTTTAAAAAAATATAAAAAGTAATTACTCACCGTCATTTATAGGAGAAGAGTGGACTGAGACGAAAGTAAGCCATTACAGCGCTGCGCGCTTCCCTTTCCGCAAATAATGAAGATGTTGGGGGCTTTTCTTAAACTGAGCAGCAGAATCAGAAGTAACTGCCAACGCACGACAAGGCTTTTTTTCTTCTTTTTCCCCCCCGATGCAGTCCTCAGTGGCTGCAGCACTTCAGGAGAGAGGAGAGAGACAAGCGAGAGAGAAAGAGAGGGAGACAGTTTCGGGGGGGAGGGAGCGGGGGAGGGCAGAGTAATCAATAATTGTATTTCATTGAGTGATGTGGGCAATTCCGTCTGATGGAACAATCTGGATAGATGACTGACGTGAACCGCTGCAGCACACGCATGCTAAACAGATGCAAAAAGGTTTGATTTCAGCAACAAAGATTTTCCTCTTCAGCGCAAACAGCATGTGTTACAAAGCAGCGACGAAAAAAAAGACTTATTCTAAAGAAACTGCAGCCTCCGTTAAAAGTTTTTGTCAACTGCAAATATGAGATGCAAATATAACGAAAACATATTTCATTTGGGCGTATGATGCTTTCTTATTATTAGTGTTTTAATTCCGTCCTGGCCGTTTTCAGGAGCTGTATGAGCTCATTTTTTAAATGACGGCGGAAGCTGGAAGCGCGCAGAGCGTTGCTCTGTCCGAGGTCCTGAACGTTCCAGCAGCAGCAAGTGCGTCACGTTTGGATCAATATTCCTAAATGAAAGTCGATATTATGAATGTTCTGCGCATCTTCAAATAGCCAGGTGCTAATTTACATATTTTATGGAATAAAAAAAAGACTGTTTGGAGTTCAGGATGCCCACTGAGAGGAAATGTACCAATTTCCATTTCATTGCTACCTAACCAATTCCTCCGTTTTGAGCTTGGAAGAGGTACACAGATAGAGACAGCTTCAGTCCACACACCCCATGGCCCCACCCAAAGGATCCTGCCAGAGGAAATCACAGGATGTATGTATCTGCTTGTTAGCAGGAAGTGAAAAGAAGGAGCCTGTTTAATTAATTCAAGAGGCTCAATACTTATTCGAATACTGCATGATGGAAGATCTCATTAATCAAACTTTACAGAATGGTTGTTACTTAAATGTGATATCTGACAGCAAATCAGATCATTTTAATCATTTATGTTCATTTGTGCTGACTTTACAGGTATGCACAATAAATCAGATATTATATGATTAGTCAATGTTATATCAGACAATAAAGCCAAAAGACTTGGACATACCCAGGTTACAACAGTCCTGTGACTTTTAAATATCTTTTTTATTTAGATGAAGTTCTTCAGCTACGCATTACTTTTTCACACAGCTAATAAACAGTACCTACAGAGGGGGTAGGCCCATTGAAAGTGACCTACCAGTGTATATACAGTTCTTTTACAATAATTACTAAACCTGCAGACTTTTAAGGAAATAAATCGAGTTTTCAGATGAACTATGAGAGAGCTACTGCCTGTGCGCCCGCCATGTCAGATCCTAATGCCTTTGAAACTCACAAGTGAATCTTGGAGAAAGGGACAGGGACAGGAAAATAGCATAAAGTACCAGCACAGAGACATTCAGCCTCTCTGTATTCGCATCATTAATCTTTTAACAGCAGAAACAGGAAGACTCCACACAACTATTTTCATGAGTTGCAGCCACTGTGTCCGAGTTGCTATTCTCTCTATTTTTTCCATAAAAACATAATATCAATTACTTACTGTGAGAAACACCATACATCAATGAAATCCAGAAAATAATCACAAAGAGTAGGCTTTTGCTGTGGTTGTGCATTCTATTCATAATTAAACACAGTGAATTGCATTGTGAAGTGTACAAGGACACACAGAGACATACATTCAAAAAGAAAAGAAAGTACTATTTTTATTCATTTAAGGAGTCACAGAAGCAGTGACCTGGTGTTTCCAACTCTCTCCGCTTTTGAGTTTGTTTGTAGGGAAAGATTCCCCCCTCGAGCCACTCCATTTGCTTGTACTGAAGATATGAGAAGCACTTAGCTTAATGTACGGGACAGTAAAATAACACATACTCACACATACACATACAGAATACTGTGCATTCCAGTTTCCTCTCTCTTATGTTATCTTATATATACACATAAATCAACATCTATTCTTTTTTTTTGTCTATTTCATTTTACAGGTAACACTTTACTTTGTACACTTTCAATCTGTTTTTTCTGAATGAATAATGATGGGAAATAAATGAATAATTTATCAGTGATTAACCTGTCACTTCATCTGCAGAGGCTCCAAAGGAGTTAGAGCATGTCCCCGCAAACACTGGTATCTTTCCCAGCTCATCTCAAAGAAACAAATAACATATGATCATGCATGATCAGAGCCACACCTGTCGTAAAATGGAGAAGAATTCACGTCACTTCATGTCACCACCTTTTTCACACAGTAACGCACACACCTTAAGTTGCAATAAACAACAAGAATATTAACAAAAAAACTGTGACTCAAACTGAGTTAACTTTTAAAATCACACCCACATGTTTCCCCGCCTTTCCAAGATGCTCATTCGTTTAGATTAAATGACATTTTCTCAACTTCCTTTGAGGTGGGTTTGTTTCAACACTATGTAAATAACTCATACGAGCTATTACAAAGGTTCTATCTTGATCTTATTTGTACATTTAAAAACACCTGAATTGTATTGCATGGTGTTCACACAATTTTTCATAACAGTATCACATACATCAGTTGTAGCATCTTTTAGTTTACAGCATAGCACCTCCGTCCAGAGATAGACTGAATGAATATGAAACCTGCAGAGAGGTGGAGGTATAATGGAACATCTGTCTGCTGTGTGTCTTCATCCATATTTACACAAATAGATGTGGACACTTGTGATAATGGTGTGTGTTTCTGGAAATAGAAGCACAAGCTAAGTGATTTTGGATTCCATCTTTACTGTCAGTCTCCACTGCTCACCTGGGTTACAAGTTCACGCTCAACTCAGCTTCCATCGTTCTGTGGAGATGTGCTTAATGCACACAAAAGCGATACAAAATATTCCACCTTGTTGAATATTATCTGTTTATTATCAGTTAAAATGTTATTTGAGTTCAAATGATGCATCCATGTGCTTAACCTTATCTGGCAAATTTGGTGCAAAAGCACTCTGAAAGCAAAGCGAGAGGACACCGGTGTCATCGACAGAGGCGTGTGATGGATTTCAGTGGCCCGAGGGGGAAGTCCTAGTCCATCAAAATGTGACGAAAACTAATTTGAAAACAGCAGGCAGCTATGAATAACTATATGATGTGTTCAAGTAACATTGTGTTCGGTGAGAGGTCATTATTGTCTCCTGTGAGAAAAATGGACTGATAACATTACGATTAATGATAGCACATGAGTTGTTGTCTTCAGGAGTTATGGCACTCTGCAAATACGCCTGACTGAAAATCTATCACAGGCAGAAACAATTTCAAACTGAGTTTGTGATCAGTTTTTACTCCCAGAGTGAAATAGATGACATAACTCATACTTTATGGTTACGGGAATTAAAAGAGGGAATTAAACATTGCAAAACAAGTCCTGTAACAAAAAAAATCCTTACCAAAGTCACCTTAAAACAGGCTGAAATTTAGTTTCTTTCTACCATTGCAAGTTCCTCTATAGTCTATAATGTTGCTGTGCTAAAACACCGGAGGGAAAAAGTCAAATGGATTGTGATTATTGTCCTGGAACAGATTGAACAGGCTATGAGAGACGAATGTGAGCTGAATCCCATTTCAGCTCTCAAGCCCGGGTGCATTCCCTTTGCTGAGAGGACAGTAAAATTTACAAAAGGGTTCTAAAAAAGGGTTTAAGGCAGTAATACTAGCTTTAATCTTACTGCTATCAAAAGCAGATTATTACCTTTTCTACTACAAATAGAAAACATTATACAGAGTAGGTACTGAGTGGAGGTATTCTATTGTATGTTTATCCTAATCTCTAATACAAAGAATTGTTTCTCATTCAATACATTGTTGTCATGAGAGTCAGAAGGCTGGTGTGCTTGGTACTGACAATTGTGATAAATCATAAAAGCAAAGAGCTGGTTTTCTTTCTTTGCGAGATTACCGTACTATCACCAATGTGAACTATGCATTTCAGGATTCTTAAAAGTCAGCTCTCAGGTCATGTGGCAGAACTGACAGGACACCTTTGGACAATGAAGTACTCCCAGCCAGGTGGTGATAAGGCTCATCACCAACAGTTCCAACTGCAGCTCTGCCATGGCTGAGAGAGACCATATGTCTCTCCTCTCTGGAGTCTGTTATAAACCCAGGACTGCCAAGCTGCTAGGCCTAACCCACATATGCCTCGTAATGCTGTTAAGCACTAAGTCATCAAGCGGGGTTTAAAGAATAGCAGCAGCTCACTTTGTAAACATTCATCTGTCTTGTTCTCGCTCCAGTGAACAACAGAGTAATGACAACAGGAAGGTTCACAGGGTGGTGGTACTCCCCAAAGACTTACACCTTCTTCAGAGAGGTACGTTTTCTTCTTTTTATCATATTAATCATCTGATCTATTTATAGTCACACAATTTGGAAATCTTGAATTCTCTTAATGGGTAAACGTCCATCATTTGGCAAAAAAATAATATATATATGTTTAAATAAGTGGAGTATAAACACTGTACACTTATTTTGTATCGTTATATTGAAAGTATGCAAGTATAAGTTCATACAAAGAATAAGCTGAATATACAAAATCATATGCATTAATATCACAATATAATTGCATGAGGAGAACTACCTCGGAATTTTTAAAACATCTTTGGGATCTTATCCAATATGGGATTTATGTTAACGCAGTTAAATTACTACTATCTGACCAATCGACATATAAACCTACTAAACTCTGTATTGTCTGATTGCCCAAATCAGCGTGGATCAGACAAACTGTCCAAATTTAACACACCGCTAATTTTCCTTTAAACAGCAGGGGCAAATCCTTTTCCGTTTATCGTTCCCATGGAAATGATTGAACCAATCGTACGTGATTTAGCATGAGCTGTCATACACAGCAGCCAATCAAGACGCTTGTTGTTTGAGGGTCAGTCTGTTTGAAATGGCAAAGCAAGCACTTTCCAACTGACGCCGACTGCAACCTGCGATAAGCGTGGTACATGAATAATAAAAACAAGTAAGTATTTCAGATCAATTAGGATACATTTACTGACTGTATAAGCGTACTTTCCTCTAAAGGTTCAGTTAGTTTATGTTTTTTTGGTTTTCAGTTCTCATTAAAGAGTGTATCGTTTAAACATTTAACGTTAGCCCTGTTTTGTGTAGCTAACGTGTGTTTACAAGAGCGTTTAATCTGAAGAAACCGAACCGAAGTTTCTTTTCCACAATAAACCAACTGTTTTATTGCTTTATCTCTAAGAGCACAGACACAATTACTAGTTGGTCTTTGGAGAACAGGTCGTATGGATTGTTTTAGGGGTTCAGATAAAGTTGCTTTTGGATTTCAACTGCCACTAAGGGAGCCTCTGAAATATTTATTTTAATGTTTATTTCAGATTGTAAAATCTGCATTTGTTTTTGGTCATTACTGCACCCATTATTTCAACTTATGGGTTATCGTTTGTTCCTTAAACATCTGTATGTTTTTCCTTTTAACTGTCACTCAACTAATTTCATATATATTTCAGAATCAGATCAGAGAATTAGGTTTATTGCCAAGTAGTAGTAGTAGTAGTAGTACCTACAAGGAATTTGCTTTGGTGTTTGGTGCACAACACTTCTATGAGAAACAAGAAAGGACATACAATGTAGAAATAAAAATATAGAATAAAATAAATAATAATAAAATAAAATATTGAATGTCATATATATATATGTCATATATATAATGTCATATATATAATGTCATATATATATATATATATGCATTTTTGTTGGCTGGTGCTGTTTTGTTACATAACTTCCATTACTACTTCTGTACCCCCTATGTACCTAGATGTCTTCAGATGAAGAAGAACCAACCAGTCCTGCTATGCCCAAAGACTCAGACAGGGGCAGCTCTGCGTCCTCTGAGCTACAGGTGATGAGAATAAACATGTACTCATTTTAAATTCAAACAAAAAAATGTGACACATCTTCACAGTGAAATTTCTTTGAGAGTCATCATTTTCTGTCTAGATTCAGCTAATAATCCAATACAATTCATTGGATGTGACAACAGCAATCAATGTCACTAAAATAAGTATGTAAAAAAACTACAGATTCTCAACTTGAGTAAAGTCTGACATAGAATACTGCCATAGATAATTTGAAATTTAATATTAAAACATGCACGTGGGCATGAGATAGGAGATGACGTGCCAAGTAAGGCAAATTATGTATGATCTAAAACATAGAGGGGAAAACCTGGATGAAACCAGGTTTTATATGCATGTATCCTTGCTCCAAAAATGTTTATTTCTTGTGCTTGATTTAACAGGAAGAGTATGAGGAGCTCCTCCGATATGCTGTTATCACTCCCAAGCTTGAGCCACCTAAAGGGGCTCATCTGAAGGGTACAACTTCCCAAAACAAAGATGGCACAAAGCTACAGCACCTACCAGGTATGTCGGCTTCCCTCTGTGGACAGGACACATTGATACATGCAAATTTTGCTGAGTGCTTATGACAGAAAGTCAAAATCAGGCCTTTCAGACACTGCTGCCCCTATTATCTGATCAGCTGTCAAAGAGGATGTGCCCCCACAAAAAATGGAGGGGGGACGACTGTCTTAGTTTGTCATCTTTATTTTTCAGTTTATAATCCGGTCAGATTGTTTAGATATTAGGCAACTGTTCCTCTGGTCTTTTTACCACTTCTTAAACAGTCAGCCCCCCTCCCTACGTGTAGCTCTCACTGGAAGTTTAGTGCTTTAACTGTCATTGAAAAGCACACAGAGACATAGAGAACGGAAAGGCTGATTGGCAATGATCTCTTGGAACTCTGCCCGCACAGCTCTTTAGAGTGTAGGCTTTCTCGTTGCCCCCTGCAGAATTTAATTAAGATATTGACATGAAATGCTTTCCCAGACAAGTAAGCATGCTCACTTTATTCAGCACTCCACCATTATATCTTCTGTTTTTTAATCTGCTTTCTGAATTTTACTCTCATCTTTAAATCACTGATTGCATGTCAGAGTCTGTTTAGAAAAACTAAACATTTTTGTTTATTTTCAACCATTTTGTTTTACCCTTGAAGTCTGATGCAGCTCCTCTGTGTTCTTTCAGATCCTGCAGAGGAAGCTAAAGATGGGAGGCATTCCAGCAAAAGTGTAAGATCATCACAGGCCTCCCCCCTGATTGTTGAGCCCTCCACACATTCAAGACTCTTCTTGGGTAAATTTAATTTAAACACAAAGAAAAACAGTGAATGTAAGATAGGTGTTTTTTTTTTTGTATGTGCGGTATATCAAACATGCTTAAAACACCTCATCCATTAAATTGCACTTTTTTTTGTTTATCATCCTGTGATAACATGTTTGTTATTGTGTTTTCTGCCCTGCAGCAGATAGAACGGAAGGATTGTCTGGCAAAGCATCTGTGCTCTCAAACACAGTGAGGTCCAGGTCAAACAGCCCAGACCCCCAGGAGTTTACTGTGACAGAAATGTTCATCTCAGAGGAGAACATTGTCAAGATGGAGAGTATTCTGGACACATGGAGCAACAGCCTGAAGGTTAGTTTGTTTTCCCTGTACAGTAGAACTCTTTCTCCATCAATCATCCATCCATTCATTATTGTCTCCTTCAGATCAAAACATAATGGTTTATCCCTAAATAGAACTGAGGCCTACTTACAATTAATGACTTTTAACATCGACACAGACTTGGAGATTTATTGTAAATGAGAATAATTTGATGAGTAATTAAGGGTTTATGAGACGGTTTAAAATTAAAGATATTGAGAGTCTCAGAACAATTAAAAAAGAAACTAATGTATAGAGTGTAGTTTGACAAAAAATCATTAAACAGATCTAAAATAATAAATCATTTTACAAGACTTTGCAATAAGAATTTAATACAAATGTGCTTTTCCTGGCTGAGTCCCAATGAAGAAAAATGAAGCCAAGTGGTCATATTTGTTATTTTGATTATTTTAATAGATGAGCATTAAGTCTCATGACAGCATAGTTTCCGTCTTGAAAATGCAATCATGTTTAATGCCAGTATATTCTCTGCTATTCACAAGTATGGGAATCATTTAGGTTTTATTAAGCTTTTACTGTAACCATAGTATAAGACACACATACTGGAAAGACATACTTTCAATTCTAAGTATCTGTATTTGACAGTTCATTATTTGCTAAAATGTGACAGTTGCGACAGCCTTAATGACCAGGTGACCAGGATTGGGCTTAAGTTCACAGAATGCCTTTTTGAAAGGTATGACAGCACTACTCGTATGGGAAGCTGTGACCTTTTAATTGTGTCTCTCCCCCAGTGGAGTGACTCCAGAAAAGGTGGCTGGCCCCTTGTGGGAGTCTGTCTTGCCCTTTTCTGCTGATGTTGTACAGGTCATTCACGGAGAGCAGATGACAGGCAGTCACCTGCTAATCACTGTTAAAGAGCAGAGTTTGGCCATAGAAAAGATTTAAAAAAACAAAAAAAATCTTAGCCTGTAGCCAAAAATGTAGGCTCCTGCTTGCTTTAAATGTTTTTTTTTTTTTTTAAGCTTTCTTTGAGATTATCTCAAGCATGTTTATGTCTGACATTGGATAGTTCACATTGTGAGCATTTAATGGTAAACTAAGTTGTTCTGTATGCACAGGCATTCATTTTACTGAATTTTAAGCAAATCTATTAAATATCTCATTTAAAAACATCCAGCGAAACATAACTTGAAAGAAAATCTGCAGTGCCCACATCTCACTTTTAAAAAATAGCATGTATTTACATCCATATCTGCGGAAATTGAGTCCCACTGTCCCTCCGCCTGTTTGCTAATTAGTCCAACGTGCTGACTGAGCTTCGGAAGTGGAAGTTTGCTTTTCTGGAGCAACACAAGCTGGAGATGATGAAGGAGAGGGAGAAGCATGCTGCCCAAACAGCTGTCCTAAAGTCGGAGCTAGATGGCC
This sequence comes from Menidia beryllina, assembly GCA_013363375.1. NCBI lineage: Eukaryota > Metazoa > Chordata > Actinopteri > Atheriniformes > Atherinopsidae > Menidia > Menidia beryllina. Next base: position 3,212,131 of record JABUIW010000162.1, on the reverse strand, counting down.
TTAAAGAGCTGCTGCAGACCTATGAGACGTCAAACCAGAGAAAAGATGAGGTATAGGTATTGATTTGTTTTCTCTATCTTTTTACAGTTAGTATTTATGGTATGGATTTATCCTGTGCCATTTTTGTGAGATTATCTCCATATTCTCTTGATAAAGTTATCATTTCGGGAGTAAATGTTCTTTATGGGCATATAGTCCAAGTCAAATGCCTTACATTGACCCTTCAGTGCATAATTTGAATGTTTATTGACTTAGCTGGTCCTTTTTGGTCAGCGTTTTTCATATTCTGACAGTTCCAGACCTCATTGAATACTCAAACTTTTGCTGTCATGTATTATGTAATGTTAAGCTCTTCGGTGAATATGATTATGCCATGCCTGCTTTCCAAAGAAACATTTTCTTTTTTATTTCCTCTCACAGATGATTGCGAACCTGAGCCACGTGTTGGACAGACAAAAAGAAAGTGTTGAAAAGATGAGGGCTTTTACCCATTGGAGACTTAAGTACATTGAAGCCAAGGAGGAGGTACACTTTTCAGCGATTACCACAAGTTTAAAAATGGGTCTTATGTGATATAAATGGGCTAGTCTCTCATGACAAAAACTCGTCAGATAGTATGAATGATCTCCCCCCACTGCTCTGCATTGTTCACTTTAGTGGGATGTAAGCACTCCTCAAACAGTTTGTTAGACACTCATACATGTTTTGTGGATTTTCTCTATCAGACAGAAGGTGCTAGTAGGGTATTAGTTACTCACTATTCTTTTTTTAATATATATATTTGCCACTTTAAAATGATTAATACAGCTACATGACAGCCAGTGTCTCTGCAGTTCCCACTTTTATAAGTTCACAAAATAACTAGGAAACTCAGTGACTCGTACAGAAAGTCTTCCACGTGGGAAATGATGTGGTGTGGTTACCGAAAGTGAACGGTGTAATTATTACCTTTTGAGTATTTTCATGGACTTTTGCTCCCCCGACAGGCTCAGGCTGGGCTGATGGCACAGCAGCACTACAATTTGCAGCTGAAGAAGAAGGTGTGGCTTGGCTGGCACTCTCTAGTTCAGAAACACTGGAAGGTCACGATGGAGCGAGCCTGCCGATCAAAGGCTGAGGAGGTCTGCTCCCGCTTATCTACAGATTATGAAGCCAAGCTGGCAGAGGTAAATAAGTACGGGTGACCTGAGGATACGGAGACTGGTGAGACTGCCCTGCTGGATGGATTTCACTGCCTAAACTGTAAAGCTTTAAATTGAGGGATTGCCGTGCATTTACATTTAATGTATAGTCACAAAGTTTAATATTTGTCCTCTACAAAGAAACTCGGCCTTGTGCATAGATGGGAAAGGTTTAAGCAGGAATAGAAAGCAATGTAACATCATTTGGGTTAATGATACTGTTGGGGTTACAGACAGAACGTATATCTGAGGTGCCTAAGTTATGGTGAGAAGACTGAAAGTCAGAAGCTCAGCTTTGATAGTTTCACTTTTATCTTAACTGAATTATTTGTGGACTGTCTCCATCTTCTTTTTCCTGTCCCTACAGCATTGCAAGGCGTTGGAGAAAGCTCAAGCAGAGATCCATAGACTAAGGTTAGAGCGGGAGCAGTATGAGGAATCTATGAAGAAAGCCTTCATGAGAGGAGTATGTGCTCTTAACATGGAGGCTCTCACCATGTTCCACTCCTCAGAGGGCCGGCCGCAGCAGCCTCCTGCTCACGAACAGCACGGTCTGTAACAGAACTTCCTGACAGGCTTACAAACGAGTATTATTTCCTGAACTGGCTGCCAGGTCTATGTCTGTTCTTATTCAGTGGCTCATTTAACTCGAAATGAGGATTTACAATCTTAGACAACACTTTGTGTTGAGCTTGGTTGTTTTTGTGAAGCACATCAGTGCTGAAGTTGGGTCTGATTGTCGTACCCGGCTCATCTGCTCATCCATCTGCTCCCAGATTTAATGAGTTTTGAAACCTAGTAGATGAACACTTGTTTCCTCATCATCATTATTCTTAATGAGCCGTTTTTGCCAACACCTATCCAGAATGTTTTCTTTTTTATTCTTAATTATTAACAAGCTTTTCCATTACAAGAAAAGTTTTTGTTTTAAATGATATATTCCAGGAATTTTGTCAATAATTCCAGGCCATCCAGAAAGGATGAATAAACTATTATCAAGAACATATGTTGCCAGTTAGCGACTCAGTTACAACCATTTATTTCTCTATTTTTCTTTCTGGTAGGTTCTTTGCCACCGCGGGATGAGCCTGCATCCGCCACACTAGCTCAACTTCAGCCATATGCCACCTCCTCCACAAGGTTCAGTCCAATCCATTTGGAGCACACAGAACCTTCCCACAGTGAAACGGATATGGTAAACCTACTTAACACAACTGTATCTACGTTTACGCTTTTGTTAATCTTTGACTGTTTAAATTCATCATTAAGCATATTTGTATGTCTTTTCCTCAATTTACTGCAAAGACCAATTAAATAAATATTTGCACTGCGATATTTATAGTGTAAATATTGATAGCTTCTGATTTAAACAGTTGCACTTCCTCTAAATTCAGCTCCCATTTCCCTGTTTTTCTTAGGTGGGGTTGAGAGCCCCGCTGTCCCAAGACGAAGTGCTGCCTCCCACTGCAGTGGTGCACAGCTCGCTTCCACTTGGAGGCATCGCAAGTTCTCATAAACAGGTTCATGTTTCACTTGTTTTTTATATATATATATATATATATATATATATATATATATATATATATAATTTTGCATATATATTACATATATAAAATACTTTGTTTCAGGCCAGCCGTGTTGTGACAGCAAGCCAACAAAAACCCTCAAAGACTGTAACGGCTCGCATCACTGCACGTGCTGATATTAATAAAGCAGCACGCAACAATCTCCAGGTCATGGGAGTGGCTCCACCCATGAGCTCTGTGGTCGTTGAACGTCATCACCCGGTTACACAGGTAACGTGACACTCTTTACACACCATGAGTCGGTAAGCGATGGAATGGAACTTTTATCCTCTTTGTCTTTCATGCTCACAGCTCACTATTGGACAGGCTACAGCTGCCAAGTTTCCCCGATCCTCACAGCAGAGCCACGCTTCCCCCGCAGGCCGAGGGTCTTCCCGAACACACACCGGCTCCTGCCATGTGCACTCCATCAAAGTCGTCGACTGATCACTCAATCTAGTGTTGAGGTTTAAAGTCATCCTATGCAACAAGATATGCAATACCCATCTTACCATTAATGTTGCACATGTTTCATTGGAAAATTTTTTCAGTGTCCCTTTATTCAGTTCACAAATGTGAAGAGACTTCTCAGGAAAGTGAAAACAGTTTTTTTTAACCATATCTTTTTTAATTGTCAAAATGGACATTGATTTCTTATGAAGGTTTTAATTAAAATAATGCATAAACATGTACCTCACTACATAGAATGCCATATTTCTGTGTTAGTCCATGTTGTAGCAACAATTCAGCACTGTAAGTTCTTCACTTAACAAAAGCCATATTGTGTCGCTAGAATAAATATTTTACTTCTGGCTTTGTTTTAAAATCAGTGGCTGACAATTCTTTAAACTTGCAGCAGTCCTCCTCATGAAAGACAACAGGATCCATTTCGGCTACTTTCTGCCTCCGTCCGAATCTTATCTGGAAAACAAATGAACAAAGGTCTGGCACACGTCCCGGAAGCACAGATGCCTTTTCATATTGTCAGAATATTTGACTGTGTAAACGAAAACAAAAAATGCTGAAGTTAGCTGAAGGCACCTGCAGCTTTCCTGTTCCCAGTGACAATTAGGCCCTGGTGCAGTTCTTTAGCGGGAGATCTCTGAGCCAGCTCCTCCCCGTGGATCCAGATCAGCAGCATCCTGTTCCCATGCTCTTTATAGCTGTGCTGACCTGCGGACAAAACACAGCACAGTGTATTTAGATAAGCAACTTACCTTGTAATTATGCTTTAAACTATCATCAATTGCATAAATATCCTTCTAGAAATTATTCCAGATTTATGCTCATGTAATATTTGAATAGACAAGAATCATTATTTGTTTTGGCAACATGTTGGCATGAAGGGGGTTATGTCAGATATGCAGTTTCCAGAAGCTAAAAGACTGTCCAGGGTTTCTGTGTCACTGCACCTGTCCACTGCTCCTCGATGGCAGACACCTGCTCTTGAGTGAAGCCCCAGTGTTCTGCCAATCTCTTCCAGTCTCCTGCTTTCAGCAGCTCGTATGCCAGGCGCCACACCATCGAACGGAGTTGCTTGGTCTCAGAGCGATGGTCAAGTTTAAACGTAAGTGGATACTCGTTGTGAACACTTTCATTAAGCTCGGGGTTGGCCTGAAAGGGCAATTAAATCATGTAGAGGACTGATATAGGCCACCGGCCCCAGAATACACCGGCGAGCAGGAAAAGATTATTGGTCTGCCATCAACGCACATGATTAGCAATATGAAGGCCGGGGTTTCAAATCAATAAATCTAGAAAATTGTGCAAATTAAATTGAAAGATAATTGGCTGTCATAATTGCGATGTTTGCGGTGAATATAATGATTGATTTTAAGCTGATATCAAAAGATGGATTATAGCACTCATGATATTTCCAAGCATAAACTGACTCTCACCTTTCTCCAGACGTAATATCTTTCTGCTTTGATTATCATGTCCACAATAATCGCCTCATTAGCTCTGGCTGCGACGCCCAAAGCCGTCTTACCCTGCTGCTCCGAATCCAGCGACATGCAGAAAACACATCGTAAGGACACAAGGAAAGTGCGTTCTCTGTTCCACAGCAACACTGTTTGGATTCTTACTCTGTCTGGGAGTGTTAGATCCATATCAGATTTAAGGAGCATTTCTACAACGTCAGCTCTGGCCAGCTCTGCAGCAAGATGCATGCTGGTCTGGGACCTCTGACAGAGCACAGCACGGCACAGGGCAGTTAACATTTGACTTGTTTGGTGTTGTTCACGTATGCTATGATGTTGAGCTTGATCATACCATATCTGTGATGTTGATATTGCAGCCTGCCTCTATAAGATAATGGATGACAGGAATGCGAGTGTTTTTCACTGCCAGGTGGAGAGGTGTCTGTAGGTGCTGAGAAGAAAAGCAACAGTAAGGAAAGTCAGAGGTAATACTTTTGCTGCCAAACCTATAAATGATCAGAAAAACTGTAAAACGTGTCCTACTCCCATGAGCCTGCCTCATGTTTGATTACCTGGTTTTGAATGTCCATGTAGGCATTGTGCTGTAAGAGGAGTTTGACCAAAGAAGTGTCTCCTCTCTCTGACACAGAGTGGAGAGCACTGCATCTGGCCTACAAAGAGCCAGTTTTAGTTGAATTTTAGTTTTCACACAAGTTGAACCTTTTGATAGAATGGTTTAGTCCTCAGAGCCAGTGTCACATCTCACCGTACCACTGTGAGGATGTTGGGGTTGCAGTCAGCCTCCAGCAGAGCCAGGACACATTCCTCATGGCCGCTGTCTGCAGCCTGATACAACGCCGTCTCCCCATCCTGGAACACAAAAGGTAAAGGTTTATGCACACTCATGTAGAATATTCTCTAACAGTTGTATTTCTCTTTAACGACAAAGAACCAGACAACCTATCTGAAATAGTTTTATGCTTAGAAAGTTGGGTAGCATTAAGTAGTACAGTAAAATTGTTGTTTTAGACTCTTTGGCCTAAGGGGTCAGTTTGTTCAAGAAATATTACTTTGGTTTAAGTAGAGCAAGATCAAATACTATTGTGTAATCTCATCATGTTTAATATATGTCAATATCAAGTACAACCACTATAAAGGAGTACATTACAACACAGTCACAAAGGTAACTTAGAGAGGATGTTTACACTGATTATCTACCATATTGACTTCATCCCGAGTACCAAAGCTCTGCAGCAGCAGTTGGACAGCATCCAAGTGGCCGTTCCTGGCAGCTAAGTGGAGGGGCGTGTCCCCTCTCTGCCAGAAGGGAGGGAGGGAACCAACACACATCAAAGAGTGTTTGACTTTGAGCTTTTTTTTTTGTTTGTGAAGTGCAGATAACGCAGATGTCAAATAAACGCATGTGTACTTTATGACCAAAAACGTCAGCAACACACACCTTATTTGGCTTCATGGTGGCCATGTTATAGGGTACCATCAGTTTTTCCAACATTTCAACGCACCCGTGTTCTGCAGCCAGTGCAAACGGCTGGTGTCCTGACTGAAGCACAGGGACAGAGTCACTGACTGCAGGCGCAGGAGGAGACGAGCTTTAGAGCGGAGAGCAGATACCTGGTCATCTTTGTCCAGTTCTTTCATCTGCAGGTCATCAATGATATATTCCAAAATTTCCGTGTGGTTGTTAATGGCAGCACAGTGCATTATGTTCAGTCCCTCCTGAGACAGAAGTCCATCACAGCACGGTTATTGCCTTTTTATTTGTCAAAAAATAATATCGGGGGGGCTATTTTTGTTTATAGGTCAGAGGGCTCTCACCATGCAGCTTTACCTTGTTTTCAACCTTTTGTTCAGCCCCAGCTTGCACCAATAATTTCAGGATTTCCAAACTTCCAAACCAGGCCGCTAGGTGAATGGGTGCCACGCCATACTGTCGGAGAAAGTTTGCTTACAGTTATATCTTAAGCTGTTGTTCGTGGCGGAGACTTTTCAAAGTGTCGCACCTTGTCCTTTTGATCCACCTTGACCCTGCACTGCAGAAGATGCTGAACGGCCTCAATGTTTTTGCCCGCCACTGCGAAGTGAAGGGCAGTCCTATTGTGCTGCGTCACACACCATGAACAGTATGTTAGACGTATGCACAGCATGTTATTTTGTTAATCTGGTATTTAAAATGGTATGGAGTAATGCATGGCTACACAGTGCAGTCAATCAGACCCACCACATTCCTTGCATTGGGATTCAGGCCTTTTCTGAGCCTCTTCATGGCTTCCACATCATTCCTCTTTGCTGCTTCCATAAACTGCTTCTCTGCCTCAAGCACTGCTCAACACAATGTATTATTTTATGTAGCTGATTAGAAAGGGGACAGTTAGATCATGTAGAAAGCTGTACAGCTGGCTAACTTTTAAACCTGGGTATAAAATAAGTGCCTTTTTTCCATATAGTCGAGGAAAACTCACACATCTCTTTGTTGTCAAAGCTGTTGTCTTTCACTTTGTCCGAGTGTTTGTGGAGCATGAAGTCGGCAAAGCCCCTCATAGTCTCTGGTTGCACCCACTTTCGAGGGTCCAGGTTCTCTGTCTTAGGACTACGCTTCTTGATCATGGTCTTCAAAGCCAAAGCCCTTCTCTCCATTGGGTTAAAAGTGTAGAAATCCTTACCCTGTCCCACTCAGTCACAGCTGTTGCATAGCCGACGGTAAGAGTTGAAATAGCAGTGAACACCTTTCTTTTCTCATTGCCATGGGGCTGATTCATGTTTGCTTTACCAGCTAACGCCCTATAGAAGCCTGCTGATAGCGCCAGAGTATATTTAACATGCAACTAAACTTTGGCGTAATCTCTCAATCACGAATAACAAGATTTACAAAGATTGACACAAGGTAGTGCTTTAACTTCCCAGGAAAGTTAGGCCAGAGAGCACGTGTTGATTTTCAGAAATGGATCAGCTTCACTTTTGGCCAACACGTTGCGTTTTTCTGCTAAAAACAGTTCAGTTTGTTCCGCCTCTGGCTTCATTTTCTACAGCTCACAGTTCATCAAAATCTATTTGACTGAAAGGCGTCATCTAAAAACAGTGTTTTGATTATAAAATATCAGAAAGTATTTCTCAAATAGAATATTTATTTATCTGATCATTCTCTGTCTTCATGAATAGTTGCATAATATTAGCGGTGCAAAAATAAATACAACAAATTCCTTAAAATACACCAACACAAAATTGCAATATGTACAATCTCACAAAGTTATTCAGATTCACATGAAACACAGGAAATAGCTATTTTCATGCTCCATGTAACGTGCATTAAAATGATAAACTTGCTGAAATCAGTTAAAACATCTTAATATATGGCTTAAAAGCAGGCGTAAGTTAATCAATGCAAGTGCGTGGCTTTAAGAAGGAGCCTGGACATGGCTTTATGGGCAGTGATATTCAGGATACTGCAGAGCTGCTTAGTCAGCGGTATGGTTCAACCTGTGCAGCCAAACCACTTCGTCCAGACTGGCATCCTGCATGAGTGACCATCACCTGAAGAACTTGTCTATAGTGTTGCAAAGGCCGAGGCTTTTAGGTTTTTTGGAAGGAGGAGAAGACGGCGAGTCTCGTCTGAGTCGAGAGATAAACAAAGTTAGCACAATAAAACAGTGTGAAGACAATTATGACAGAGATTGAACTGAAATCCGTCTAAAATAGGTCCCACCTTTTGCTCTTGCCTTTGCTTGTTTGGCGTGAAAGGAGATGTCCTCTGTCTACAATCAGAAAACAGACACTGAGTGATGTGCACCGGGGGAAAAAAGAAACCCGTCTAATCCCTTTTCCAGGTACAAAAGAAAAAGAAAACATCCATTGAGGAGGGACACAGTAGCAGCACCTCCTCTGGAACATAAAGAAGGTGGTTTCAGAGGCAGGCTTGTTTAAGAGGACGCCAGGCATCAGCACATTGTAGGAAATTGACAGGTAGGAAGTGATTTAGCCATTTCCAAGGCTGAGGCAAAGGGCTCCTCTAGGGGTAAAATAGGATGTCTGAATCACAACAAACTTCTCACACAATGAAGCTGTCAGTAGAGGGTCATAGGTCTCTGACAACCCTTCCAATAGACATTGCTTCCATTCACTTTGGTGGCGTCACACACCAACGGTTTATGGACATTTTCAGCAGGATGGCGTCTGTCCCCAGACAAAGGATACCTCCTCAGACTTTAGATTCAGGCATGAACAAATGACGTACCTTGATCTGCACGTCGCGCACGGAGCAAGATGAATAATCACCTGACTGCTTAGCACCAAACAGCAGCAGCTGAACACAGTGGGGCATTTAGCTAACGTAGAGCGGCATACACCCCTCAGCTCTAACAGGGATGGATTGAAAATAAATATTGGGCTCCTCAGGTGGTCGAAACAAATGTTGCCAGGTCATCACTGAATGTTACCAACCAACATTTGTACTGTTTCACCAACTTCTATCGCCACTCTTAATAGGCCAAAGAACTCACTAACGGCAGGTTTAATGATGGAACACAACAACAAAAAAAGCCCGCAGACAGACGCTTACCTGCGCTTTTGCAGTTTTTAACTGCAGACGGATTTCTGGGGGGTGCCGTCTGTCCCCCGAGCTCCACGATGATGTCCTGATTCAGGCAGAGGTCAACATGGCTGTTGAAGACAGTGAGGTCATCAGTGTCCTGGATCAGCTGGCACACTGGGCAGATGAGAACGGGGCGTTCCCCCTGGTATGACTGAGGCTGCGGTGACGTCACAGGCTTGTTTTCCCCTTTGACCAGCAAAGCCTTTGGCTCAGAGTCCTTCTTCAAGCCTGGCCGGCCTTCCCCAGCCTGAACTCTGCTCGTCTCATGGGGCGCACTACTCATCGCCTTCTCCTCTTCCACCTCACCCTCTGCCCGCTCACACTCTTGTTGGTCATTCTGTGGATCTAAATCTGAATCTTCTTCTGAAGATTCCCCTTGCTTTGCAGATGCTTCGTGAAGACAGCCATCTATATGCTTGTTGAAAACACTCAAATCAGTCGTCTCCACCGGCCTGAAACACACCGGACACGTGAGGGTTTCAGACTTTGTTCCAAAGCCCGATGTGGACGCCTGGGCCTGCTTAGGAGAACCGCATTTGTTTCCTGATTGGTCTGAGGCAGCACAGTTGTTCCTATTTTTTGTCGTTGATGACTCAACACCCACTTTAGAATAACTGTCTTTAGAGGTAAACACAGAAGTATCCTCCCCACATCCTTCCTCCTGCTTGTTGGCATTTACCGCCTGGACTTGCATTCTTCTAGCATGAGCCCTTTGGAAGAAAGACAGCTGGGGTTCCTCACCAGCCTGACTTTCCCCTGAGTGCCTCTGCTTAATCTGCCAGCGAACTTCCACTTGTTTATAACCATTTTGCAGCGGAGGAGGATGCAGAGACTGGTAGGCTTGGGCGGGATGAGCGGAGAGAGGCTCCTTTTCCAGGTGTGGATGCGTTATTTGGGAAGATTCGCTGCAGCATGACTTGCCTGGCTGAAGAAAGCCAATGATGCTTTTCTGCATGGGGGTTTTATCCTCTGTGCTGACAAAAGCTGATATTCGGACACCTATGGAAACAAAACAAGTAACAACAGAAGATGTATTTATTTCTGCATGAGGCCTGTCAGCATGTCACAGATCATTTAGTTTTATTTCAGGCTAGTTGTATTAATTTGTTCTTTGTATATCTAAATCAAATTACCCATGAGCCTTAATCTGAGTGGTTGAGGACTTTCATTTTCTATTTCTGTTTTCAGGAGATCCTTAGCAACAGCAAAGATCTCCTCCACTGTAGCAACGGCATACGGGAGCGTCTGTGCCCTGGTCTTCACCTCAAAGTTAACATTTTTGAGCTTTAGTGTAACGGTTTTCCCCTAAAAGAAAAGAACAAACAGCACATAATGGTTAAAGCTACATTTGTTTGCTTACAGACAGCCTTCTGATTATCAACATAGTCAACAGGAAAATGTTCAGCGGGATTATAAATGGAGGAGAAATGAAAACCTCTCATTGACGCATATGTCAGAGTGCATTTCATGAGTTTTCATACTGATGTGATCATCTCCCAGGGGGGATGTTTCTGACACTGATAGTAGCCCCTGCTGTCTCTTTAATGGCCCTCCATTTTCTCTTGCTATCAAGGGACTCAGGCAGGGGGCTGATGGCTGTACCAAGCCAACCAGTCTGTCCTCTATCGATTCCAAATATATAGACAGGTTAAGGAAACTGTGCAAGAGTCAGACAGATATCAGTCGATTCTTGAAAGGTCTATAATGTGACAGTTAATGATAGGAATGGGGAAAAAAGATAAAAGCTCTTTACGAAATACCCATCTCTCCTTTATCTGCACAAAGAAATGAATGCACATTTTTGTGTGCGTATAGCAAGGACCTGCTTCTCTTTGCTCAGTCTGAAACTATTTTACTGAGTTATAGTTGGACTAATTCAAACAGTTTCATAACATCTGCAGTATTCAAAGGTCAGTCTGACAATACTGGGGAAAGAATCAAAGCTCTTTAGAGGATTAAGAGAATAATAAAGAGATGTTTTCAACTTGAAACCAAACTAATTACCTTCAAACCTTCTTTTTTCATATCTTCTGCGAGGTCTTCACAGAGTTCCCTGCAGAAAGACAGCTGCTCCTCAGCTTTACTCAGCTCTTTAAATGTCCTGTCAACACAGCACATCAGAAAAAATAAAGAAAAAAATCCCCAACAACTTAAATGGCTGTTAGTAGCTTCTCAAAAACCAACCTTTCTGTGCTCATGCTTTTTCTTTCCTCGTGCCTGCGTGAAAGAAAACGACAGTGACAGCGTCTCATCTCTGAACTTGACGGTTTAGTTTTTAAATGACTTTGTCCTATATTTCATGCACACACAGTACCTGGGGATGTACGTGGAGCCCAGACCCAGAGAAACTTCCAGGAAATGATGCCAAGCAGTCTCTGAGAACAACAATGACAACAGCGCCATCTGCTGGCCAAGATGGGAACAGTTGGTGATCCCCAGAGCATTCAGCATCTTCTCACTCACCTTCCCTATTCCACAGACCTGGAGGAAAACAGATTCAATTTTACTGTTCATATACTCATACTCATATGTTTTTTTTAAATCACATCTGAAACACTTAGTACAACATGTCTATCAGCCTTCTATAAAACTTTCTCCAGGACGGTTGTAAAGGCAGAAGTAAATAACAATAATTTGTCTTTTCTTCTGATAAAATACAGGGAAAGTTGTTCTAATAATGTTCTTAAGACTTAGGACTGACTTTATTCCACGGGGCTTTAAATGTGTCTTAATATAAATGGTACAATGTGGAATTGTAGGATTACTAGACGAAAAGTAAAAAAAAAGATTATGGCAAAAAGTAAAGGAAATATTTCTATCCTTCATAATATTCACCAATCTGACATTTATGAAAGCATATCAATTATGCAATGCAATCAGCCCATAGGGTCATGACACAAACCGTCTAACTCTTCTGCTACTGCTGAAGCTACGCAGAAAGTGGCCAATGTGTTCTGCAGCTTTGACCTGAACCTTCTCCATGTGAGATGGAGATGTTTTTTCTCTCATTAACATTTGAAACGTTCACACTACAACTAACACACGGCTCCTCGGGTTTTCATTTGGTTGATTTGCACCGTACTTTGCGAACTGGAAGACTCTGGATGAAGTCCATGACCGCCTCTCTGCTGGGGAGGAGTCGGAACTGTCCGTTGGGTTTGTTCTTGTCACTGCACACCTTGGCGAGCATCATGTTGGGAGCAATTCCTGAAAGATTACTGAGTGTGATTCAATACAGAATCTGAAATGAATGACTGCATGATTCTAAACGAAGGGTAAAACCTTTCTTAGTACCAAACTTATCAATTTTGTTATTGCTATAATCAGAGTACATAAAAGAGAGTTGACAGCATAACATAACTGTTACATTGGTACGATATAGTTAGAAAGCAAAGACACAGTATGGAGTGTAAACCCTGTCCGCGTGGCTTTCCCCCTCACCTGCACTGGCAGTCAGCGTGGTCTTCTGCTCAATGCGGAAGCGCATCTCTCTCACGGCCTCCTCCACAGACGTCCCAAACACCTCGAGAGCACCGCCGCAGCCTTCAGAAGCTGACGGAGAGGAGTTTGGAGTGTCCTCAAACAGGACCGGAGACAGGTCTTTAATCTCTGCTGCCTCATCAGATTCGCTGTGCTTTTCATCTGCATAGAAAAGATGTCACCCCACTCTCAGTTGAAAATGTGGTGTATAAGAGCAATGCTTTGGAGAGGTTCTTCCACACCTGAAGCGATTATCTTGGAACGATAGTAGTGCGTCCGCAAGGACTCGGGCCAACTCTGCCTCTGCTCCAGGTGGTCTGTAAAATCTAGATAGGCTTCATCCAGGCTCATTGGTTGGAAGTGAGGATCATAGTCTGCAAAGATTTCCCGGATCTTTGAGAAAGAGGGAATCCGTGTGAAATGATCAGCAAAATGCAAAAGGGCTGCGTAACATCTGTTTGCGTCTGAATGTGGTTCACTCCTACCTCATCACTCACAGCTCTGTATTTATCAAAGTTCGTTGGAACGATAACCAAGTTGGGGCAGAGTTTCTTTGCTATGAAGCCGGGCATGGCTGCTCGGACCCCAAATTTCCTGGCGTGGTAATTAGATGTTGACTGCAGATGGAGAAAAAAGAGGATCATTAGCTCTCTGCTCATATCACACTGATAATTCTCTAAAGAGTAAAGTTACTATTAGACTACATCAAGTGAGAATGGTTGAGATTAAGATTGTTTGGATGACCTAAAAAGTAGTCTTAGACTATTCTAATTACAAAAAATATTAATGTAATTCTTACTACATTGAAATTGTTATTATTGTTAGAATTACTGTTATGTTATTGCCACTTTACAATGTTTTGTATATACTTTCAAAACAGTGGACTCATGTTTGTTCTCTTCCTCCTCTCTTCATTTTTTCATTGTTGTCATATTCCTGACAATAAAAAAAAGGGATAGCTACATCTGCACACTAACTCTTTGTTACACCCACACTTTGCAGCTGCACAAGCCATTTCTGAAATTTCTGTTCCGAACATGTCCTTCTAAAGGATATGTCAACCCACCAGCATACTCATGGATCCAACAGCCATGGGCTTGTCCTTGAGCTCGGGACAGTCTCTCATCTCCACAGCAGCATAGAAAGCATCCATGTCCACATGCACGATGACACGGCTCAGGTCACGGCTCTTTTCCATTGCCGAAGCAACCTTTTCCACCTGCACAGAGGGTTCTCTGAAATCTCACCACATCTAAGACACGTCTAAACAGAAAGCAGCGCCAGCTACAACGTCCATCCGGTCAAACCTGAGCTTGTGCTTTCTTTAACTGTTGGTCAGTGATTTGTGCCTTTTGGAGCATCATCTTTTCAATGCGTTGGTTCACCTGCTGCTCCCTCTTCAGCTCGTTCTCATAAAACCTAGATCCCTGCATGGTCAGGAGAAACAAGAGTTGAATGACTTCTTTAAGGTAGCTACAATTTTTTTTTAAAGGCGCATGAGCATTTACATTTTTATTTATAGGTCATTACACAGGGAGTAATTGCTCCTTTTATCTGCAGCAGATGATAGTTTTAATCGGAATTTTCCATTTCAACACTGGAATACATCTCAGATGTGAGAGCTGTAGCATTAGTTTGACTACAGGCTTTGAGAGTTTGGGCTGATTGAGTACTCGCCTTTGACGTCTCCATGATGATCTTATTAATCTTATCCCTGTCCAGACCCTCCATACCAGCCTTGTTATCATTGAGTGCCATTCTGGAGAGGAAACCCTCCTCCTTGGTGTTTGCGATCCCATTCTCCATCCTGAAAAATAAGCCTGTAAAAGGTAGTTCGTGTCTTTTTTTCAACGATCTCCTCTCTTCTATAAATTTGATACAACTAAGACAAAGTGGTTCTGACGTCCATGATGTGTACGTTTGATGTTTAGCTCAAATAACTGCAAAAAATCGTTCAAAGTCGTAAACAACGATCACTGTATAGCTAAACCTCTCAGCTGTCTTAACGTTCCTGCCTGTACATGGTTTGAAAGACATGACGACAACCGGTTTTTGCAGCACTTCCTCATACGTCATCGTCGAGTGCGGAAGTCCACTGCTGGGTTGCTGTTAATGAAAAGATAACAGAGAAAACCACACAAATTCCTCTTTACTAGCGGTATGATTCAGCAAAGGATCATAACGAGTTTAACTTGATCATTAATGCAATGTCGAATAAAGTGTTTTTTATGGCCCTCCTTTAGCCTTTCTCAGCTTTTGGTTAATTTATGATCAATTCATTCTCCACACTTCTATATGATTTAGATTATATGTTTTACTTGACAATCTAACACATATTATAGATTTAACCTTCAAATGTTGTATCCACAACTTTTAATAACATTAAACTCTCAATGCTGCCTTGATTAGAGGTGTTCACCATATAAGCTCAAATATCCCCCAAAGGCAGTGACAGTTTAGTTTGACTGTGACTAAAACTTTGACTAAGAAATCATTTTCAGTGACTGTAAGGCAAAGCATGTTCCTGTTCCTAAAGGTCAAAATCCAATAAGTGTAGTTGCCTTTACTCAGGTTACAGGGTATTAATGATAAGTGCATTGTTTCTGCACAAGGTCAGAAAAACAAAGCCATAATTTAATTTAGTTAATTGAATAATGATGTTGCTTTCTTCCAAATCGCACAATATAAACTTTACGGCTGAAATGCTGATATGTTCCCTCTGATATGGGTGTAGGGTATGGACTTTGGACAGAATGGTATCGGTGTGACTAAAGTTCAAAATACTTAGGTAGAGGGGAAAATATGAAAGTGCGTTTTTTGCACATGCCTTTTGAAATCACACCATATTACAAATAAAAGAAAAATGAAAAATAAAGACTTATGATAACATTTAACAAGGTAAACAAAAACACAACAATTATTTCCAAACACAGCAAAAACACAACAATGTTTACATAGAACAAAAATTCGCACTAACCATATACAATGAAACACACAACAAACCCTTAATATTCGTATATGAATACAAATAAATGGTCCAGATCCGACAACTCTCATTTCCGATATTGTCGCTGTTCAATACACTAAAGCAGATGTATTTTGCGCACGTGCGCCAAATTTTACACATGTTTTGAATTTAAAATATCTTTAATGCATTTTTCCCAAATGAATGCCTGTAGCTGCGTTTGTCTTCACCAAGCAGTTTCTGTGCCTTTGAATTACTGCTTTTTCAATGGTTTTAATTCTAAGCGGAGACGAGTAACTTCCGGTCGGACTAACTAAGGGGCCCTTGACGCCTCTCGGAGCTGCAGGTACACAGTAAAGCGTGGCCGCGGCTCCTCCCCCCTACAAGCTAGTCAGCTCTCCGCTATTGCTAACTGAGCTGTGGAACCACAGCAGCGACACAGTACGTTGCTCATTATTTGTAGGCTGAAGTCGTGGCGTAGCATTAACACGACGGTGTTTGGAGTATATTGTTGACCGTGGCGTAGTTAACGAAGGACAGCTGTTTCGAGTCGCACTGAAGAGTAAACGCTAGCTTGTTGCGTCGTTTGACAGCTAACTAAGTTAGCAAGGCTTATTGGTATTCGATGTCAGTTTCAAAACAAAGCCCGCAAAACCAAGAAATCGCGAATGAGCTGTCACCTCCAGAGTAGCTTGTTAAAAGAGAAGTTAGCTGTGTGTCCAACAACCCCAGAAAAAGAGAGATATCTACCCACTGTTTGGGACCCTCAGTAAATGCCTTGTTAACATTATTTAATCGACGTTAAGTTGAAGAAGCTGTTTGCAGGTTCTGCTCTGACGCCGCTGAACCGATAACTTATCCAGAAGCGAAGCGTGGTATTTTTTTTGGTTGATAAAACTGAGATTCGTGTTTTCTTGAATCTAAGGATTCAATGTCCGAAAAAAGTTCATCCTCCGGTTCGGATGAGGATTTGGACCCAGAATCTGGACAGCCCGGGGAACTCGGTGGCGTCTTAAGCAAGGTAAGTTTAGCCAAGTTTGTTTGCATGCTAAAGTGTGTGTTCTTGCTGACGTAGCTTATAGCATGTGTATTTTTAACGACACATTATTAGTCTAAGAGGCAAGTGAGCATTCCCTTCGAGCCTGATAGTGTTGCGTCTACTCTCATACTGCACATTATGTGTGTTTACAGTGGACAAACTACATACACGGCTGGCAGGACAGATGGGTCGTGTTGAAGAACAATACCTTGAGTTACTACAAGTCGGAGGATGAACGGGAGTACGGCTGCAGGGGTTCTCTGTGCCTTAGCAAGGCTGTCATCACAGTAAGTACTGTTAAACCAACACCTTTTCTAACAGGTCAGTCTTTAACAGTAAGATTGTTGCCTTTTATGCTGAGTATAACCTTTTTGATAGTCTGCCTGCTGGGACTGAGAGATAACTCTTAGCTGTTAAGATCACATGGAGGCTGGACACCTGTAATTTAACACACAAAGGTAGTTCAGCCTATTGAAGTTATTTGATCACACTCTCAGGTGGCTCCCACCATAGAAGTTATTGTCTACTTGGAGGTGGCATTCTCTGTGGCCAAATGTAAGCTTTGACCGCACACGGTGGAGATTAAACTTGCATTCTTCCGGTGCAGGTAAGATAAGCTCAAGTCTTGGACTCAAGTTAAATATTCACTGCTCACTGCAGTAATGAAGTACGTCGGCCCAACAAATGGTTTTGCTTTGGTTTGAGCACTTTTGTGCAAGAGGATTAGTCAGCACGATTAAAACTAGATTAAAGACCAAACATGAAAGCCAGCATTAAGTGTCCCCGTAAAATTGTTTATCTGTATGAAGATTGTAGAGTCTTGGATATTCATGCAATATTTATGCAATTATAATAGCCTATTTAATTGTTTAGGGCTTTGCAAACGCTGCCCAATAATAAGTGTAGTGTGACCCACCTCTCATTGCCCTCTCTTTTTAAAGACGCATCAGTCTCATGAGACTTCAGTGTGAGGGCTGAGGAATGCAGAAAAAGCCTCCATGTTTTTTCAGGCCTAACATTGGTGAGCTACCAACTGTTTATCTGTGGACACAGACCAGACTGACCTCATACCAAAGGACACCATACAGGAAATGTCACTGTAAAAAAAAATGCAATCGAACAACAACAGTCAAATAATCAAAAGCATACATCAGCTCACACTCTTATCAAAGCATCATGTTTTTCAGTTGTGTGAACTTGTGCACACATCTATTTGAATTTATTTTGATGTGAATGATTCCTCTTTTATAGACAAATATTTATGCATGAGAAACTGTGCTTGTGCTAAAGTTTTCCTAGTGCAGCTTGGTTGTACAAGCAGTGCTTGCACCAAGGGAAAGGCAACAATTCAGTCTGAATGAAAGAGTTATAAACTTGACTGCAAGGCAGAGGTTTATGGTCTGTGTCTGATAGTGCACAGTAAGCTAGAAGAAAGATTTCTCAAACCAGCAACTGTCATGGCTGGTTAAACTCGATAATGCTGTTGCCTTTTTTACAATTACATCATAAATGGAGGTGTTTTCTGATGTCGCAACACAGATTAAATTATTGGTGACCTCGCTGAAAACCTTGAAACATCATGGGAAACTGCTCTTCCCCGTTTGTATTTTTAAAAGGAAATGTTTGACTGATGTACTGTAAGAGTGAAAGTGTCACAGCAATGTCACACTGCAGGCTGAATGCTCAGAATGAGCCTGTGTTGCTGTTGTGAGTGGCTGCAAATAAGGCAGCACATGAGCATCATTCACCAAATGAGATTAAACTTTGGTAATGTAAGGTTATGTCAACGGACAGGGCAGCTGTGTCCCTGATGCCTCTGGACAGGAAAAGCAGCGAGAAAACGAGGAGAGATCCGACTGAAGCCTGCCTTATTTCTTCTTGTGAACTTTTGCCGAGCAGATCTCCTCTCAGCTGAGAGCCGTGGTCAAATTCCATTCCTAGAGGAAACGAGTGAATTCTTTGTTGCACGTGTTTGGATGCTTGAGGCAGCCAGTGGGTTGATTCTGAGTGGGGGAGTGTAATAGTTGAAGGATTCCTCCAGAAAGTCAAAGGAAAGGCTACGAGCACCCAGGTTCATGCTGGAACAATCCATGTTTTGTATCCCTCGCACAGCTCTGGTGCAGTCATTCAGGGCAGGGACAGCAGACACAGGACATCAGTTTTTAATTAAAATTTCTGCTTATTGTGTGGCGTATGGCTTTCTGTGAATGATTAAGACCATGTGTTTTTCAAATATGTCATTGCTAGTCAGCCTGTGGTATAAACAAAGCTGAAAAGAGCAGTTTTTTGTTTCTGTTTTGCAGGAGTTTAGGTGTTGAGCTTAATATTCTGGTATTCAGTGGAAGATCATTTGGTGATCGTATGTCCTGACGTTGCTTGTTCACTTTGCTATTTATGACCCTTTTCTCTGTGTGCAGCCACATGAGTTCGACGAGTGTCGATTTGACATCAGCGTGAATGACAGTGTTTGGTACCTCAGAGCAGAGGACCCAGAGCACAGACTCCGCTGGATAGAATCAATAGAACTACACCGGGTGAGTATTTTCCTCTGTTCTAAGCTTTCTTTCTTATTTTATTTGCTGGCTCCTTTTGACATTTCTGCATGTTCAACCTACAGATTTATTTGGATTCAAGTTATTCCCAGGGGTCATAAACTGCAGAAAAACTGATTAATTCACTTTGCTTGAATAATCCAGTTCTTGCTTTGTTTTCATACTTATTAGTTTGGGAAATATACAAACACTTTCCTTATGCCAAAAGGTTTTATTGACTATATTTTTTATCCCAATCACCCAATAAAATGCATTAGTCAAATACTTGTAGTAATCAGGTTGAATTAAGGGTCAGTCTTTTTGTTAGTCCCCCCCCCCCCTCTCCTAGACCATGTTATGTGGTTTTTGTTCTGTCGGCTGGGTGTGGCAGGACACAGGATTTCGGACAGACTCAGACAGTTCTCTTCTCTGGGAATGTTAGGAATCTAAGGAGTGAGGTGTCATTCCTTGCTATCAGATTATAAATTGCTCTTCACTCTTCCAAAAACGTTAAAAATCTTTGTTAAAGGATGTATAGCTTCAGTTATTACTTGTGCAGAGCCATTTAGAATCTGTGTTGAGTTTTGTGTTTTTACTGAATAAATGTCTTATTAGCCTAGGCTTTTGTGAAACCTTCTCTGTACACTGCTCTCAGGCTCCTCAGACCTTAAACATAAAGCTCACATGACTTTAACATATAGACATACAACCGCCCAGACGGGGTTATAGAGAGCTCCTTTGTGATAAACAAGAATGTTTAATCTATAACTCTACAACTCTACAAGTTTGACTGGCCACCAGCCAAATGAGAACACCTTTTAGCCATAAAGAAAAGAAGCCAGACAGAATTTTAGGGGCAGACAAGCAGTGCCTTCTCATAATTCAGGAAAATGTTCCATTCATGTTGTTTTTTATTCAAACATTGATGTCCTTTGTTGTGGTTTCAAAGATACCTCAAGCGGGAATCAACCGGGCTCAACCTGTACATCATAGCTAGAAGCTGGACACCAAGTGTAAACAGGACATAAAAAGGCTGTTTAAGTGGCACTGATAAATCTTTGTTACACGTCACTGTCCTGGAATAAAGTACAGTTGTTTGAACACGAGGACAGCAGTAGTTCTGGGGAAAGTTGGGTTTATTTAGCAGTAACTGTTCGGGCCGGGGGCATGGGAATGCTTATTATCAGTTGAAGGTGTCCCCCAGCAATAAATACCAGAAGTGCGCGTGAGCTGCAGAGTGGTGTGGTGTTTAGCGCAGTAAAGTACTCACAGTGACAACGTTCCTAGTTCAAATCTGTCTTTGTGTGGAATTAGCATGTTCCTTTCATTTAAGCACCGGTTCTTTCCAGGTCCTCCAGCCCCGTCCCACTGCCCAGATTATGCATATTGCACTCAGGGGTGATTCTGAACCAACTGTAGGATTGAGCATGGGCAGGTGCTTATGTTGTTTGGTTGATTTGGTTTAGTTTACAAGTATTGCTAATTGGGTATTCCACCACATTAAACTGGCAGACCATCTGTTAATTTTTTAAAAGTTATACTGAGTTCTTTTTGCCACATTAAGAATAGTTAAGATGGGACACCAATGGAAGATGATGGCTTTGCTGTACTTATTTGTCCTTCTTTTCAACTAAATTGGAGATGTGCTTTTTTTTTAGTGCTGTTAAGTGTTTTTAGTGTGGCTGTGAGTAACTGCCCATATCTGGTCCATTAAGGACACTGAGAGTATATTTCAGGGTCGGGTCTGGACTGTGACCCGTAGTAACCTCAGTAAGGTTAATGCAACACAGCATTGCTGCAGGTGGTGTGTTTGTGCTGCGACCAAATGGACAAAGAAGGAAATGCATTGAACATCCTCCATTTACGTTTTCAGGAAGACCACAGACTTGACTTGAGAAGTCTAACTTATCTGCATATTTTTAAATAAATTTGCTTACTTTGACCTTTCTTTTTTGTTTCCATTCCCAGTATTTAAAATAACCACATACAATAAAACATAGTACAACAACTTATGGAAATGGATATATTCTGAGCTGCTGTTCTATCCAGCAGTTCTTACATTTTTTTTTTCACTTCTGCACAATACTAAACTCAGACTGGGTTACTGACAGTTACAGCTGTGGATATCCTACAGTCGAACAAGTCAAGAGTACAGCCTTCAAATGTGCATTACGTGCCACTGTACAAAGCATTTGCATAACCATATTAGAAAATTCTGTTGCATGAAAAACATTTTTTGTGCATGTCCATTTGTGTTTTGGTGTGTGGGCGTGTTTGTGTTGGTGGGTAAAAGAGTGGTGCTAAACAAAGAGACAATTTAACAGCTTATGATGAATATTCAATTTATTTCACAGTGAAAAAATCATCATCACAGACTCAAAAAAGTATTTTTTATAGGTAGACTTGTGAAAGGTTGACATTACTAGTCTCTGCATTATTTGTGTGAGATTTTTGCCATGGATATTTAATTTTTGAAATGGTTAACAATAGATCAGGAGGATGAAAAGAGCTTGGTAGATGGAAGTAAAATATAGGATCCAGACAAATATTGCTCTCCACCTCCCACTCTTCCTCTCTGTCTCTTTCTTCTGCTGTATCATAATATGCAGTAGGCTGCTTCACTCGCCCACCTCCTCAGTCCCTCTTTGGTTTATTACACAAGCGGCTCCAGACAGCGCTCCTCTCTGATGCATACGTGCGCACACTCATCATCTTTACTCCACTCACTCTCTCCCTCCTCGTTGCAAACACACACAGTCATGGATGCGTGTTCAGTGGTGGATGCTGTACAGGACAGACGGGATGAAAGGGTTTCACATATCAGGGTGTGTGGTCTCTTGATGTATGTATCTAGCAGAAGTGGAGTGCACGCAAGTGTGTGCATCTTGGAGCCGAGTGTGAAAGCAGAGGACTTGATCCCTTGGCAGTCTCTGCTTCGCTCCATCCAGGAATTATAAGATTCTTCTCTTGGCTCAGTGTGTCTTTCTGCTTCAAGGAGCATCTAGTGTCTGCCTTTCATCCAGCTGTTGTGAGACAAATGAGTTTTTCCTTTTCTTGCTTTGCTTCTCATCGTGCTGTTTTCCTGCACATGCTGAGCTAAGCTAAGCCGCTATGGCCTCTCTTCTTCACTTTTTCCCCTCTTCCCTTTTGTTCTTTAGTGAGGTGGGTCCAAGGAATCGGGGAAACCGGATTAAAGCTTCCGCGTTATCAGATCAGAGTGTTGGGGGAGCGCCTGGCCATGTTGGGGCCAGCAAACCAGCAGGACTGCAGCCGTGCCCTGCTCTGCTTTGGCTGCTGGAATGGCCGAATGGTGGGCTCATAGCATGTTGGCATGCTGCCTGCTCTCTGTAACTCATCCCTGAGGTTATTGTGGCAGTGTTGTGACTTAAATTATTTCTATACAAAAGCCTTTTAACTGTATTTATTTTGCATGCAGTACTTTGTGTTAACAGCACCAGTAGGTTTTACATGTGAGCTTCTCTGCCTGTAAGCTACCGTTACTTTTGCAATTTTACTACTTAGATCCAGAGAAAATTTTGCCTACACAATAATATGCTCTGATAGTGGCTAGACTCCATCAGCTTACACTGACTCGTTGACATTTTAGAACTAAAGCAATCACTTTAATTTTGTGTGAGTGGGTGTTCACTTTGCATGGAACTGGAATATACATACATACATACATACATACATACATACATACATACATACATA
>JABUIW010000162.1:3106412-3189118 GCA_013363375.1 Menidia beryllina | reverse complement strand
ACACACACACACACACACACACACACACACACACACACACACACACATACCCACACACTCCCTGGCATGGTCATGCGTTGGCCTTCATCACTTCAGTGCAGGGGGCCCCCCACTAAGAACTCAAGTTATTCATAGTCATTCTGGAAAATAGAACAAGATTATATACCAAACTTGGTGTGGATGCTGAGTGTCATTTGTTCTTTCTTTTTCAGCCTTTTCTTTTGTTGTGGTTCTCCCTCAGTGGTAGTGTGTGTATGTGTGAGAAGCCCGATGCACAGACAGTTTGTTTTAAGTTTGCACCTTTTCCCTTGGTGTTTTCTTTATTGTTATTAACAAAAAGTTATTGAGCGTTTACGAGAAATAGGTCACTAAACCTTAAGGCGACGGCAGCCAGCGTTCATACGGAGGCTGTGTCTGAATCCTGTGAATTTGCATTAAGCAGGGCGAGGCAGCGTTTTGGTGTGAGAAAGGGGGTGGGGTCGAAATCTCAGAGCTGCTCTTAACAGGTGTAGATTTGACTGCAAAGGGATCGTATAGATGCAATGTCTGAGTGGGTTGTCTAAGATATTTGGATTACTGTTAATATAATTTAAGTTCCCACCAGAGAATAAAAAGTGTTTGGTACATCTTGCAGAAACCAACACTCGTGTTAAAGTAAAACAGATATCTTTGGCTGGATGTTTTTTTTTTTTTTAAACCGAAAACTCTTAAGTGTTAAAGTGGTTTTACTTGTTTCTAATTGTATTGCATGAATAAGAGCTGAATTTGAATTAAATCCATTGTGTTTAGCTGGTTATGTTGACATTTTTAGAAAAAAACATTTATTAACCAACCTAACTAGATACCAGTTTAAACAGTAAGCAAGAAGTCAACAGTAGCACTAGGTGTTTATTTATTCATGCTGTTCAAGCCTGTGACCATAAAGAGAACAATAACCATTAAATCAGGCCTGTGTGTGAAGGAAAGGGCCAAGATGGTTGCTAGGGTGAATAATCATTTAAAACTTTTTTAAAAACTAAATGTCTATGGACTTCTTATCCTTCCTATCCCTCTATTCAATGTATTGAATGATTTATTTACCAACCTCTGTAGATATATTTTAGTCATTGATCATAAAAAGCCATGCCTGCGTAAATAAAACAACTACAGTATAACAATACAGCTGAATCAGTGGAAGGCAGCCCCATTAACAGCCAACAGGATAAGATCCATGATCTAATTCTAAGAAATAACTTGAAACCCAGCTCCTCCTGTCATAGATGTGAGTGAAGAAGGCGAGTACAGACATGAAAAGAAGGGAGGGAAGTGAAGAGCAGTTACCAGAATGAGACACCCTCGTTTCAGAGCCACGTTTTAGACCAGCGTCAGTTTAAAGTGACATTTGACACAGCTTATTTCTTTGAATTCAAATTAGACTACAGGAAAAACAAGATACACCCCTGTAGCCTCTGATACCCCCATCCCACAATTATTTCACGTCGGGCTTTGAAACACTCAATATAAAAGTGGTTGTGTATATTTTGTCATCACAGAACGATTGTTGGTTTTTATTGGCTTATTTCAGGGTTTCATTTTTGTACTCTTCTTTTACTATTTTTTCAATATGTGTTAGAAGGATGCTAGAAGAAAATCTACTCTACTCTTTTATTGTCTTCTAAGTTTTGTACTTGGTGTGGAGCCCTTTCCCCCTCAGCTCTTCATCTGTATTTAATTTCTGATCTCTTGGAGGACTGTGTAGAGGAACTCTTAAGATAGTCACCTGACTTGTACTTTGCTCTGATCTCTAAAATGTATAACTAAAATGCAAAGTTATGACTAAACCCAAATACCAAAAAAAAAAAAGTAGTTTTTGGGCTCCACCAGTATGTTAGGGTTTTGATTTATATGGAAAAGATTTTTTTTGTGACTTTTTTCTGTTTGTGGATAGGTTTGCATATTTCTGTGAGACTGTTGTGTAATCTCATGAATCTTCTCTTTCTACATCCTAGTTAACTATCAACAGCTGCATGTGTGATAGTAAAAGATATTTTGCTTTGTTGGGGGTGGCTGGGCATGTGTTTATAGACAAATTGTGTAATAAAATTGTGTCACTTTTCTCAGCCCAGGCCTCGCCCAGGCATAAGTTTGACACTTAACTGAACAAATGTCTCCATCGCCACTCCCAAATGTCTGATGGTGGATGAGTTTTTAAATTTCGAGCCAGGACTTCACACCATGGCTCCAGAGGCTAGATTAGAATGATTAAAATACCCCTGTTGTTTCCTATTGAAAACGTAGCTAGCCCTTTGGTAGCCTCTTCCAGATAAAATGATGTGGTGATCAGCACAGAAACAGAAAACTGGCAAGTGTCTGTTAAGCTCAATAAGGTGTGTTACCGCTTTGCTGTTGTTATAAGTTGAATTTGCCTTGGTTCCCCTCCTTACCTGACCCCAGTTTTTGCTGGGTTCAGTTGTTGCTTTTATGAATCGTGTGTCCGTTTCTGAGCTATTTTTGAACGTTTGCTGGGTTTTGGGATTTTTCAGTAATGCTTCAATATTCTGCTTGAATTGTTCTTCGCTCTCCTATTTTTTTGGTTGTAGGTTGTACAGAGTTTGTACACACTGTCTAATCGTCTATTTCCCCCCTCTTTCCTTATTCTGTTTCTCTCTTGTTGTGCTCTCTTTTGACTTTTGAACTGGTTTGCAGGCCGAGTCTGGATACGGTTCAGAGACCAGTTTAAGGCGCCATGGTTCCATGTTGTCTCTCACATCAGCAGCTAGTGCCTTGTCTTCCGCATCCACATCATCCTTCAAGGTAGGAAAAAGTGTCCACCTGTGACTGAGTTCAGTTATTTTTTTTAGTGTGTTAGCAGTCCATGGAAACATACTTTGCTCTAAACTTTGAACTCTTTGCTCTCGGGGTTGGAACATAGATCACATACCAGCAAACGTCATTAATTCATACTTTCTGCTTATTTTTTCTAACAACCAGCAGATTAAGACCTTAAACCAAGACAACAAAAATGATCCTCTGAAAACATTTTGTGTCGATTCTCTGTCTGGTGTTTGCTTATCGCATTCCTCCTTCTTTCTGCTCAGAAGGGGCACAGGCTGCGTGAGAAGCTGGCAGAAATGGAAACCTTTCGGGACATTCTGTGCAGACAAGTGGACACCCTTCAGAAGTATTTTGACTCGTGCGCTGATGCTGTATCCAAGGATGAATTTCAAAGAGACAGAGGCAAGATGTGGCTGCAGTCCTCTGTAACACAGCATGGATGACCGTTTACTCCTATATGTTATGGTGTTATAACCAGTTGTGTCTTACCTTACGTATGTCAGCCTAATTAGTTGGGAGAAGTTCCTTTTAAAGTCCTCTTTTTTATGCAAATTTAGATAAATGTGGAGTTTGAATCATGGGTTAATCACAATTTTTGTGACCATTATGAAACATTTTTTTTAGATATTTTCTTACTCATAATTCAATGAAAAGCAAACCACTTCCGTTGAGAGGTAAATTAAGGAGATTGTAGATATTCCTGAAAATTAATGTTGTTTTCTTGCTAATAGTAGAGGAGGATGAAGAT
Source organism: Menidia beryllina (assembly GCA_013363375.1). Lineage (NCBI taxonomy): Eukaryota > Metazoa > Chordata > Actinopteri > Atheriniformes > Atherinopsidae > Menidia > Menidia beryllina. The sequence continues at coordinate 3,185,556 of JABUIW010000162.1, read as the reverse complement.
GAATTTCCTAACACAAGACCAGATGGTGAACACAATCACAACAACAACGGCAGCAAAGAGAAACGTGAGTTCACTTCAGTATATTTGAGAAGGTTTTTGAAGATCAATTATTCATTTACCATAAGCCACAAGGCAGCTGGTAAATTCTTGGTTTTTTGTTGTTTTTTTTGTCATTGTTCTCTTTGCCAGTATTCTCGCCTGCCAGTCCCAAAGGTATTAACGGGATAGACTTTAAGGGAGAAGCAATCACATTTAAAGCCACCACAGCAGGCATCCTCTCCACCTTGTCCCACTGCATCGAGCTGATGGTCAAACGAGAGGACAGCTGGCAGAAGAGATTGGACAAGGTGCAGTATGGATGCAGATTTACACTGGAATAACAATCCCTCTCTTTTTTTGTAGAGTAATGGCAGTTTTATGTGTGGGTGTGAGTAAAGAGTTGCTGTTCAATCTCTTCAATAGGGCCTTAATTTTAATAGTTTAAATATACATGTGACAGTGAAAGGGGTTTGCAGGCAATGCCTGTAAACTCTGTAATGTGATATGTGTGTGCATGTACAAGGTTTGTTTACAATAATATTGATAGATGCCAAAAATGTGGGCAATCGTTTGTGATTGACACCTTATAATCTGATCAAATATGCTGGTATATGGGGTAGTCTGTTTCTTTAAACATAGGTTCACTACGGCTCCTTGAGCTCTGTTGGTGTTGTCAAACCAGTTTTTCCTTTTCCCTTCTCTCTCTGTGTGTAAAGGCGTGCTGCCTAAGTCCTAAAACTCACAAAAGCCGGGAAGTGTTCTCAGTCAGGCTGCTTTCGGGGAGTTGAGTCTGTCTTTAGTCAATAATTTTAAGCTTAGGTGCCGATGTAGGACAGGAAAGAAAAATAAGAGCCAAACAATCGATCAAAGGAACAACGCTCCGCTAATTTTTACAGAGAGAGCAATGAGTGCTCGGACTTCATGGTGCAGTTTATGGAAGCCTTCAATACAGCGGTGCACTGAGCTGCTCAAACAGCAGTCTCAAAGATGGATACCTTTACAGACCTGCAGTCTGCTTTTTACAGTAGGTCTCTGTGTGGCTGGTAGAGCGTGCGGACAACAGGAGCACCGCCCGTGTGGCAGTTGTTGTGTGTGTGTGTGTGTGTGTGCACCTTGTTTTGAACTCTGTGAGGCTTCATTGTCAGCTCTCCCTCTGTGTACATGTTCACTACAAATACTGGTTGTTTTCAATTCTAGCATACATCCGGCCGTAGTTTCCCTCTTTGCTTAAAGTGATAAAACACTGTTTGATGTGTAATTCTTCTTAAGTTGTAAATCCCCTTGCTAGCAGTGACAGTAACACAAACCTTATTTCTGATTGTGCAACTAGAATTCGTGTTGAATTCTGTTGTGAAACTTGTTTTAGTGTTAACACAGCTGAATATTAAGTCATTGTTTATCTGAAATCGATACATATACGTTGTTATTTGTAATCTTTTTTATCTTATTTTAAGGTTGTCAGGGAGTGTCAGCAGATAAGAAATTAAATTAATTAGTGACACAGTGATACTACCCACACTGAGTCACTTTGTGTGTGTGTTCGCAGGAGCTAGAGAAGAGGAGGAGGGTAGAAGATGCTTACAGATCTGCTCTGAATGAACTGAAGAAGAAGTCACACTATGGGGGCCCAGACTATGAGGTACGATGACATTAAAAGCCAAAAGGGTTCATGCTAATACTTTGGTCCCAGCTGTCCCCACGGGGACGCCTGCAGTCCTCACACCACTTGTTGCTGCTTCTTTACAGGAGGGACCCAACAGTCTAATCAATGAGGATGAATTTTTTGATGCTGTGGAAGCTGAATTAGACAGACAAGACAAGATAGAAGAGCAGGTGGGAAAAATATCTAAACTGACCGGTACTGCTCGATAGCAAAGATCTCTCATGGTAATGAGTAAAATAGGTGATATTTTCTTTCCTCTGCTTCTTTTACTTCTTTCTGCATAGACAATGAACCAATCGTACTATCAGAATACTCATTGTCCTTGTGTTTAATCTTTTATTGAACCTGCTACATCCCTCAGTGCCACTCGGACAAGGTCAGAATACCTCGCCTAACTCCGGTCCCTCCTGGTGATGCTTTCTCCACAATCGGCACACATCGATTTGCCACCAAGGTGAGCAGGTTGTCTTCCTGTACTGACTCTGTGGTGCACCCAGCCTCCTTTTTCACACGAGATGCTAATTTTCCAGCTTGTGATTGTATCGTTTGATCTGCTGCGGTGGGGCTCCTTTCTGTTTTGTCCCTTTATCTTTCATCCTTCTGTTCTCTTTCAACCACACATCTGCTGCTCAGCCCCGCCGCTATTCTTCTTCACAGTCCTCCGCTGAGCTAGTCAGCGCTTCAGACGACATTCACAGATTCAGCGTTCAGGTATCGTACTTGGTCAACTTGAGGCTGATGCAAGTGGCTGCTGCTTTTTACTCCTGTGAGATAGAGCATGAACTGATAGCACAAAAATGGCCACTAACGTATTGTTCAGGGGTTTCTCAAAATGTTTCAGGACTTTGGGAAATATGTTGAAATATTTACATGTGATTTGGTATATTTGAATGATTTGAATGCACAGATATAGACTCATATACCAAACGGTTAACTCGGGTGTATTTAGGTTTTCCTCATTACATAACTGGTGCATGATTCGTGAAACCTTTTCTTCTATCTCCCATTAACACGCTTGTTGTTTTTTCACAGCATGAGCAGGCATGTACCCAGACTGGCTATCTGGATGGTTTTGTTTGCATGGCTGCATTGTAAAACATCACATATAACTTGTATTTGTTTGGTTGCTGCTCAGTGGCTAATGAAGCTGTTTAAGGAATTCCTAAGACTCTGAAAAGGAAATGGGTCTAGGATTTGGGGTTATGAAACCTCAAAAGTACACAGGTGGAAATACACTGATTCCCCATGACAGAGAATCATGAATCTTGAATGGAGCATTGCTAAATATAAAGTGCGCCGTCCGTCTTCACCGCTTGGTTCAAAGCATCTCCTCCTGTGGGTAGATGAATAAAGGGCTCTAATGTGAGTCGCCGTCTGCTCTTTTCTCAGGTGGAGGAGATGGTGCAGAATCACATGACCTATTCTCTTCAGGATGTGGGTGGAGATGCAAACTGGCAGCTGGTGATAGAAGAAGGGGAGATGAAGGTGTGTAAAGCCTCATCTCACTCCCACCTGTGAATATTTAAAACAATTTTTATGTTAGTTGTTAAAGAGCCACAGATTAAATAGCATTAAACCATTCTGATGTCCAAGTACAAGCAATTCTGTCAGCATATGTATTTTTGTGGTAGATTTTGATTGTTTGTGCTCCACTTAATGGTTTACAGGTTTACAGGAGAGAAGTGGAGGAGAATGGCATCGTGCTCGATCCCCTGAAAGCCACTCATTCTGTTAAAGGGGTAACAGGGCATGAGGTCTGCCACTACTTCTGGGACACAGCCGTCCGCATGGACTGGGAGAGTAAGTTTTTGGTGTCAGAAGACGTCGTCTTATCCACTTTTCATCAGTTTCAGTGTCCTGATTTTACTAAACTGAGCTCTTCCTCCCTCAGCCACCATAGAAAATTTCAACGTTGTGGAAACACTCTCTGATAATGCCATCATTGTTTACCAGACACACAAGGTAGAGTTGGTTGACTGTCCGCTACTGTTTAGCTCAAGCATGTTGCACACTTGCTCAGTGCCTTTTGGTTGGCGCTGACTAACTGTGGCTTTCTGTGTTTCAGAGAGTGTGGCCTGCCTCTCAGAGAGATGTGCTCTATCTGTCAGCCATCCGGAAGATTCTGGCCACAAACGAAAACGATCCTGACACGTGGTTGGTCTGCAACTTTTCTGTGGACCACGACAATGCTCCTGTAAGGTCACCACGCACACAGCACCTGTTTTTTCAGTCTTTCTCTTGCCTTTGTTCCCCTTAATCATCTAATTGAATACAGCAGTTTTTAGTCATTACTAAACAGTATTTTTAGAGTTGAAAATTACTCCAGTTTAACATTAACTATATATATTTTTTGTACTCATCTTTAATTGAATCAACAGTCAAAGAAAGCTGTTGTTGAGTATTATCAATCAAATCAAATATTATTTCAGCTCATTATCCCTATAAGCTGCTCCTATTCACATTGTTTAGTTTAAAAAATGTCAACATATCAGCTGAAGAGTTGATAGACTGTCCTCCTGAAGACATTTCTCTGTGCCATATTTCACTAACTTGGCTGATATAATCATGAAGGTCAGAAAAGATGGTGTCAGAAATACTTAAAAACCAATGAGAAGTCAAACACACCACCATAAGTCTGAGCTGTGAAACCACAGTTATTGAAAATATATTAGTTTTAGAGCTGCTTATATCAATTTGAAGCTTTACTCTTAAACACAACTTTATTATTGAAATAAAAAATGTGTAAAACAGTGAAGAAGCCGTTTGGAGGGACATCTTTTTATTACAGCCCGCTCACACTCATCCTTCCTGTCCCATTAAGCCACTATCAGAAGAATGAATGAAAAAATAACTGAGCATTACCTTGAAAGCTGCAAACAATGGGGGAACAGAATTGTCCCTCTCTTATTCCTTACCTAGCATAATTGCACAAATGAATGAATTTTCCCCCATGATTTTCCCTTTAAAGGAGACCCAGCATGACTTTGCCGGGTCTTTTTCCATCTCTAAATGTAAGACAAAAGAATATCAGACTTTAGGAATCAAAGTCTCTCTTAAGTTCAGCCACAGAAAGACTCTTACATACTTGGCTTTGTTTTTTGTTTAATTTTCAGCCCACAAACCGGTGTGTCCGTGCCAAAATCAATGTTGCCATGATCTGCCAAACTCTGGTCAGCCCACCAGAGGGAGATAAAGAGATAAGCAGGGACAACATCCTTTGTAAGATCACATATGTCGCCAATGGTAAGTACCTCTCCTGTGTCTGTACCTACGAGCTCCTCAGGATTAAAACTCAACTGTCTGTAAGGTTGGCTGTTAAAGCTGCAGCAGGCATATTGATACAGGGAGGAGAAATGAAGAAAATCCTATTATAAGGACTTCAGAACAATACAGACTATCACTTCCACACACTTCATGTAGGCAGCGAGGTTAAGATTTACCACACAGCAGCAGCAGCACTGACCATCCAGAGGCCACTGAAGGTCATGGGATTTGGTTTGGTGGGGCAGCACATCCTGTCTGCTCTCTGGAGGGCTCCCCCACAGTCTCGGAGTCGTGATGCATTGGGTTGAGATTAAACAGGAGTTATTAGTCAGGATGAACGCACAGTTTCCTGCTAATGATTCTCTTTGTGGCGGCAGTAAACCCCGGAGGCTGGGCTCCAGCTTCAGTCCTCAGAGCCGTGGCCAAGAGGGAGTATCCCAAGTTCCTCAAACGCTTCACCTCCTATGTTCAGGAAAAAACTGCTGGGAAGTCCATCCTCTTCTGAGCACAAGAAGGTAAGCAGGGACCAAGACTCTGTAAATGAAAAGCAGCTAATCCGACAGGAGGAGCATTTCCAGATACACAGTTTTCTGTTTCTTTGAGGGCTCAGTTCTCCTTCCTGTTTCCAGGTTGCCTGCAGGAGGGAAATCATCGCATCCAGCAGACTCCTGATGGACACATGGCATAATCAGGACTCCTAATTACCACCCCACAGGACCCCTGCGTGAAGACAAGACTGGTTTTACAGCTTTAATGCATCAGTACTCACCACCCAGCTCCCTGTTAATGGTCTAGCACCATCTGTTGGTCATGAAAGTGCATTTTATGTAAACTCAAACTTTTCTGAAGCAGTTTTTGAAATGTTAACAATTTTTTTGCATTTTGTTTTTGTTTGTTTTTTTGTAAATGGCTATGTACATTTCCTCTGATTGCATACAAGTTGACTCTAAGGGTTTTGGGTTAATCACTAGTATTACAGCTACTTGTTTTTGCTGCTGCTAAGTTGACAACCATTTGAACGAAAAGTAGAGATTCACAAAAAAAAGCTCCAATATTTAAGGTGAGCTTTTTTTTTTGCCTTTTCCTGTCCCTCTTGTTAGGACTCCTCACAAATGGGTGTTGGAGGCTAACGCTTTGAAATCTTTATATTTCTTGTTTGTTGTGAATCATCTTTCAGAGAGCACTATGGACACAATGTATTGTACGGAGTTAGTTTTCAGTTAGAGCACCAATGTGAGAAATGTGAATTATTGACTGTTAAATGCTTGAATTAGGTGTCAGCAGTGGGCTGGGGAAATGATGGATTGAGAGAGTTTGTTCTTGAACTCTTTGGACTATTTTTGACACAGATAAACTGACGGGATGGTTAGTTGGGATCTGTAGATGCTACGCTGCGGTCATCTGGGCTCTGGCCTCAGGCTGCTGCCGCAGATGAACAGCTGAGGCGTCTGATAAAAGAAGTCCTCTCTTTCTTTGAGAGATGAGTGGATCAACTTTATACAGCAGTTTTTTCTACTTTAATCCTCAGACCTTTGTGAGGCAGAGGAAATGTGTCTGTTCATAAGTGTGAGGTTTGTAAATGTGTTCTGTCTGTGAGGACGAGGGGAAGTTGTTCAACCACAAAGAGTCATCCACTCCCTGTGCTCTCTGTCCTGCATTGTTTTACATTTCACACACACTACAGTGCAGTGGCCCTTTGACTGATAACCACCCCCAGAATGCCTTAGACACCGGGATGAACCTTTCAAGTCCTGGATTTCTCTACTTTCCAGCCACCAGATGTGCATTTATCAACACTGAAATGAAGCTGGGGAGAGGGGAGAGGATGTCAAATCATTTTACCTCATGGCTTGATTTTACTACACTGTTCATTGCCATCAAAAGTTGAGCGTTCTGCAATCAGCTGATCTGCATGGTTGGGGAAAAAAAACCTGAGATTTTCTCTCTTAGAGGTCAGAGGTTTGGAAAGTTCTGGATCATTGTTCTGCTGATCATAACAAGCTAGATCTACAAGTAATGTCAGCTGAAGAATGCAGTTAGTGTTTTTAATTGTATTTTGTCAGTAATCTACATTCTTTGTATATTTCTAAGTTGTACATCAGAAATATTATTTGCTCTAAATGTAAGGCAGTTTGATAAAGTTCTGTAAATTAAAATTATGACACAACAAAGCTGTATACACATGCTGTTCTTCCACTGATCAAATGATGGAATCAACGCTCTTTAGGGATAGTTCCTCTTGCTTCCAGTCAGCTGTTTGTAAATATTGGAATAAGACTTAAAAAATAGGACGTTTCTCAAAGAGGAAACAGGTCAATCAAATGGTAATTAAACAATTACAAGAATTGATAAAAGCCAATGGTCAAGTTGATCAGAAGAAGGGCAGACATTGACTTTACAGGCTTTATTTATAGGATGCTTCTAAATATAAATATGCATTGTCTTTACATTCAGTGATTACATTTTTTTTCAGCAAATGGTAAAATATTGAGATTTACAGAATAAATTATCTCAACCGACGTGTGATCGTAGAGTTGAACATTTATAGATGAATGTGATTTTGATGAAGAGGTATCAGACAGCTGTGAGAGCAGAATGCCCCATAACTTCTTGTAGAGGACACACTTATTCAGTATCAAAGGAAATCCTGAGTAAAAGCCTCCTCAGTTATGACGCAAACCTCACAAACGAGTAGTCCCACATCAAAAATGATCCAAAGTCTTCCTTCATTGTCTGTCTACATGTAGTATCGATGACAAACAAAGGTGTGCATTTGTAAAGAAAAAAAAGTGCATGTTCACACATCCAAATCTGTGCTTATGTCAGGTAGACCACCCACCTAAGCAATGTCCTCTGGGAAAAAAAAAAAAAATTCTTACAGTAATCATAACCAATTTCAAAAGTGCCATTTTTGTCAAGAGCAAGTGCATTGTCCCTCAGCTCTGCGCCTGGTAGCTGTCCATCCTGACTTGGGGGCAGTTCGCTCCTTTCGGGCGCACAACAGCTGCCCGGTCAGGACCAGCTGGCCGCGGTCTGTGCTCGGGCTTTGTAGCTGCAGAATTAAGTCGGTCCATGTGAGTCTTCATCCATGTTGGCTGTGGCGTCAAACTGGCTTTTGTCCTCTGTGTGACTGCGTCAAGTCCCTCTTCAGTACGGACAAAGATGCCACCTTAAATGTGCTGTAAACATTTCTCATTGGTTTTTTAACATCTTTCTGATCATCAGAAACAAAAAGGAAATGTCTGTATCTAACCTCCCCTTGTAAATATACCTATACGTACATATATATAGAGAGAGAGATATATAGATATTTCTCTATCTATATATATATATATATATATGCATTTGTGCAGGTATAAAGAAAAACCTCCAAGCTTTGTTTTGACCATGAAAACAGTAAACATATATAAAACTTTATGGATGCTCTATAAAGCAACACTCAAGTCAGCCTCAAGTTCAGCACAATACACATTATGTCACATGGTTCTGGTCACAACTGTATCAGTATGACTTTGTCACGGTCCGTCGACCAAAGAGAATTTCTCTCTATTTCTACGTGTTGGCAAATACGAGTGGCAACGTGGATCTAGCAGCACTCAGTGGAGTCAAAGGCCAGCCTGGCACGTCCAGTGGAGCGTGGCGATTGTCTTTTGCATGGCAGGAGGAAATGAAAGATGTCCAGCTGCTCTTTTCACTACAGGGAAAGAAGCACATGCTGTTAAAAAGGACACACACAAAAAACTAACAAAAGTTACATCAGTGGAACTTGAAACAAGAAGTGAAGGACTCACCAAGTAGACATCGAGTACGGATCCGTCGTCGCGATCCATGTCCACATCCATGGTGCTCTGCTCCGAGGTGAGGCAGATCGCGCTGTCCTCCAGCGTGAACGTGGAGCTGGATGCGACGTCCTCCCTGAAACGGGACGGCACACGGACCTGTCAGGTGGGAGACAGCCCCGAGTGTTTGCCGTCTGAGCCGAGGGCGGCCGAAGCCAGGCAGCTGAATAAACACCGCTTAAGGTTTAATGAAAAACGGGATCCCCAGGAACAAATCGCACGCTGTTGCCGAGACTATGACATCAAACAAGCGAAGGACTTAAGCTGACTGCGAGGGGGACAGGACGCCTGACTGGGGTCAGGCCATGGAGGCTTCATATTAGAGGCTCATAGTCTGAGAAATGTCTCTGAGGAAGTGAGCAAATTCTGGCAGGGACTGGCAAGCTCTGGCTGTGATGACTCTGTCAAAACAGCAAGTTTCTTGGGAAATGATTCCTTGTAGCCCAAGTGATATAAACAGAGAAATTCATTTGCTAGTTTTTTTTTTTTTTAAATGACTAACTCAAAAGCAAAAAACTGAAGGGTGGACATGCAGCTTCGCACATCAGAAGTCCGACTACAACTGTGTTTGTGCACTATTCTTCTTCACAGCTACACTTGAACCACTAGATGGCAAATAGAGAGCTGTTTCTCCAATATGCACATCAGCTTATTTGAGAAATCCAGGAGTCTATTTATGACGTTCAAAGTCTAAACCAGTTCCAGGAAGAGAGCAGCAGAGTGAAGTCGTATAAAGAGACGGATGGATTTGGGTAAGTCCAGGTAAACAGCGGCTTCCCGTGGCCCGGCTCACCTGACGCAGCCGCTGCCGTAACGAGGCGAGCGGCTGTCAGGCGGGATTAATGGCTGACCGACATCCAGCCGCTGCAGTGGCGCTTGTCCTCCTTTGTCACAGCGTTTACGCCACATAATGGCACCGTGTTGGACTGTGTCAGAGCTGCTGTTTAAATATTTATGGTAACAGTCGAGAGAACAATGTCAGGGCGGCAGCAGGTGACTGATGAGAGCGACAAGACTGGACAAGCCACACAATGGCGTCTCAGAGAGCGGGCCGAACCCGACACCGCTGGACAGGAGGAGAGGTGAAAGATGAAAAAGGAACAGAGGGCAGAGGACAAAGGAGAGAGAAATTAAGCCGCCTGCTTCCAGAGGGTGAGGTGTGAAGAAGGGGCGCTGACAATGTCATAAACTCTGTTAATGGAAAACTCTGAATGCTGTGGGAGAATGAGGCAATACATAACTTATAAAGGCCTGCAATAAATTGTTTGAACTCCACTTTGGGAGAAACAAACGACTGGAAGGGGGGCACGTGGACATTTTCTGCTCGATGCAAAATCCAGTATTGCTGTCATGGAAAGACTTATGTTCAGGCGGACTCAGCCATACCTGTTCGTAAATTAAACACAACACAACCGGCCGTCACACCGGCACTGTGCACACAGTGAGTGGTGTTTGGATGAATACTGCCAGGCCAGCCGAGTCGCCGGCTCCGTGACGCGTGTCACTGATAAGAACACGTCATGTTTGAGCACAAGTGATCCATCCCGACCTGGGAGTGTTTGAGCATAGGTGTGTGTTTTCCACACCATGTACAGTAACTTTGCATCATGGTTACAAGGTGACACACATTTGAGTGTAATAAAAAGAAAAGAGTGTAAAAGGGAGACAAAGTGTGTTTACCTCTCTTCTGTTTGGTTGTCCACATTCACAAAGATGGAGGAGGTGGAGATGGTCCCCATGGAGGAGCCCTCGTAGAAGCACGGGTTGGCAGGGACTAAATCCGGACGAAGATATGAACCAAATACAGCTGAGGAGAAGAACAAAAAAACACAAAGTCACAATGGCTTCTCATTTAACCTGAATAACACATTTCTCTTCATATGTCCAATTCTCCAACGGAAAGGAAGGAATTTTTCAAGAAGTAATCAGAATATGACATTTCACAACAGCAATGGGTCCAAACTGATGTTTGGTGGACCAAGAAAACTCTCAGACAGGCCAGAAACCTGATTATTTACAGGGGAAGATCTTCAGGAAGATTAAAAAAAATCACCAGCTGTGATACTGGATAAAGATGGTGCTTTTGGACACTTATTTCAAATAGAATAATTAAAAGTCATTTAGCTTAAAATGTTGAAAGGCCTAGCAGAAATCAGAACCCTGCAACTTTTCCTCACAGGCTTCCCAAACCTTTGATCACTGACACGAAAACTTGATCCTTAGTCGCTGACCCTGTTGTCCCTGTCCCGGCTCTGCTGTCCATATCAGAGACTGAGCAAAAACCTAATGGCTGAAACAAAGCAGGGAGCAACAATTGGATTTAATGGATCAAAGGGATCCAATAGAATCAGCGTGTTTCTCTGTCAGCCTCTCACTTCAGAGTAAAACTAATTTCCTCTGTACCCTCTCACACACATTCAGTAGCCAGAAAGGGCTAATCAGGAGGTGTAGCAATCCAATTAGCTTTGTGTTATGGAGAGTCAGAGCTGGAGGCATAGGTGGATGAGCCTTCAGTTAATAAAGGAAAGTGGACGCGTAACCATGTCATGTGACATGTCTTTGGACACTGCATCCACGCCCTTGTTTCTTCCGGTCTGGTGTTGGCTAACACTCCTTTATCATATCCTGACTCAAAGGTCAGATTGAACTGCTTTACTTCATCTCTAAAGCACTTTTACCCTCTGATTCATCTACCACCCGGAAAGGACGCCCAGCTGCGGTCAGAAGGACGATTGTGGAAGACTGCTAGAAAAAGGAAGAGAAAGCTGGGCGCACCTTCACCAAAACTGTACTGGAGAGAGAAAAACTACCCAAAAAGGCCTCTGTTTCCTTTCCACCACGGCACACAACCTGTGATGGTTTCACCGTGCTCCTGATGACAGGACAACGTCGTCACGTTCATAAAAGAGATTGTTTGTGGTTCTAAAGTGTTTTAAAGAGTTTAAATTCAAGAGGAAAGTGTTTATCTATTCATCTGTTTAAAGTTTTAATAAATTCCCACAATGACGAAACATTTCTATGGATAGAAGCTCATCTGTTCATAAAGTTTGGAGGGAAACATTTTTCTAAGGTGAACAATTGTGTTTTTTTTGTCATCTAAACAGCTTGTTTGTTTTTTTGTACCTTGTCCATCCAGACTGGCCAGGCTGCGCGCCCCTCCCAGCCTCTCCCGCCTGTCCTCCTCATGCCTCTCATCCGCCTGCGATGAAAGGATCTCCTGTGAAGACGACTTCAGAGCAGGGATGGAAGTGCGAGTCCTCTTTGAAGGCGAGAATCGAAGTGCTGTGAAGCAAAAAAAAAAAAAAAAAAAGGCACTCAAGTCAGAAAAAGCAAAGATGAGGAAAAGTGGCAGCAAATGGCAGAATGGGGGAGATAATTGTGGGAGAAGATAAGCTGAGACTCGCACACAATGGGACTAAAATAGACTTCCATTGTTAGCAGTAGCAGATATTAAGCTGTTAGACTGTGAAAGTGGACTAAAAGCTGCCTGTGCTCTGCCCCCCAAAGAAGAACATGAAATACCATCCTCTCCTGTCATCTCCCGTTGGCACGACCCGGCTGTGGTTGGTAGCGTAGCTAAATCCTTAAATCAGGACTCAGCCTTGTTTCATTTCATCAGGGGTCGTGCGTGGTTGGATTACATTTGTCTCTATATTCGATGCTTAAAATGAGCTCCAAACCTGCCTCCTGGTATTACCTACCCCCCCTCACATGACACAGTGAAAATGCTCCCAGCATGTTTACCCTGAACATGACAGAGGAGCAGCCAGCTTGTCATGCTCTGATCAGCTCTGCATGCCACCTTCTCCACAGTCCCACCAGCATCAAAATAAAGCTTCTGCTGGACTAAAGGGGTACGATAAACTAAACCTGTTTCCATCTCATGTATGCTTTACTCATATACATGATCTAAACACATTAACATTCATTTAATGACATTTTTTACACAGTGTTTCACGTGCTACAAAGATGGTCTAATGACAGATTTATTCTGCTTTCCACCTCACTCTGCTTTCACTCTTTTCTTTAGTGTTCACGCGGGCTCAACTTACGGTGAGTCTTCCTGAAAACACGCGTGGTCATGAACTTGAGGAACCGGCTGGCGTAAAACCCTGGCCGGTGAACCGAGACAGAGTCCTGAGGACGAGCAAGAGAAGAGCCGGACTTTAGATTCGAGAAGATCCGTCCAAATAAAGAGCTCATTCATAAAAGGGGGGGCACTACACTTGGGTGGGCTATCAACTTACGCCATCGTACACCAGGGCCTTCCACGAGTGCTCCAACTTCTTGATGAACCTGAGGACAGACAACAGCACAAAGGTTTGCCTTGTGACAAATGCAGTCGCTTTTACAACTTCCCCCTTCGAGCTCGGTCAAACCTTAGAGGCGTCCTCTTTCCCTCCCCCCTGGTGAGCCCAAAACAAAAGCAATTTCACAAAGTCTAGCGGGAGACTAAGTATTAGTCATCTAATCCTGCCAGGTCAACGTTAAGTCAAGCAATCTAGCCAAAACGCAGGAGGACACGTGAGCGCTTTAATTGGGCTCATTCCTCCTGCACAGTGTGCATCTGATGCATCGACCCACCAGCCTGGAGAGGATTTATGTGATGCTCTTAAATGGCCATGCATTTGAAAAGCTATTGATCCACAGGGCTTCCTCTGTCACTGGACTCTCTTGCTCTCTTGGCAAAAAGAAAAGAAAAAAAACAGTAAAGAGAAATAAAAAGGGCACTATGGACACTTTAAATAATGTTGGATAGGGAAAAAAATCTTCAGTCTCTTTAAGATTGTGGTTCACTGTCTTTTAGCTCTTTCCATCAGCACATGACGATAAATCAACTTAAGAGGTTTTGTTGAAGGACAGGGATCAATCGGAACAGCAACTCCTATGAAACTGCAAATGCTGCACCGGCACCCAGATGTGAAGATTTATCAGAGACAGCATGCAGGCAGCAGCACTGGGAACGAAACGCAGCGCGTACGGGGGGTTCGGTCCCTTTCATGACAACGATACCTGTAGGACTGCAGAATGTCTATGATACCCAGGAAGATGAGCAGCTTTTCCTCTTTGTGCGTTTTGGCAGGAATGCCACCCATCCTGAAACAGAGGGAAAGCACAACAGCGGTCAGTCTATAGCTGGCGTTCCTCTGCCAGGCTGGAAAAGTTTTTCGAATGAAGCCAGCGCGCCGCTTCACTTTTTACAAGTGTTTGTCAAAGCGGTACTTACACTATTTACATTGGAGTGTATTTCTGTAAATAGGCAGAACAGAGACTGTGTTTGTGTTTGTGTAGCTATGGTTATGTGAGAGCCTGACTGTGTGCCCTGGGTGAGGTATGAGCATGCTTGTATAACAGTGCCTGTGAGGGAAAAAAGCGGAGAATAGGAGACAGACGGAGGCGGAGCGCCCCTAATATGAGTGCATAATGCAGCATGTGTGTGTTTCCCCCCCGCCGAGCCCACTCACGTGTCGTCAGTGGTTAGGGCCTCAGCAGCCCGCCCGTCTCCTTGGATGGACTCCATGGCCGTGGAGTAAAGCACCCTCTGACCCACGGGCCTCCTGCCGTCCCCCCCGGCCTGTCCCGGCTCCCCCCCGTCCCTGTGGCTCTGGTCCAGGATGTGCACACCCAGCAGGAGACTGTAGTCCATGATTTTAAAACTCTCCAGTACCTGTTGGGATGCACCCGCCACAAGAAAGAGCGCTTTATTCCCAGCCCCCTTACACGCAAACACACATAGTTTACTTCACCATGCACATCACGAAATAATAAACATCGTTACATTCGTTTCCTCCCAAAACCCTTCATCTGCCCCACACCCTTTGGTGCCACGAAAGACGAGAATCGGAGCAGAGGGAAATCTCTGTTTAAACCTGCTCTGAGCTAAACAAACAAGGTGTTTCTCCACAGAGAGCCAAGTGTTACAGACTGAACGGCCCGAGGAGCCTTTAGCCCAGTTTCCCAGAGACTCTGTGACTTCATGTCTCAAAGGTCTTGAGAAAAGTGGTTTTTACAGAATGGTGGGAGAGGGTAAGAGAGAAAAGAAAATGAAAGGAATCAGGATCAGTCCCAAGTAACCAGGTTTAGCTCATAATCTAGAAATAGGAAATGAAAAAAAACGCACAAAAAAAACTTACATGCTATTTACCCTTGACTTAATACGGCACGAGAATAGAAACTCTCTGCACCAAATAGGAATTTTGGTGCACAAGTCCATCCTCACAACATTGGAAACCAAATATCAAATGCCCAAGGACCTACTCTCGGACGAGATCACTTTAAATCTGCGTCAGATTAGCTGAGGAGGAGTATTTTGTTTAGATGGCAATCCATAGCAGAGGTTAAATGGTCAAAGTTAAAACTATGACCTGAACAAATGTGTGGCCTGTTTTAGATTCAATATAGTACCTTTGGGTAGAGTTGATATTATTAAACATATGACCGCACAAATACGACAGCAAAAATGACAAAAATACATATTAATGAGCTATGTGTCAGTAATGAAAGGCATGCTGACTCACTGCTTGGCCCGCATTTTAACAATGTTACTCTAAACTGTTCTTTTTTTAATCATATTACATCTAAGCAGTGGTGGGCAGGGTTGATCTGAGTATTGATAATACTTTATCAATAGTTTTTTTTCTGTTGTATGTTGCAGTCTGCCTAAAGGAAAAAATGTCACAAACTAAACACTGTGACTACAATTTATAAATAGCTCATAATCCTGGTCGTGGCTATTCAGACACACAATCCAACAATAACAGACAACACTAAAGTCAGGCAGAGTCAGGCTAAATCAGAGAGAGCCGTGTCTAGGCACCCAGAAACATTTACAAGCTTTCTCTAGAAAACAATCGGTAGGCACAGAAATTCTTGTTATCTATATAAGAGTTGATCATTTTTCCTGTGGAATAGAGGGCACCGATAGCGTAAAGATTCAATAAAACACATTCATATACACATAAACGCAAGACAGAGTTTATGTGTAACTGACTGAAACAAAACACTGAGGCTTTTGTTTGCACTTTGCCTCTTCCATATCAACAATTTGCATCCCCTCACTCGAACTCCCTCAGCCTATTCAAACAGCAACCATTTTGAATAGAGCCACACACACCACTCTGCCTACAGAAAGCCATTACTATGTCTCCGGAGCACAGCTTTCCCCGGCAGACAATCATACCATCACAAAAGATAAACTGACACATTTCTGTTATCTGTGACACTTTTTTTTCCTCTTATAATTCTGAATTCAAAGTGTAACCTTGCTGCTCCTTAGAGGCAAGTCCAGTGTTTGGGCGTTTTCTGCAGAGCAGCCAGCCCTCTGCTCACATTTCAAACACAGCTCAGCTTTCTTACAGTCAATGGGAGAGCCAACTCTACTGTAACCGAGCTTTGTCTCAGCACTCTGTGCTCCAAATCTCTGCTGCATCCCACCCTCAAGCACTGCCACTGATGATGGACTTTCCCATCGTGATGTCTCCAAAACTTCACTTTGCAGTGACACTTGTACACTTTCTTCAGTCTGAGTTTTTTTTCTCCACTTAAGCTTAAGTAAAATTATTTCATTTAACCTGCTCCTCATGATTTAAGATGTAGATATGACATGAAAGTTTTAAATTTGAATGTGCAGAATTGTTTTTTCTTTCTTGGACCGCACTAATGACTCCTCTCACAATCGATTAAGCACTACTCCAATAAACCTTCCCTGTTGCTCCTTTTTCTCCTATTCTGATGACCCTCGTTTAGATTTTTTGATAATCAGTTGTAATCTTTGGAAAAAAAGTATGCATGTAAAAGTGATAACATATCCATCATAAGATGGCAGAAAGACCCATTTCTGGCAGTTATAATTCCAATAATGAACCATCAGAGAATATGAGGGCAGTCATTTTCAAACTTTCCTCAGATACAAATGGTGAAAACATTTTAATCAAGCTCCTCACACGTGGTCAAACTCTGAACTGGAGTTGTTACTGGGCGGCACGAGTCAGAGGGGACCCAACAGGGAGAGATGGCTGAAGTTGTTCACAAAGTCATTACTTTCCTCGTACATTTCTGCATGATGAGATTACTTCCATTTGTGCTCTTGTTGGTGTCTGACACTAAGATTCTTCGCCCGCAAACTAAATCATCTCCATGAAACGCAGCCCGAGCTCCTCCCGGCAGATGAAGCTGGCCGTGTGTGGACAGCTGGACATCGTCGCCCACACCGCTCTCACTGGGATGTCTGTCTCACCGTTGGCCGCTGATGTTGCTGCGATGCTACAGGGACTCACCTCTCAATTACAAGTCACACATCTGTGGTACCAACAGACACTCACTCCACAAGAAACCCTCTCTGTTTCACTCTCACGGTAAGTTCTACATGAATTATTAATGCCTAATGCTGTTTTGCCATTTGAGGACTATCAGGGGAGCTACAGCCTGACGTTGGGAAGAGACTTAAAAGGGGGGAAATGGCATTGCTTGCATTTACTAGTAAGTGTCCTGTGTAGCAGAAAGGCATGCATGCTTCTTCCTTTTCTTCCAACATTCTACATGAAGCTCAACTCTGACCTTCCACCATGTACCACTAAAATAAAATTGAGCGTAATCTGCGGTCTGGAAATAAAGCTGGAATTGATTCTCATCTCGTCCTTCAAGAAAAATACCCTTTTTTCCCTTACTTCCTTGCTCTCACTTCTGCTCAACCTTTCCTCTATGTTTAGGTTCCCCTCTGAGGTGATGGGGTTAGCTGCTTACTCATGGAAATAGACAGGGATTCTGCTTAGAGGGCACTTTGCTTCCCGCTTAGGATGCGAGTGCAGGAAGCCCTAACAATAACAAACTGTACAGCACAGAGGCTCCAACAGCAGCTGATAAACAGTCTGGCCCGCGACGCACCACAAACGTTATGGCTCATATTTTTTGAGCTCGTATCCACACATGGAGGTTAGACTGTGTATGCTGGGTTCGACTTCTGGAAAAACCTGTGCCTTTGTGTGTGCTGCTGGGTTAAACATTAAGGAAGCAGTGACTTAGCAAAACAGCGGGAACCTCGCTCTTGTTACAGAAAACACTAAAAAAGCCTACAGGAAACATGACTAAAGTTAGCATTTTGGGTCATGATGTAAGTGAAAGAGGAGATAACGTGAATTTTTCCATAAAAACTTGACCTTTAAAAACTTGTGACCGAGATATTTGTGACCGGGATATGTTTCAAAAGGTGGGAAAAGCAACAGCTGTTCAAACCTTTCCTGGAAATACATTTCATTCTACTAAAAGGACAACTCTGTACTATAAGCAACTCCATTACTCTGAAACGCTAAAAGAAAAGAAACCTTGCTGTGAAGTTTCATGAGAAGTTAACAGATTACAGCTCTGTTACCTAACATGCTGAACTAAATATACACACGGCATCACACTGCTCATTAACTCTAATTCTTCACCATGCTGCATCAATCAGGGATTTCTATTCCCCTGAGCTAAAAATTCAAATGTCAAATCCACCGTAATGAAAGTCATTAAACTGTTAGCTGGATGCTCCCATGTCACACTGTAAGGTGGGGCAGGTTGGGCCTGTGCAACAGGAACCCTTCCAGGAAGCAAAGCGTCTCTGGCCTTGCCCAGACTTGAAGCACCATCCTGATCGGATTCCAGTCCGAACAACAGATTTTGCCATCCGGGTTGGGAAAATGGAAATCGGACACGTTAAGGAAAGGTCACTGACATATTTTTGAAAGATCTGATCCCTGATTCTGGTGAATTCCCGAGTTGAAAGAAATTCTAAAAACATCTGAAAACAAGTGGTGAACCCACGGTCATGCCAGGCTTTGCAGCACACGCACATTAAAGAAAGTTAATAAAACTGGCCATTCTTTTCAATGAAAACACTTGATTATTTTTTCTAAACTAGAATGGACTGATCCAAGCCTTGAAGATCTGTTGATAATATCTAACTGGAGGGTACTTCATCGAGCACCTGCAAAAACTTTGCCGCTCGCCACGTACCCGACAGTCTCTCTGCAGTGTCTTCATCAGGTTGTTGTAGGTCTCTGTGTCGAAGTAAAGCCCCTCCCCGTGCATGTCCTGGAAGTCCAGGTCTTTGTGGGTCGGACAAGCTTTCTCCCTCTCCTTCCTGGACGCTCGCCTCTTGTAGGTGGAGCCCTTCAGGTCATACTTGTAGTGCATTTTGACGGAGCGAGGCAGTACATTGTTCATCACCACCAGTCGAATGTTGATGCCACCAGACTGGATGCAGTACAAGCCGTAAAACTTGGGAAGCAGTGTGCGTGGATTCTGGTTCAGGTTCTGGGAATTTGAAGAGACAGCTTGAGACTCAATCATCAGCATTTTAGAATGTATGTTGTTAATATTGTTTGCGTTTTTGCTTCTTTAGTCTTTAATGTCCTGTCACACCTTTAAATAAACCCCAAACACAACTTTCAGTTATTCGCGTATACAAGTTTAAATTGATTTAAGATTTTTTAATTTAAATTTCCATTGATTCAAACTTTTAAACTCCTTAAATAGTTATATAATATATACTGAAACCTGCTTATCTAGCTCATGAAACATCCTAAAGACAACGTGTGGTTAAATGGAATGGTTCTGAAATCAAAAAGATTAGTGGTTGAACAACCCTTAATTACCACATACTGGAGGATTGATTAATAGAAACACAAAGGGATACAAATCTGCATTTAATTGATCAAATTGTCTGAATCTTTGATTAATCTTCCATCACATTTCCATCACATTTTAGGCTAGAGCTCCTCACCATGTAGTATCCAGGTAGCAGCCTCTGTAGAAACTTGGCCTCTTTGTGCTGGACAGTTTTAATGATGAACTCATCATCACTGGTTAGGTAGAAGAGAGAGCCACTGGCACCTGGGTTGGCCAGCTCTATCAGAGGCTCATTTACAAGGGAATACTGAGGAAGGAAAAAAGATAGAAAATACCATTTTAAATACTCATAATGGCTTTGAATGGGGACACTAAAATACATTAAAACTATATTCAAGGTTTACATGGAAACCATAACAAAAAAAATCCAATACTAATTTTTTGTTTGTTTGTTTACATGATGAAAAAATATATGTATATGTGTTTCCAGCACTTTATGACCAAAAGCATATGAATGATTGAAACAAGAGTAGTATCTACACTACACGGACGTGTAACTGCAGAGGACTGAAGGATTTTCTCCACATCAAGCCCCTAGTGATTGCACAAATACTTAGCAATCAATAGAATACAGATTCAAATTTCTATAAGAGAATATATTAGGTCCAACACTTAAAATGGACAGTAATGTCTGACAACAAATTCACTCCAAATGATGGTGCCATTCACTTTTATAAGATTAAATAAAAACAAATCTATTCTAAAGTAGGCGCTCAAAAGGAAAGCAACAAGTGCCCAAATAGTTGGATATCAGACATCTTAAGACCAAATATGTAGTGGGTTTTCTTGTTGCTATTTCTAAATTAGAATGTCTCCATCTTCGTTGTGTTGTTGTTGTAGTAGTGTTCACAGCTGCTTCTGCAGCCAGCAAAAAACGGCAGCCATCATGTACTGACGCATTAGCCTCTCAGCTGGGGACAAGAAGGGCAATTGCATAAGAAAATATTTATAGCAGATTGAGAACCTTTCTTTAAAAAAAAGTGGCACCAAACTGTTCTGGACGGACTGTCAGAGCAGCAGACTCGTGAGAAGAGTTAGAAGCTGATTGAGGCGTCACGACAGCAACATGTACAGAGGAGAAAAAAAACACTGGATGCATCTGTTCCTTTCCTCCAGTGACTTTTCCACCAGCAGCAGTGTGCAGTCACGTTGCGTTAACAGCACACACATGTCTGCGGTTTATTGTATTTGCATGTAAATACATTCTCTCCTTCAATTAAACTCTGTTGTGGTCTCTGGAGACACACAAATACGCAGCAAACTCTCCTCCCTCTGCTG
Organism: Menidia beryllina; assembly: GCA_013363375.1. Lineage (NCBI taxonomy): Eukaryota > Metazoa > Chordata > Actinopteri > Atheriniformes > Atherinopsidae > Menidia > Menidia beryllina. The sequence continues at coordinate 3,164,808 of JABUIW010000162.1, read as the reverse complement.
CCTTAAAGTCACATTTCTTTTATCATTTGTGTAGAAATAAATTTGGTATTTAAAAAAAAAGAACGCATCTGGCTGGGTTCATGAAAGCTTGAGGCCAGATGGGAAATAGGAAACCGGCGTCATAACAGGACAAAGTCATGTAAACTTCACACAAAGACTGTTTTTTCCTAATTTCTGCATTTCTGCTTAGCTGATTGTTATACGAATCCCATAAAAAAGAACGTGTAAAAAAAACTTATAATGAGGAAAATAATTGTTGCTACAACAAGCAAGTCTAACAGTCTATTGTAATGTGTCATTGGTCAAATGGTGGGAGACTTTTGTGGAAATCTGAAATTAAAAATAATTGGCATCTTGTCGGATGAGTTTGCAAAACTATTTATACTCCACCAGTCTTTAGCCAGATAGATTGTTTACAAATGTTCAAACTTCAATACCAAGAGTAACACGGAAAGATGGAGTTTACATTCATGAGAATGCTCTAAATAGAACATTGTTTGCTGTCAGTATATATTCAAAACTTGGTGGTGGTAGTATCATGGTTTAATCTGTTTTTGTTTGCATTGTTCAGGATACTTTGAAATCTTGATGACTTGAACTACACTTTTTGAATGATTGAAATGATTTTTTTTTAAGAAAAAAAAGAAATCAGGATCTGCACCAAAGCTCTTTAGAGCAAGTGGACCAAGTAAAAGCACTAATCCAATAGAAATGTTATCAAAGGGACCAGTTCATGTGATGGAAGTTGCAGAGTTAAAGCTGTTTTGTAGGGCGAATATGGCTGGAATTCCTTTAAGAAGGCTAATTCCTATATGTTCTCTCCAGAAATGTGCAGAACTAATCAAAAGGTCACATTATGATGCGGTTGTTGCTGGTACACACAGTCACACCAGATACGCCTGCCACTAACTGGCATGTACCAAGTGTGTTGTTTTTATCTTATATGTTTACTAGGTTTGTGTTGGTCTATTGTTTTTTTTATTTACTTTTATTATAAATGGCTTAAAATGTTTACGGTCATTTTTTCCTGAAATGCAAAAATATTTAAAGAGTTTTTTTTAAAGGAATTCACCACTGTACATGTAGAGGAGAGACAAATGTGGCAGCCAAGCCAAATCACAAGTTGACAGCATAAATGATCAGAGTACCTCTGTTAAAAAGTCAAAATCTTTTTCACACCTATCACATCACTGGTGGATTTTATTCAGCATGGTCCCAATTATTGCTCACATAATAAAGTCACACTCCATCATTAACTCCTCTCACATCCTTCCTGCATTCACAGCCGCTGTTAAATGGCACTGTGAGATATTGTTGTTAATAAGCAGAACCAAAAGCAGATTTCTAATCATCGCCGTGGCCAGCCAGGCCACGGGGGGATTTTGATCTCACCAGGTAGTCATCAGGTTTGATGCCAAACAGATCTCTGAAGTAGCGGAAGGCAAGTGGGGCGTACGTCTTGAAGCGGAAGTCTGGATAGTGATGAGCTGGGGTCAAGTTGCTGCCCTCACTGGAGTGTTCAGTGTCAAAAAACAAGACAAGAGGAAAGAAAAGCATGTCATTTCGAGTAAATGAATTATTGCAATAAAACTGAAAGCTAGCTGGCTCAGTAACACAGATAGGGACTGTCCCAGGAAGGATTCGGGCAGGGAACACTACATCTTTGTATCTAGGTCTCTACCCCTCTGACTTCCGTGTAATTTGCTCCATTCATGCATGAACACGCTTCAGTGAAGTAAACTATAGGAGCTCAGATTTACCAGCATTGTGATGGCAAACAGGCCAGTGTAGAATTCTTCGCCTGGAGACTGGTGATGGCTCAGATTACTGGAGCTAAACAATTCTCAGCAGCACATGAACCTTTGGTCAAAAAAACTGAAAAGAACTGGCGAAATTCTTATTTTTTTCAAAACTACATTTTGCAATCTAACCTGGACGCGAGACGTTCATTGAGAGCTTCTGATGGAGACGGGCCCTGTTTTGTAACTGACCTCACTGGAGGACCACAACAGAGTGATTTGGCTTCTGGGTCTTTCGTGAAATAAACCGACTACAATCAGCTGTGTCGATGCCAAATGTGGAACTGGGTTAATAAAGTTTTTTAGTTTTTTTTACAGTGCCTCTAAATCTGGTTACTTGGATAATGGCCTTGGTAACAATGCTGCTGTGCAGGTGCAGTTGGAGGCAACGGCTAATGCTGTGTAACCCAACGCAGGCCGTTGCTCTAAAAAGAAATCTGACAGCCTTATTGAGTGGGCAACAACACTTATGTGTCATGGGAAACATTTAGTAATACACAGCATGTTCAATCTAATCTAGAGCCCATTTTCATATGTGTCTGCCAGCAGGAAGTGAGCGCTGGTTACTATGGGCGGAGCCCACAACAAAAAGGAAGTGATATGTTATGTCATATGTTAAATTCAGCCATCCCAGACTGGACTGACAGCAGAAACAGCAGTAGATAAGCCTCCAGAGGTCGTGAAAAGAGGGAGAAAAGGAGCTTTGTGGTGTCAGGGCAGAAGGGGAGTATCTGTGAGTGGTCTCCTTCACTCATTCTCTCAGGAAGGTGATTCAGCATTAAAAGAAGAAAGAAAAAAAACAAGATATGCAAGCACACAAACCTTTCCTTCCCTTCCTTTGAAAAAAACTACCTTCAGAATTATAAAAGATGGTCTTGAGGCTCTCATTTGAAACTTGTATTGTGCACATCAAAACAGAGCAGATTTTCAAGACACATCGCGCAGGGTCATTACAGAACCAAGAATTCAGCTTGGCTGTTTCTGAAAAACAGGTTGGCGTGCATGTCAAGCCCAGGTTTGCATAAAACCATATCGAGTTTGCATATCTCTGTGCTGCATCTTAAAGGTAAACTACAAAGTACTTCCTGATGGGAATGAAAATTCCCGTCCCCAAGCTTTAGAGTTTAAGTTTGCCTTAGACGATGGATGTATTTGGCAACAAACAAACTTCTTCAAACTTCTGAACTTCTTTCAAATGATTTCCACGTCTTCTCAAGTCACAATTAACAAGATTTCTGTTTGCAAGTTTGCAGTTCTGTTTGATTAGACCTTGCATTGCAAAATTGTGATTTACCTCCAGCGTTGTAGGGCCTTTACATATGAGAGGTAACAAAGGATTCAATGTCTTGCCCAAGGACACTTTGATGTGTAATCTTGGGAAGCCAGGAACCAAACCATCGACCTCCCAATTGACAGATGGCCTTTATTCCCTCTGAACCTAACATGCCCAGGTGAAAAATTGATTTTTCAGTCCAGCTCCCCCCATTTCCTGTCAACTACACCCAGTCCAGCTGGCTCAAACATCTCAGTCAAGTTGGCTATTATCACACCAAAAGTGCAGCGATCGAAACTGTTTTAAAGTGCAAAAGGTAACATAGAAGTAAATTATTTATGTGACGTAAGTCACATAAAAATTTAACTGATGAGGATAATGGGTAAACGGTTTTATGACCCTGAATGCCAACTAATAAAAAATTATCATTACAGAAGTGAAAGAAGCTTGGAGTCAGATTAGTAGATTTGAACAATGATTACTGTTACCAGTGAGCTCATCTGATGGACAGGTATAAATCCATATGTCTTAAGCTTGAAAATCCCTACTCCGTATTCATTAAAAATACACATCGAACTGGTATCAGAAAGCCAAAGGTGTGTAATTACACGTGATTATGCACAATTTCCCCTTTAAAGAATACCTGGAGGAAACTTTGGATGATACAAAATGTTTCTTTCAGCTGATGATGTCAGGGTGAAGGCGGTCTGGGAAGGCACTGATGTGTGCTGTGCACTGCAGCACCAAGAGGTACACTGTAAGCTGATTTCATAGTTCTATTCCTGCGTCATGACGTTGACAACAAAAATGTGTTCTGTCGATAAATGATGACAGTGGCAGTCTGGACACTCACCAGCTGCAGCTTCCACTGATCAGGATTATTAAAAGTTCTTAAATATTATTTAGCACAAGATCCAGTAAGGAAACACTGGAGCAGACCGAAGTTCAGCATATCATTTGAATTGAAGCGTCCAGTCTTCCAGCAAATTGCCAACGCCTGTAACCACCTACACATAATCTGTTCTATGAAGCCACTCTCTTATTCACAGTCTGCAGCAGTTAACCTTGAGCTTATGCAAAGGTCTGACTATTATCATAATAACAGTGAACAAGACATCCAGTACGCAAATAGCTCCTATAGTGACGTGGTTTTTACTTCGAAATGTGTTGCTGCAGACAGAAGCCGTATGTGTTAGTATGATGTGTTTGTATGTATGAGTGGCTTGATACTGTGTCCTAACCTGGGCAGAAAGACACTCTCCACCACATAGAAGTCTTGCATAAGCACATCTCTGTCCGGCTTGGAGGTGAGGTTGCCCACTGTGTAGCCAATGCCGAGCTGAATGGCTCCCTTCAAGGCCGATGACGTGGTCTTTACAGGGAAAACATCACATTAGTTTGCCTGAAACACTCGGTCACAGCAGCCAATTACATCCACAGTGATGAATGAAAATATGAAGGACTGGAAAGTAAAGCAGGCCCTTGAAGGATGAGCAATGCTGCTTTTCTCTGCACTATATTTTGGTCTAAAATTCATTTCCAGATTCATGATTGGAATATAATTTTCAATGTGAGCAAAGAAACTACACCAAACTTTGGAAACAAGGAGCATTCATACCCTCTGTGCATTATAACTACAGCTGCACGGAACAATTTCCACACAAACACATCAAACTTGCAACAGCTTTTACAGGCTGGGAAACAAACCCCTCAGTATTGCTGTTAGGTGCGTAACAGCCACAAAAATATTCCTGGCTCATTAGACGCAACCTAAACAAAGCCAGCCACTGTACCATATAGAGTTTAATAGTTACAACTTTAAAAAAAAGCTGCTGTAAGCAGTGACGTTTACAGCTTTAAAAGAAAAAAGTAAAGAAAACATGTGTGACCAGCACTTGACTGATTTCTGGCAGCCGGCCCAAACAGGGGTCAGGACATTATGTGCTGCAGCAGAGGGACATTTAAAGCACTCAAGTGACTCAGAAATTAAGTCTTTTAGTGCGTACTGGCTCTAAACAGCAGCATTCAAAAATAAATGTTATGGGACCAAGTTCATATTCCTCATAACAGGGGAATAAAAAACAAACACAGAGAGACTCCTGTCTGCTGTACCTTCTTGTACGTCTTCTCTCTGCCAGTGCTCCGAGGCCCTCCCGTACCATTTTCAGCTGTGGTTGACATCTTATAAACAAGAAAATATGACACGACATAATAGAATAAGACATTTACTGGACGTAATGTGGTTAAAAGATAATTGGTATTTTTTTAATACTCTCAAATAAAATCGAATTTTCTGAGAGCTGAGGGACACAAGCTTACCTTGCTTTAGGTTGAGCTGTGCCTGACAAACAGCAATCAGGGCGACAGCTTTCTACCATCCGCTTGGGCGATCATCAGGGGAACCTCTGCAAGAGAGTAGGTGCAGTCACTAGAGTTACTATTATGTAATTAAAACCCAAGGCAAAGAAATACTCTGAGTCTGTACAGCAGTGAGTAAAACAGCTTCAAAGGTAAGATAAGGACGGGCTGAAAACAAGAGGGAATACGTCCACCAGCAAAGAGAGTTTAATTAACTGCAATAGATTTGTATCCCTTTCAGTTTAAGGCTATTATGATTACATCACTTCACGGCTAATCACTGCCCGACAGTTGCTCACGGTTCATGACATGCTTGTGTAACATCTTCTTTTTAAAGACTTGCTTGGGTGCAGAAACACTTTCCTGCTTGTCACTTAAACACCCCATATATCAGTCTGGATAAGGCATTTTGAAAAGTGCTCCAGCCTCAAAGAAGATCAGACCCATAGAGTGCATGGGAATGAGTTAGAACCCTGGCTCTAACAGCCCTCACTGCGTGACAACACTCCAGTGAGTCCTGTTTTCTGCATATGCGGTTTCACCGTATTGCTCCCTGTCACTCTGCCTCACTCCTACACAGAAAATGAGATGGAGGGAAATCCGTCAATGATGCCGTGCCTCAGCATCTGTTTTTAAAAGCTGGCAAAAACGAACGCAGGCAAAGAAGTCAGAGCTGAGGGGAGAGCTCTGGTAAGCCTGCAGTCCTCATGCCACCTGCATATAAATGCACCTGCAGGTCCCAGAACCTTGAATGTTGCACAATGGCTTTCTGCTTCATCAGTGCACAAGATGTCGTCCATTCAACTGTTCAAAGACCGGTTATCAAGTCGCCATCACAGCAGAACATACTCCAGTAAGAACAAAGCTGCTGACTTTGTGAACCTTTCCACCAGACCCAACACTGGTTGTGTCACTACTCCGTACTTTGTATGTTGTATTTTTGTTCATAAAAATAGTCATCATGCTTGTTTTCCTGTAAAATTAGGATCACAAATATCAAGAAATGAAGCTGACACCATGAGCTCTTATCTTCAGAGACAGGCCTTATCTGTGCACCAGCTTTCTGTTGCTATAAACAAAACAACACATATTTTGGCTGAAGGCACAAAGCAATTTGTCTTTGTTTGGGAACTATGCATCATTTATATTTCTTCTACCGTCTTTAAATAAAATCCTGCAGAGGAGCAGAAGTACCCACAGGCTCCCATAAAACTTATTGCAAAGCTTTAATCGGAACACAGACATTAAAATCATGTTATCGATCATTGGCTGTGGCAGGATAACCCAATCTGTGTAATGAGGTGTTGATCTACCTGAGTCATTACTCTGGATAAGTGACTGTGTGCTCTGAACCTGAGGAATGTTAATGAGCCCACAGACAGGCCCGCCCAGCTCTCAGCTCGCCCCAAGCCCAAGTGTCAGTGTCAAAATGAATTGTGTGGATCTCTCGCCCCCTCTCACCTGACCCCATTCAACCACGCTGCTACTGTAACAGACTGTTTCCAGAACCCTCTGTGAGAGGCCCGCTGCTGCGGCGGACAGCAGTGGGTCTCTTGTTCCCCTCTCAAACAAAAGGGTAGCAGGCAGATGGATGCACACACAGATGAAAATGGACATGATCCTAATCAGTTCTGTCTTCCTGCAATGGTTTGCTCCCTTGGCAAACAGCACTGCCACAGTGGAAAACAGGGTGGAGAACAAGGTGACACAAGAACACTGACACTTATAGTTAAAAAAAGACATATTATTACAATAATGCATCCAACCAATACATGGAGCAGTCAAAAAATTACTTTTGAAGATGGTGCTGTACAGTGGCTGCTGGAGGTCTGAATCTGAACCAAAATGGATTGAAATACTCAACTGATCAGTACAGTGAAGACCCTGTATTTAAATGTGAATAAAAACCATTTGTGTTAAGGGTGTTGAGTTGTGTTTAGTTGTGTTGGTGGTCCTCTGGATCATTAAGGGAACTCTCTGAGGAATTAGGGAAATTACTTATTAGTTTCTGGTCCGAACAAACACAATCCTGAGGTCCAGTAAAACCCTTACAGCTGAAATACTGTAACTTGCAGCAAACACTTCAATCCACATTTAAATGAACATTTCATTTCTATGCAAGTCTCCCTCCTCTGAGGCTCTTAACAGGTCCTGGAAAAAAAAGCTGCTCACTAACCTTTTCCCTTTGTATGTATCTGTGTTTAGCAAGAACTCTATTCCCACTTGTCCCTCCCACTTCCTTGTCAGAAACTATATCACTCTTCAAACAAACACACTTGAGCACAGATCAAACACTGGTTCTCATGCCATATCTCCTCCATGGTTTCGGGGTTATTGCCAAGGATGCCTGTCAGTCCCCGTGGAAGTCAAATAACAGCTCAGACTAATCAAGAAGTCAAAGGAAGGAAAATATGTTGCTGGGAGCAGACTCTGGCTGTCTGGTATGATGATTATTTTGATCTGATTCATCCTGACAGTTCTTCTATGCCGCAGAAATACAATTAGTAAAAGTAATTTTTACAAACAAAATTTGCATTTAACATTTTTTTTCAACTACGTATCAAAAAAGTAACAACCCCTTTGAAACCATTTCAAAACGTCCTATCTCCTTTGTAGTGGGAGCCTTCTTGCTGCTCAGACAAGAAGGCTCCCACAATTTCTGCGATCAGGACACGGACCTTATGCAAGTTGATTTTTTGCTCTGCTTTCTTTCTGTCCCCAGATACTATTAGATTACTTCAGTGGACTGGAGACATAATGGACGATCAATAGCGGAGCAGCAATGCAGGGCACTCAGACCGCTCTGCTGGGCTGTCATGACCCCAGCAACCCCGGCCTGAGATGTTAGATAAGCACAGGGATCTGGATTTGGAAGGATACAATAAATAAAAAAAATGCACAAGCAGTCAGCTTAGCTTGGCCTGAAAGGGATCGGCTTCCATCAACTTAACTGTTCTCACCCCCTTTCAAGCCGTAGGAAATGCAGGGGACATATCCAATTTTACCCCTGATTGATTTCTTAATCAAATCTCTTTCCATCATACAAAAAAAACTCCTTATCTCCACACCATACCTTGCATGATAAAATAAAAAAATTAAGTGCACCAAAGATTGAGAATGATCAAGAATACCCCAAAAGCACATAACATAAAGTGCATAAACTCTGTCCATACAGAAGGCCTTCTGCTTGTTTGTGTCCGGCTTTTCACACAGTTGTGATTGACTTTTTTTTTTTTTTTAAATCTTCTACTATTTAATGGAGGACCAGAGTTTGGCAGTGTGCAGCTAAAGAATGGACACATTTCATTTTGCAAAATTCAGACAACGCATTTGTAATTCAGAGGACGTCTCACTCTGGTTCCGCTATACATGAGGAGCAGTGAGACTTAGGTCACCCTCAGCACTCAGAGAATCACATGATTCAGCTGAGGGGATGGAGAGGGAGAGCACAACATAGTGAGGCGTATGTGAAGGAAAACAAGAGACAAAGTTCTCTAAGGACACTGAGGGGGACAGGATTTGCTCCAGAACATTGATACGGCCACTACAACGCTCTCTGACACGAAGCACTCACATCTATGCAAGCCGGTCTCAACTCCTCCAGCTCCAGATCACGTGAGAGACAGTAATACACCGCCTGAGACTGGAGTCCAAAGGTCCTCTTTATTACGTTTAAACTACAAAGGAGATAGGAAGTTTTATTGTTTAGGAATACAGAAAAAAAGGACGGAATTTTATTCCATCCAATAACCTCATTCCATGACTGTTTCTCCTACTTGTTTGTCTTCACTCTGCCCAATCTTTTCATCTCTTCCTCCTACTATCTCACTCTAGGGTTCCCCGAGTGGGCCTCTGTAAAGTTTCTCATTATCAGGAAAGTGGTAGAGGGGGTAAGAGGGGCCCAGCAGGGCCTAAATAACAACAACAACAACAACAACAACAAACATCACAACCTCTGAATAATCTGAATTCCTGCAAGGCTGCTGAACAATCGCTCTGTTAGCAGCCTCAAACCAGCCAACCGTGACACAGTTCAGAACAATCAGGAACCAATCATCTCTGCTGCCGTCCTTCCAGAATGTTCTTTTACCCTCCCAAAAGTTGGTGCCGACGTGTTGTGTGGCAAGGGAGGGGGGAGGGACTCAGCTTTGGAGGTCATTAAGATCACACTGATAAAAGTGGGAAGTTTTGCGTCCGTGCTCAGCGGTCACAGAGCAAATGAACCCAGTTTTAAAACTGACGTTGGTCCCCCACCCCAAGAGAAGGGGTGGGGGAGGGCGTTAAGGGCAAAAGGGGCAAAAACTCTCTCTGAGAAAAATGAAACAATCTGTGCAGAGTGACAGCCATGACAAAACTCCTGTCAGCCCACTCAGCCCAAAGGGAAACTTTATTTACTGATGTGAAATGTGGACAGGATGATTTACAGGCTGATTGTCTGGAAATGCAACAAAGTTCTAAATAATGTGTTTTTCCCCTCTCATCAGATGAGATTTGACCAAAACCAAAGAAGGAAGACTTAATATAATAACAATAATAATAATAAAACTCAATCTCAAATGGAAATATTAGTAGTTTGTCCCTTTAATTATTCTGCATGTTTCAATTAGCACAGTTACATTCAAAGTGGAGTGAAACAACTGTATAATTATTATTATTATTATTATTATTATTATTATTATTATTATTATTATTAGAGCAGAGTGACACACTGTCAGTACCAGTACAATTTTCAGTGAGTTGACAATTTATTTGTAATTAGGCACATCTTTGCTGTGCTGTTTTTACAGGAAAAACATGGAACTTTAGACCGTGTATGGAACGCCTTGGACCATTTGAGTCTATTATGTGTATACATTAACTGGGTAAACACTGTTTTCTTCTTTTGAGGATATGCTGGCTAGAACTGTAGCTAAATGCCTTCAAAATGTTTTATCTGCGTGATTGCTGAGTCTGCGCTTTTGGATGTGAAGCATGAACGTTTTTCATTTGAAAGCTTTTATTGTTATTGTTTTGATCATTTGGCAATTTTTAAAACAAATCTATAACTTTAATACAGTTCTTGGAGAGCAGCAAAGGAGATGGCACACTCTTTAGTAATATTTGACACAATACAACCAACCAAAGGTAGTTTCATTACAAAGTCCTGGCTCCTGACTGAGTGCTAATGGCAGTCAGAGTCGTATGTGGTATGTGCTGACATGGATGGAGCCCGGCCAGTGAATGAACACAATAAAACAGATAACAGACGGTGCGCACTGTGCTTGGACAGAGCAACAATACTGCTCACGGCTGCAAAGAGGTGACAATACTTCTCACAACTGCAGAGAGGTCAGAGGTCTGAAAATCATCCGATCAGGAGAGGAAACCCGGTGATGTGTATCACTTTTCTGCAGCTCAGTTCTGATTCTGAGGCCCTGTGATAAACTGGTGACCTGTTCATGGTGTACCCCACCTCTCAGCCAATGGTAGTGGGCAGCGAGAAGTGGAGTAAGCAGGTGTAGACAAAGGATGGACGGCTGGCTGTTAGCACTGACTCAGGAAGCTTGTCACAGTACATAATAATAGTTCGGTCACCAGAGATGTGAGTTAGGATAACACAGAGATTCTGACTTCAACTGTTTTCAGTTGAGAGATGGACAACTGTAGCCATAGAGAAACAGCCACGTTCAGACAGTTGACGTGTCTCACTCAGTAAACAAATTCTCTGAATTACATTTAAGGAATCTGATACAGTCAGCTTATAGATGAAAGTTAGATTGACATTTTATGTTAGCCCTGTGAGTTTATAGATTCATTTACCAAAACAGTGCTAGTTTAACTGGTAAGGAGGTAATCATTGACAACCACAGAAAAGGCCTAGAACTTTCTTACATAAGGCCAAATATTGTTAATATTGTTAAAAACTGAGAAAATATGTAAAGGTCATAGTTGGCTAAAAGTAATTGCTTACAACTTCGATATAACTGAAAAACAATAATTATGCATAAATTAAGTCCTAAAATGTAATGACACATCACATGAACTGAGAAAAGAAACCAGAAAAGAAGTTGCTGAATAACCTGGGGAAGAAAAACAACATTCCTGTCCTGATCCTCTGACGAGACATACACCAAAAAGCCGGACAGCCCTGGACACAAACAAGCATTATGAAGTGGCAGATTTTGGATTCACAACATTGAATCTTGGCTTCTGTAACCAGACCCAACTCAGAACCACACCCCTGTGTGGAAACAAGGCACATTGGTCAGTCAGGCCATTGCCAGGCATGAGAGAGCTCCTGACTTATGTAACTGCCTTAATGAGGCTCATACGGTTGTTATTTTTGATCCTATCACTACGAGGATCCCATGGTACAGAGCAAGCCCGGTACATAGAGTGCTCTTTGACCCAAAATCACAAGACCACGCGAAAAGCCTTCCTCGCACGAAGCCAACACAGCGGCAGAAATATGTCACTGTTGGTCTGAGAGTGCTGCTCTTTCCCCCGAGTTTCTGATGAGCACCTGCAGTTCAAGCCGGCTAATTAAGAGAGACGCTCCCGAGCCACAGCAAAACCCTAGAAAGAGAAAAATGACCAGGAGACATACAATAAATGTGGCACTTCAGCCGCCACTCAGGTGGGAAACATTACGTAATGCACAGGCGCCGCTCACAGTGACGAGAAGCACATCGGTGTGAGGGCAGCAGGCCGCACGGGACGAAAGTTCAGGTGTCCCTCCGGAGGATAAAACAGAGAATTTGCATGACTTGTTTTCCCTTTCAAACATTGTGTGAAGCAAGCTGACCACCCCGGAGCAACTCCACTACCTCCCAGTCAAATTAAGTAGAGGCAGGAGGTTTGTAAAGGTAAATAAGTAATGCATTGGCCCAATTACACGACTTTCGATCACTTAGATTTGCATGAGAATTCATTTTTAACGCTCATTAGTGCATCACCCTTTTTTTCTAAACAGAATCTGGCGTCTGTGTCCTGATGAACATTCACACAATACGAGCAAAGAAACCTCCAAGTTAAACGATCTGAACCAAACTAAGATGATCCTTTCCCTTTTTCATACGTAATCCAAAGTGAAAACGTGTTGACTAGCTGTAACACCCCCTGACAAAAACGTTGATTGTTCAGTCTCACTGTGGAGCTCACATAGAAACAAAAAAATGAATCAGCTCTGTTTCTCAGCATGACATACCAGGTGAGAAGTTGCCTTTCCTTTTCCTTGGTTTCACAGTGCTGCCTGTCCTCTTACTGCCACAGCACACAGTGAAAGTCTGCCCGGCACAGAGGGCAGAGAGCTGTGGGGACACTGGAAGGCAGTGACCAGCAGAGAAATGTAGCACATGACTGTGAAGAGCTGTCATAATGTGCTAGATGCTGAGCCTCAAACCGGTGTCACAGCAATAACTCAGACAGGTATCCCAAAAAAAATCCTCTCAGCACAGAGAAACTTTACAAGGAAGTTTCTTGGACTTTTTAATGTGTAAACATTAACGTCTTTGCTTAAGTGAAAAGTCAGCATTAGTCTTTATTTAGAGGTCTCTTTCTTCGTCCACTGTTTCACAACCTGAGCGTTGTCTCATTTCCCACCAGTGGCTGTTTCTAACTAACAGCAGAGATACTTAATCAGAAATAGGAAGCCCCAGTAAAGAAAAAAAAATCTACAGGACAGCATTCTGAATCATGAACGGCCCCTCAGCACCACCGGTGCAAACAGACTTTTACATCTGAATAACAACAGCAAGACTTAAATGTGAAGGTTAGAGCTGGAAGTGAAATAAGGAAAGCTCTAAACCTAAAACCTTCCATTCAAACAACCTATTTTATTTCCACTAAAAGCTTTGAACACAAACCTGACCCTTACAATCTGCCCACCAGTCAACTTTAAATCTTACAGAGAAACGCAGCCTCTGTCAAGAACTGGGAGCCCTGTTATCGGACTTAAGGCTGAACAGCTGGATGATTTGACTCAGTATAAGCACACCTGCAATTCCAACACCTGTCGCGACATTTGAGAGGAGACACCTTCATACGAGGACCGTCTCGCACAGCGGTGGATGTTTGTCAAATTCTAACAAAACGTCGTTTTCGCGGAATGAACCCAACTCACTGTAATCGTTTTCTCAGTCGTATTTTTTTTTCTTTTCTTCCAGACAGGCTGCAGTAGTGACAGAAATCCTTCTCATCCGGCAGCAGAGGAATGAAGCCGCTCCGCAGTAGTTGCGGTACGTGCGTCCGCGCAGGCTGCCCGTGTTCTGCAGAAGCGTCCGCTCAGCTGAGCCAGTGGTGCGTTCACTGCGTCCCTGCCCTGCCTCCCCACAGCCATACATCTCATTATGCTGCTGCTGGGGGGGGGGGGGGGGGGGGGCAGCAGGGGGGAGCAGACTCGATGCTGCTCTCTGGAGGCGGAACAAAGTTCGCTTTAACTTCATCACCTTGTTGGGAATAATGAATCACCTCTGTCGCCAACTGCAATATGGAGACATAATACTATAGGCCAGAATTCGCTGTAGCTTGATGAGGAAATAACTAGAATTATATCAGTCAATAGAGAAAGAAAAAAATGGAGTCGCCTACGCATCATTTTGCGCAGTTACATTTAAGAAAACAGACCAGAGGAGATGTCACAGACTGTATTTTCGGTTATCAGCTGAGCCGGGAAGGCCTGGAGCTGAAAGACTGAGAGTCTTCATTCAAGACTGTGGGAATCTTAAAAAGATACGTTAAAAAAAAAATTAAGTCCAGATAGAATTGTTTCATCTCTTTTTAAAAAAAATGTTTTTTAACAATTAGAATGTCAAAATGTACAGTAGAAGCATCATTAAACATTATTAATTCCATTATATAAATCCTTTTAATCCAATGATCGAGGTGTCATCTTACCAGCTTCTATAACCACCATGATGATTCTTAGACAATTTACCATCATCTTGCTGAGTAAACCTTTTATTGGGATTTTTCATCTTCTTCATCAGAGTAAATCAGTTGATTACAGCAGACATTTAACAGCTTTTACATGATGAAATAGCTCCCTCTAGCAGAAGAACAACAAAAATTATATCTCGGTTTGGCACCTTTAAAGTTCAACTAACAAGATATTATTCGTAACAAATATGAATAAGATTTTTAAATAGTTTGTTAACACAGGGAGATTTGAGTCAACCTCAGCCCAAAGTTGGAATGGTTTCACTGTGGGATGCCTTTTTTGTCTCAGAGAATAGTGATCACTTTAACAATCTCATTGAAATTCAGCCAACGTCAATCAGCCTGACGTGCTAGCATGGTAGGCAGAAAGACATTTTGGTAACTGCATTTTTATTTGGTGGTAAAAGAAATTCTTAGTTCAAAAGAAGAAATTATTAAGATTAAGAGAGAGGCCATAAGGACAATTTATTTAAGCTGAAGAGGTGAAAATATGACTCAGTATGAGTCATTCCATCATTCCATTTTACGCTGATTTCAAACTCACTTTAAATACATTCGAATTTACATCTTTATAAGTTTCAGTCTAAAATACTTCAGATCCAAGTTTTAGGCTACAGGTTATGGGGCAACATTACGTTTGCGGGTTGACCAAACAGATGGTCACTTTTTTATTTCTATATCCAGTTTCTCTGAGGAATTTGGGTATACAGTGAGTTATAAAAAGACAAAAGCAACTCTGAGTCATTTGATTTGTTTATTTTGACTCATCCAACCACACAAATTCTCACAACAAGAGCACACAGTAGAAACAAAGTTATTCTCAAAACATTTTACATGAGTTACAAAGCGGAACAAACAAAGTCTCCACCACCCAAGCTTTACAAAGTCAACCTTTTAGAAAAATTATAATAAAAAAGAATAAAAATAATATACAAATTGAAACTTTTATTAATTATATTTTGGAGATTTAGTTAATAAAAAGTAAATGGATACAAAGCCTCTATGTGACCGAGGAGAAAATAATTCTTTTGCTGTTGTTAGTTTTCTTGTGGCCTGGACTTTAGGAAGGGGTGCTGAAGGGCTTAATAAGGCCCAGATCCATGGCTTTGACAAGGCATGCGCGTGCTGCATCGATGGGGTCTTGCCTCTTGGGATTGTCTTCAGCTTTTCCAATCACTGAGAGGATTTCCAGCAGCTCACTCTCAATCAGCTTCTTGGCCAGCTCGCTGTCATCAGCGTTGAGCATGTTGTAGACAATGACAATTCCACGGTGCTGGATGTGAGGGTTGGTATGGAGACATAACCTCTGCAGGATCTCCAGCCACTGAGTCGTCTGTCGGGAGAAAACCGTCACTTGGTCACTGAAACATTTTGGAAGGTAACCCAATGGACTGGACGCTCTTTTGTGATACCCAAGGACTAAAAATAGCTCTTACCACCAGGGTGATTTTAGTGCAGAGCTTCTTCTGAGCTGCGGTGATCATGGCCAAAGCTCCTGCTGCAGCTATCTGAAGCTTGTCGTCATCTTCCCCACACAGCAACACCAGCAGCTTCAGCTTATCATTGCCATCCTCCACATAACGATCTTGAACCTAAAACACAAAAAGTTCAATTTTTCTGATGCAAAAACTGATTCAACAATTATCTTTAGACACAAGCTCTTTTAGCCATTCTCACCTCTTTACATGTCACAAGGTTGCACATGCACTCAGTGGCAGCCAGTCTGATCTTCTCATTCTCCTCAAACATGTGGTTCTCAATCTCTGGCAAAGCCTTCTCTTTCACTATCTTGGTTCTGCAAAGCAGAGGCGGGTAAAGGTCAGTAACCGTTGTTGTGGTAAAATTACCTCAGGGAGGCTATCAGTCCCGATGGCCACAGCGTTACGCACGGGTCAAAAACGTCACCTTAGTTTTTCGCTGAAGGCAGCAAAGTTGGTGAGGCCTTTCAGAGATTCAAAGTTCTGCGCTCCATCTTTGTCTGTGTGAAGAAGGCTGACCAAAGGCCGCACCACCTCATACACCTGCAGATAACAATCACATTTAAGTGCGGTTTACATATGAAATCGTGCAGGGGATGATCAAAAACTGCGGAAAAAAAAACCAACCCCCCAAAAAAAAAAAAAAAAAAAACTGTGCAAAATTATTCTACCTCAAAAGGTGACCTAAATGTGTTCTGAAAAAATATGAAACCGCTGGAAATTTCAATTGCAGATGGATTACACTGATAAATACAAAGGCCCAGATAGATGTCTTACCCTCTCACCGGGGAAGGCGATTTCTGGGTTGGACACGGCTGCTATTTTGGCAAGGGCATGGCTGGCTTTCACCTTTCCGGCATCTGTGCCTTCCAGAGCAAGTGGTATCAGAGCCTGAAGGCACAGGAAATTGTAAATATCAACAAAGCATAACCACCCCAATTAGATAATATAGTATATAATATATATATATACTATATATATACTATATTAGGTATAATTAGGTATATTATATTAATAATATATTTATCTTATATATTTTTGTTCCCTGCACTATCATGTCTTATTTCTCTCACACATAAATCTTCATGAGTTTCTCACCTTTCCACCACCTTGGGCAACAATTATCCCACGATCTTTTGGATCTGCTGCCAATGCAAGGAAAACCCTAAAAATCAGAACAGACATTTTATGACTTTGAGTTTTACATCACTTTTCAATCTTGTCACACATTTACAAACAGATCAAGCTGGAAACCATAGTACTTCATCTCTCTTTTTTGTGTTATCTCAATATTTAATTCTGAGCCAGAGTCTACTTCACACACAAAGTGTTTATCTCCAGAAGCAGGGGTTTCCATCACAGCATGTGAAAACACCCTCCCATGACTTGTCCTACCTTGCCAGCATCTCCTTGGTCTGATCAGTCAAGATGGAGCTGTCTGCTTTGACCATCACCGCCAGAGCTGATGTGACTCCAGCCTTCAGGAGCCTTTTCACTCTCTTCTCAATAAAGTCCTTCTTGTCCTGTAAAGCAGAAAACAATATTTCTAATCTAGACTGTGTTCTTGTACGCTACATAGGGTTCCTGCTCCACAAGTGCTGTGATCAGAATCTCTACCTTACCTTGGGGTGTTGCTCAGGTACATGTTGTTTTGAGAACTTGGCAAGTTGAACCAGCTCGGGGAGAATGTCCTTCTTTTCATAGCAGTTAGTGCAGTTCACCAGGGTGCAAGCAACTGCATACAAGATGGTTTTATCCCTGGACTAGAGAGGAGAAAAAAAAGAATGTTTGTAAATGTCTGAGAGAGAGACCCGCTATCATTATGAAGGCATTCCTGCATATATTTGATGGTGAGCCTTTTGTAATTGACTTGATAGTTGGAATGTGTATTTTTATGTACTTAAATGTTATGGATGAAAAAAGATTCCGCCACAAACATACAATTTCATGTTTAACAGTGTACAAAAATGTGATCATATGTGGCAAAGGCTGGTGATGGTAACCAGATAGGTGTTGCTGACTTTAAAGGGCTCCCATTAGAAAACACAGAAGTGGCTCATTGCAGCTGAAAGAGTAAACTTTTTTCTTTTTATTTGGTACCTTAGCCAGTTCAAACATGGCTTTTAATGCAGGCTCATCCTCCACAAAGTCATCTTTCACATCAGCATCATTTGTCAAATAAGCAAGACCTTCAATGGCCCACTTCCTTGTTTTGGTATCAATCTGAGGGTTACAGAGCCACCTGGGAAAAGGCAAAGAGAAAATATTTAGCTGATTCTGAGCTGTGGCACATTGGTACATTGGTACATCCGTACCCTCTTTGAATGTTAAACCCTCTTTTTGAAGTTGCTTTGGATAAAAGCTTCTGCTAAAGGCATACATGCAAATGGTACAGTATGTGTACCTCGTATGAAAACACCCCTTGCTTAATATAACGCTGCTTGTGTTGTTAACAGATTCTTTTTAGATATTATTTCAATGATTACAGATAAAAACCTTTAACCGTGATGTGTGAGCACTCACTTTCTGCACTGCTTGGCCAGTTTCTCTGTGGAGCCCTCAGCAAACTGCCTTAAGCTGTAATCATCACCTCCAGCTGAACCCAGTTTGCACAGACCCTGTTGAGGACATGAGTATGCATCACACCGCTGCCTGGGATGGTCTCAAAAACCATATCACCGGAACACCTAATAGGCCAAAATCCCTTTTGGGTTGAGCATCAAGCTTTGCTCTGCCCCATCCACTGGACACTCACCACCAGAGCGCGGATTTTGATCTTCTCATTCTTTGTCTTTTTGTAGATGTCCTTCAGCAGCGACACACCGTTGGTGATAATGAAGCTGGCACGGCTCATTTTTGTGGAAGAATGGATCAGGGCTTCCACGGCAACCATCTGGTCCACCTCACGTTCAGAGCCACAAAGGGCCACCATCATCTCCATGATGCCCTGCCTTCCGACTAGAGCATTACCAACATCAAAGGGACCCTGCAAGAGCCCTGAAATGGTGTTGATAGCATGAAGGGTCTTGTCCATGTTGTTGGGGTCAATTTTGGATCTGTGTAAAAGGAGAGAATGTGAAATTACATGTGTTTACAGGTTAATTCTGGTCACCTCTTTGATATGACATCATCAAACGTACTTTACATATTCATCACAAATGTCCCTGAAATTGTCTCTCTCCGGGTCACATTTAAGGTCATCATAGAGCTTGTTGAGGAGCACGCTAGCAATCAGCTGTGTGTTCTCGGTCATAGGCAGCTGGTCTGGCAGTTCGGAAACCTGACCACAAACTTTGAGGATCTTCTTCAGACCTAAGGAACACACATGATGTCAGGGAATCTGAGTGGCACCAGCAGATGGCAAAAGTGACCCGAGGGAGCTCTCTGGCTCACCGTGATCAACAGTGAAGAGGCTCTTGGAGTGGTCTTTCTCTTTCTTGTCTTTGCGAGGCACGTTCCTGGTCAGGAGGTTCAGCGCCTGGTCTCTGCCGTAACCAGACACCTTTGCATTGGCAACCATCTCCAACAGAGCAAGTAGAATAGTTTTCAGGTCTTTGGATGCATCTGCAGAGACACATTATATAAAACACCTCATTCTCAGCCTGTTGTAGTGAGATAAAATGGCCTTAGTTGAATGTGTCAGAGTTAAGGTACAGAGTTATGACGGAATGCTGAATAAAACTTTAACAATGCAATCATGCAAAAAAGTAGCGCCTGTTATTTCTCACCCAAAACCAAGGATGCCTCCTTCCCATATTCTCTGGAGTCTGCTCCAGTAAGGGAGTCATTGATGCACTGGAAGAGGTTGCAGGATGCCAGAGCGATTTCCTCATTGTCAAGTGCCATGATGCTGCAGAGCTTATCGACCCCCACCATGTTAACGATGGCCATGGTCTATTCAGAAGTTTAGAAATAAAGATTGTGTGAGTACAATGTGACAGCACTTACGTCTGTTTTATCTTTGTTTGTTAAATTTGCCGTTTACATCACCCTTTTCTTTTGAAGGTCTCTTGACTCACCCGAGCTTTGTGTCCCGTGCACATTCCTGACAGAGTACGGACTGCAGCTAGGATCATTTCTGCTTTGCCTGTCTCTACCATATTGAGCAGCAGGGGTACACCATTATTCTGGAAGATTCTCTCTGCTCCAGCGTCTTCTCTCGAAAGCACAATCAAGTTGTTGGCAGCCTGG
Organism: Menidia beryllina; assembly: GCA_013363375.1. Classification (NCBI taxonomy): domain Eukaryota; kingdom Metazoa; phylum Chordata; class Actinopteri; order Atheriniformes; family Atherinopsidae; genus Menidia; species Menidia beryllina. The sequence goes on along the minus strand of JABUIW010000162.1, from coordinate 3,144,793 downwards.
AAATGAAAAAGGAAGCACAGCTGTGTCAAAACTTTCTATAATTGTAGAAATTCTATAACAAGCTGACAGCTGATGAAGACTTAATTAGTTCACTCCTTTTCCGATAAAGAAAACTGACAATACATACTTTTTCTTTTTTGTCCTTTTCCATTTCCTCATCAAGGAGAATGTCAAACATATTTTGGACTCTTGAGTCGGTGGAGAATGTCGACTTGAGCTAAACAAAATAAATAATCTTGTAAATAAGACTTGCACAGTAAGTGATATTGAAATGCTGCCACCTTCTTTCCATTGTGTCCACAGTAAAATCCATCTAAATAAACTATAAATCCGGCTCTTTTTTTGGTTGATAACAGCCAGTGATGCAGCTTCCATGCTGCTCTTTTTGCATATGCTGTCTTGATGTATTTACTCTATGCTGACCTTGGACTGAATTTCTGCTCCCAGCCTGCGGAGAGTTTCCAGGAAGGTCTTGTTCTTTGGTTCAATGGTGGCACATCTCTGCACATCCTTGAAGGCCATGTCAAGTTTTCCCAGCTTTTCCAGAGCTTGGCAGCGGCGATACAGGGCTTTAATATCTGCTGCATCGACATCAATTGCTATTGAAAAGAGTGAAAAAAAACTTGGTTTTGATTTCCAGACTTGTCTATGATTGTGGCATTGCTTAAGGTTGTTTAAATTTCATTAGGATCCCTCTACCTTTAGATGCATCAGATGCTGCATTGGCATAATTTTCCTGCAAAAAAAGGACATTATCCAATAAAGTTCTATATATAGGCTGCTTACTGTGCACTGTATGTATTTACTCTTAAACTGCTTACCTTCTTTAGGTAGCATGCAGATCTGTTCCTGTAAATGACAGCCAGCATTTTTTTGTCCTTGCACTCCTTAATGGCACTGGTGTAGCATTCAATGGCCTTGTCAATATCTCCTGCCTGAAAGTGTGTGTTTCCCTCATCTTTTAATTGGACTGGGTCTCCCATCTGCCAGAAAAAGGGGTTATCAGTTACAACAATACCATACAGACCATATGGAATTTTGTTTTCCACGTAAAAAAGAAAAACTAAAAAGGGAAACTTAGTGTTTAATCTTTTTTTTATAATAGGAAAAGTGCACTGATTTGACTATTCTGTTAAATTAATCTGTTAAATGTAAATGTAGTATACTAGCTGCAGTGCAGACAAACACACTTTTGAGTGTGTTCTGGCGATTTCTGGACACAAAAACATTTCAGGTAAGCTTACGGTTTAGGAGCATTTTCAGTACAATTTTTTGCCAATAAAATAAGCAAAATATTGAAATGGAAGAACCTACATAGGCTTGCAATACTTGTCCTTATATTTCACACAAGATCCTAGTAAATCACTTTATGTCATTAAAGGAATATGAATCAATGCCATCATAAAGAAATATTCTTGCTTGAATTCTCACCATTACAAAGCACAGTTCCGCTGACCTGGGTGTTCTGAAGCGAATGGTCACACACGTGCAATCTCTAACTTTACACGGCCTCTTCTCATACCTTATTTGGGCATGGTCTCATTCACTACTGTGGGGCTTACAACAAATGCCACCAAAAGACAGATCTATTCCTACTTCTCTGATAGGCAACTGTCCATTCACCCCTAAGTACCCTCAGCACAACTTCTAAGCAAGAGCAACATTCATGTTTGTGGAGGCTGTACTGTACCTTTATGCTGTGTGTCTAGTTTTATCTTCCTTCTCTTCGTCGTGTCTTCTCAGTTCTCGTTCTGGGTAGATAATCAGGACCTCCGGCCAGTGGTACTATCACCAGACTTCTTCTGTCTATAGTAACCTTCCCCCCACTAACATCTCACTTTATATTTATAGTGGATCTCAATGAGGTGGGACAGAGCTAAGGTCAACCATTCGTGACACTGAGGGGTTCCTTCTAAAAAGACACCCCCCCTCAGAGATATAGCTTCACACTTCAGATGATAAGAAACCATTACGGCCTGGGTCATTACAAATATAATGACAGTGGAGGTGAATTATTCAAGACTTCAAGAGCTAAACGCTTTTTTGAAATACAGTGTGTTAAGTTTTAGAGACCCCTCAAAGATGGTCCGCTCCTGATAAGGTCTATTTAGGGCTCAGACAGCTGAGAACTTAGTGGCAAATGCAAGATGTGCCTAGAGGGGGAGTTTAAGGGGGCGGGGGTGGTCACGCTGCTGGGGAGGGGGTGACAACTGTGGGACCACAAGAAACTGGTAGCTTCTGGAAAGAATATGATCTCACACATCATGATTTTCATTTAAAAATTAAACTTGTGATTGTAAGGGAGCAACAAATTGTTTTTATTTCAGCAGAGGAAATTAGCTACAGGGAAACCACACATAACGTGTGCACTACTTGTGCCTTTGGACATGCTTCATAGACAAATGTTTTAGCTCTTTTCTTTGATAGAAACGTCATTTTCCTCTGATATGATGCCTAAACGTCACCTTTCCATTATGTACTGAAGAAATGGAGAAATCAAACACTGTACAGAAAATGGGGGAGAGAAAAGGGCATCTCTGTTTTTGCAAAGCAGAACAGAACTTTTTCTCCTTCTCTTTGTTGGATTTGCTGTGATAGTGTCAGTATGAATTAACTGAAATAAGTTTGATGTTTTATGTTGCAAATGTATGTGTTCAAGAATGTAGGAATATAATAGGTATGAAGTAATAAAATCATATTGCCACAAGGTGGTATCATCTGTCCATTCATTTTCTGTACATTTTCCACCGACCATTATTTTTGTCATCTATCCAGAAATATTTGTAGTTTGATAAATAAGTAATTGAGTGAACAATCAGAATACTTTTGAGTGAACACATTAAACATCCATCATAGCTGCTTATTCCCTAATGGCTTCGCGGGAGCACTGGAGTCTATCCAAGTAGTCGAAAGGCAGGGTACACCCTGGATGGTCGAACAGTCCATCGTAGGGCCACACAGAGACACAGAAAGACAAACAACCACATCCACTCCTAAGGACAATTTGGAATGTCCAAACAACCTAACATGCAGGACACAAAGGATGGTTGTGTGTATTTTTACACGTGGATTGTATTTGGATTTTGTTTACTCACCTGACACTCAGATTTATCATGAACCTCAAAAATATTACACAGCATTTAGGGCTGCATTTTTAATTCAACAGTATTGCTTTTCTCTCCCACTTATTATCCCATTATAAGATACTATCAAAACGCAAATATAATAAGTAAAATGGTTGGTATTAGTACAGGCATGATCATCTAAGCAGAAAATCTTTAAGCCTTAGAAAGGAAGGTGTTTTATTAGGATTTATATGTTTACATCAGTAAATATGCATTGTGAGTTGGTTGAGCTTGATGCACTGTTGATGTCCATCAAAGATCGCTTTGGATTTCACTATTTTGGTGGAGTAGTTGCAGGTCTTGCTAGTGGCCCTGTCGTAAGGCTTATTGAAGCAACATTAATCAACACACTGCAGACATTTTTGCAACCGTCTTTTGTTTTGAAAATCCCAGACCGGAAACACTTTGTTGTTCTTTGTTGCTACGTAATCTACCTCATTCTGTTGGCTGCATCTTCCTCCCTAACCAAAGACTGTCGAAGAGGCTGCATTTACCCGGCTTATGATAAGTCTCTAGTCCTGTATTTGTTATTCTTTTTTAAGGGATGTAGAATGGCGTCTGGGTTTGGGAAGATAGTCGTCGGTACTTATGTGGAGATAAAGCGGAGTGATGGTAAGTTTCACTCTGTCTGCTGTGGGTTTTTTTTCTGTCGCACTGTGTAAGTTGTTCAGGGATCATTGTTGTTGCGGTGCTGTTGAATATAGCAACCGTTGTACCCGGCCGCAAGGCGCAGCGTTCACGTTAGCGTCAGCGGTGTTAGCACAGCAAGACGGTAAAATGAACTGTCAGGGCGGAGAGTTTCCTCATGGCCTTGGGGTTTGAATGGGCGCTGACCATTGTTAGCAAGCCTCTATGCGAATGTAAGATATTTCTGGGTTTAGCTTCATAGTAGTATCGTTCGATAACAGCATTTGCTACCATTGTGACCAGAACAAAGCATAATAAACATTTAACCATGTAGTCACCTCACCATAAAAAAATAATTTAATTAGCTCTATTTTTTAGACTAGCCTGGGTAGCTTAACATGCAAGTTAGCTTACTAATGTTAGGGCGACGTTAGCGTTAGCTTTGTGGCTAACAGTCGTTTCCCGGCTTTGTAACAGCAGGGAATGCTGGAGTGAAACTTAACCGACATAAATCTTTCCAACTCGTATTTTTCGCCCCATCTACAATCATGGCTCATGTGATCAATGTTTAGGTTGTAAGATATATCCTGAGCTATCCTATAGGTTGTTATGGGAACCATTGATTAGCTTAAAAAATACTAAACCGGTTCTCTCGATATTTGTTATGCATTAGACTGATAATGCCAAAGACAGGTGTGTCCCAAGGATTACATCATTTTGGCCTTGAAGATGCAGGCCATGAGTGACGATATTAGTTACATTTTTGGATAATGTCCTTGCTAACTCTTAAGTCATGGTTATGATGCATATTGTGACGTTCAAATATATATGTCATGAAGGAGATAAGAAATGTAGTGACCAAAGCACCTGTGCCAACATTGTGCTTTTTATAGAGGTACTGCATAATGTATTTGCTCACAAAGAAAATGGGATTAAAATGCCCTTACTTAAGCTTCAGTTGTTTTAAAGTATAACCAATGAGTTGACAACTCCTCTCTGTGTAAATTAGCTTTCCTCTGCCTGCCCTGAGTATTTGTTCAGCTTTTCTCTTTTGGGAGTAAGTCAAACCAGGACAGGTACATTAGTCTAAATTCTTTGAGGCCGTCCTTACTAAAGTTCACAAAGTGTCCTGCTGCCGCTCAGAGATGATGTGCTTCATTACACTCACAAAACACCAATAATCTTTTTTTAAACTGTGGAAGATGAACAGCAGAAAGCTGTTGCCAAACATGACATATTTGTCAAAAGGTGTAATGAATAAAAGTCTCCATCATCTGACTCATTTGTTACAAGCTGGTAATCAGTGAGTTGTGAGAAGTGAATTAAACGCACAGCATGACCAGAGAGAAAATCTGTTTAGTTTAGTCAGTTTTCTGTCAGCTGGTGCTGAATCCAGAGCAGGGATTGCCCTGTCGCTGGGGGTGGGTGGAAGCCTGGTCCAGATTCAGGCTATTAGCCACCTCCCCATCTGTTGCAGCCAGATCCTTGAATTCTGCCAGACATGCCCCCCCCCCCTCCCATAACACTTTCAACAAGACATTAACATCTGATTGGATAAAGAAGAGATGTCAAGAATCCAGGGCAGGGCCAAAAGAGAAAGAAAAGTGGAGGAAGGCAGCCCTCTCTTGATGTGTTCAACTAACACGTGAGATCAGTGTCAGATAAAAACAGATGAGCTTGTGGCCTGATGAGGCTCACTCCAGCTTTCAGAGTATATGTGCAGACAGGGACTGGAAAGTAGGGGACAAATAACAGATACTGTAATCATGTCTTAGCACCCTGGATGTTGAATTCTCAGCAAATTTGTATCGATATGTCGATAGAGTTAATTTTTGTGATCCCATGTAGCCAAGCGACAGAGACGACACCCCAGTCCATTCATGGTGATCTCTGTAGATTTTAACCACACCTCATTTGCAGTACTTCAACTTTCCAAGTTTGCCAACAGTTTTTATGAATATCTCGTCATCTTTCAGTATGAATGATTTATATTTCAGCCTTAAAATACTCAGTGGGAATCACTAAGGTATTGAATTATAAAAGCAAACACATACATTCTTGGTCCTGTAGTTACTGTTGAAGGTGAAGTAGGAGTGTGTCCTGTGGTCTCTAGGCCTCTGACATTAACAGGTTAGACTGGCCTTGTGTAAATGTTGTTGCCATGTTATGGAGTTTATTTGCATCTGCGTTCACGTAGTTTGTGCCATTAATTAGCAACTCTGCATGCTTCTATCAGTGCACTATTCTTTAATTCTGCCTTGAATGCTAACATTTAGTTAGTGATGATATTTTGTCACATGAACACCTGGTTTAACAGACTAGGTTTCACTTTGGTCAGATATAAGAAACTGTCATTTGAAGGCCAGTACTTGATACACCAGCTATTTAGTTTGGAGGAAACGAAACGGAATCCTGTGGACGTAAAATGTTTGTAGGCGTATCAGTGTTCAACCCAGTGGAAAGGTGAATGCTAAGCAGATTTAAAGTAGAAAATTGCTGAACAAGGAGCTATTTTACTGGCTGACTTGGATTTGTGCAAGGAATGACCTCCAATGTCAGATTCTGATCAATTGTACCTCTCTGAAGACTGATAGTTTTTTATGAAACGAAAGGCATAAAGGCATAGCAGATAATATAATGAAATGGTGGTGTTATTATAGGCTGTACAGCAAGCATCTTTCACAGTACTGGCTGCTGCTTCATACCCCAGAGGAATGCTGTGTATACGGAGAGATTTATGATTTTTAACGATCCTAGCAGGCATAACAAGGAATATTTCCAGTGAATTTTAGTTGGACTCCACTGAGTCTGACTAAATTTAGGCACACTTTCATATTTTGAGAAGTATTCAATGGGAAAGGGTTAAAGCCTCTGGATCTCTTTCATAAAAGGGAATATACTCTGTTTCTTTTCAGATGGATTTTGTTTGTACAAAGACCTCTGTCCAGTAACCAGAGGCACTTTGTGTTTAGAAAGAAGGTCCTGTAAGCTGCTGCACTGGTAGATAAAATAAAAACCTCTAATAAAATGTATCAATGTTTTCATTTCAACGGCAAATGATTAAGAACGCCAACAAAATCTGTGAGGTGCCTGTTGTACAGCATTGCTGATCATCACATGCCGTCATTACTATTAGCTGATGTGAACAGCCCAAAGTGTCACATGTTGTGTGCTCCAATGCTTTTGGAACACACAGTGGTTTGCAGGAAGTTGGTCTACATGCACTGCCTTTACATGTGCAACATGTAATTAACGAAATGCTGTGAGTGAAGCCACAGAAAGGCGTGCTCTGGAACATAACTGCTGATATTAGCCTCACAGCCACCCTCACTTAGGTTTCTTTGTGATCTGTGTTGGTAGCTAATAGCTATTGTCAGGATGCTGCAGTGGTTTGGAGGAGCGTGCTCCACACTGCAGGGTACCTTGTCGACAAAAATCTCCTTCTGTACAGCAGTGCTCGCCATCCTCTTCAGGTGCAGACGTAAAACCGAGGCCCTCTCCTATGTCCTTTATTTGCCCCCCCCCCCCCCCCCCCCCCCCCCCCCCCCCCTTTTTCCCCCCCCCCCCCCCCCCCCACTTCATCCTAACCCATCATTTTCCCAAAGTATCCCTCTTGTGTGTGTCCATTGTAACACTGTATTTTCTAGTATATTTCGAACATGTTAATACTTACATTTCCGTTTATCAGAGGCATGAGCCTCCTCCTGCACAGTTGTGCAGTGAGATCCATCTTGTCGGCTGCAGGGCTGCTCTTTGTTGTCTCCTCTGAACACAGACCCGTCGGTTTCTGCACACAACTGTGCGTAATGTCGTGTATGGTCTGTTTGTGTGAAGGAAAAGCGATTTTGATTTGAATATGTTCGAACGTCCTCCAAATGTGGCGATAGCATCAGACTGATGTTTAAGTGCACCTTGTCTGAAAGTGTTTTTCATGTCTTGTCAATGGATAGTGAGCATTCTCTTTATAATCTTTGCTAACCAATAATGTCTCTCAGAAGAGGCTTTGTATTCAGGAAGGCAACATAATCAATACCCGTTGGTCGTCTTGCATTACAGCAAGCCTTACAGCCTATCACACTCACAATAAGGAAAAGTATTAGATTATGGAGCCTGATCCGAATGCAGGTTGGTAATGACGATTGGAGCTGGATTGGATTGTTCCCAGCTCTGATTTTTGTTTGAATTTCATTCAATTCATCAGACAAGAAATCTTGTATTATTAAAGTGTAATCCCTTAATGCCATCACACAGATGTCTATATGAGAATAATAATCCGGCAGAGGGCAGGTCCAGATATTGGACTCAAAAGATCTTCATCAAAGTCAAACTTGCAGTAAACATTGTGTTCACTCTATTGCTACCTCATTTGATAAATAAATAAATCTTTGAAGATGAAATAACCACAGACTGTTCCAGATTATCCGAGTGCACAGTAGTGGGGGTGTGTTCTTCTCCCACTGTCTGAGCGCAAGGGTTCCATTTTTTTCACGTTGTAACATGTCGAAGTAAAAACCACGGCAGCATGGGTACATCAAATGCTCTGTTAAGAACACCAAAAGCATCTTTGCTTCCTCGTTCCCAGCCTGTCTCTAAATAATGGATATGGAACAGGGTGTTTCCTGGGGCTGGGATGGGAACTTACACTGTGCAGTCAAGTCTGCACAGGCAAACATGGGAGGACCGAACAGGCGTTCTACAGCTGTTATTACTGCATGGGACACAGAGGAGTGAGGAGAAGCCTGCAAGCCAGCAGCAGCTGTGGTGGACTCCTCTGGACATTTTCGGCCCAAATGCCAGAATTTACTCAGATTAGCTACAGCCTGCTCCCTCATTCTCACACAACACAACGTGCCTCAGAAAGCTGCCAGACACAGTACACAAAACAAACTTATTAAATGAAATTCATACATGTTAAGTTCAATTTAAAGGCAAAAAACATTTGCAGAGATATAAAATGTGGATATCATGTATTATTAAAATCTCTGTACATTTAGGAAGTAAATATCACATGCAGGACTACTTCCACACATGTCTGCATAGTTTTTCTTTTTTGTTTTTTTTTAGTGTGTAAGAGTAAACACTGACTTGAGTCCCAAACTGACATTTGAGTTTTCTCTTTTCCAGGACGTATTCATCAGGCAATGGTGACCTCTCTGAATGAGGACAATGAGAGTGTTACTGTGGAGTGGATAGAGAACGGTGACACAAAAGGGAAGGAGGTAAACCGCCATTTATCCCCACTCAAAAGCCCATACACCGGCAGCCAGACGCAGGTTTTTTTTTCCACAGCAATGAATAATGTATTCAGAGATGTTCTGGAGCTGGTGCGGTTACGCAACAGCCCCACCACACATGGCCCTCTGCAAGCCGGTGTGCACACCCTGTTACTGGGACCGCACACCCCATTGTACAAGACTCTTCGAAAATGAGCTGCTGCTTACTCTCTTTTTTTCAGGACTTCACTTTAAGTAAATGAATAAGAATCCATTATTTGTTTGATTCTTTTTGCTGTCTAAACATGCATTGCTTCCACGTTGGCTGTTAGTTGAATCACCGCTTTGATGTTTCTGGACAGATTGACTTGGAGAGTATATTTGCACTTAATCCAGATGTGGCCCCAGATGAAGAAATTGCCCCTAGTCCAGAGACACCACCCCCTCCGACACCCACAGGTTTGAAGAGCAACAAAATTGCAAAGGTGAGCACTGCTGTCATATTTGCTGCTTATAAACGTCTTGTCCACTGTGAGTGATGAGACTTACTTTTAAGTAAAATAGTTTGTCTAAGAGGTAAAATATTGATGTTAAGGTTTTGCCAATACATGATTTTTGTAATTATACACCCTGTTTGATTCAGTTGCTTGGATGCTTTGAGTGTGTGACGTATATCAGGAGATTATTACATTTTAGCTAAAAGTCTGTTTTTATGTCTTAAAATCCCAATCTCTGGCATTTTTCATCAAGAAAAGAGACAACTGTCATTTTCAGTTAATAACCAAGGACGATGTTTAGATGTTTTATTTTTGAAGATTTTTTCCTTCTTGGAGGGCAGCTGTGAAGTGCAGTGGTAACATCTGGAATCCCCCAAAAAAACTAACATCTGTCTGTTTTTTCTCCTTTTCTTTTAGAATCGACGGACAATAGCACCTAATAAGAATGAAACTCCGTCCAAAGACAATAGAGGTTTGCCCATTAGTATTTTGTTTAATACTAAGACAGGAAACGCAGCAGGAACCTGTTATGTCAGAAATATTCACAGGAAATTGACTTTGAAGTTTAACAGGGAGCAGCATTGTGGATTACGTAGAACAGATTTGAATAGGTGTGGGAAACCATGAGCTGAATATTTCACCAGCTGGTTCTGTTCTGATATCAAGATCAAATATCACCTCTAAGCAGCATCTGGGCAGGCGGGTTTATGCATAAATCTATTCTTTTCTTTGGTCACAGCTATTCCCACCCGGGTCCGACCTCCCCAGACTCAGCAGCCGGAGCCAGCCCCTCCTCCCCCCGTACAGCAGCCTGCACAGCCCACCCAAGCCCAGACACAACAGCAGCTACAGAACGGTAATGCAGAGGAGCTACATTTAGATTCAGACATCTGGCCACAAAATATGTTGCTAAATGATCGTTTTCGACGTTCCAGCAGCATTTGTGGTTTAAACGTTTTAATCTTGGAGCAGAAGCATATTTCAGCAGTGTTTTAATCTGTCATATTCTGTTGATCACGTATTTATCACAGAATCCTCACATCAGCTGATATCCAGAAAGGAGTTTGGACAGTTGTGTATGTATCACATGCATGTTGCTCCTACCCTCGGTGATCTATGGTGATTCTACTAGATTTCCCAGTAGAACGTGAGAGGGCCTAGTCTAACAGGAAGATTGTTCATCCAAACATGCACCATCTGTGATCAGAGCTGTGGTGTGGAACACAATCCATCCAGCAGACAGGCTTTCTGGGTATTAGGGAGTCAAAAAAAAGGAACATTTGTGCTGGTGTTTGGCTGCATCGCCTTTTCCCCCCGCTGTGATTTCTGCTGAGTCACGCACCGGCACACACACACGGAAAATCCTGTCGCACTGCACTGTGTGTTGCTCAGATGGCAACAGCGACCTCCTTCAAAGTGCTCCCTGATATTTGATGCTCTAAGAGGGGAACAGAAACCTTCAGTCGCCCCTCCTCACCCTCACCCCCACCCCCCCTTCATTGAGTCCCTATAACATTGAATAGTGATGGTACACCCTCCTCTTATTCTTCCTTGTCCTGGTGCTGAACCAGCTCATCTTCTTCTCCCAGATTAGAGCAGATTTTTAATCCCTCTGCTCTGATAGTCGGGGTTCTCAGGGACCAGAGCCAGCACGGTGCCAGGACCATGTGGCAGGGCTTTTGGCTTGGCTTTTGGTGGGAGGCTGGGACGAATCAGATAATACAGGGTTTTTTTCATATCTGAAAGGAATCAAAAGTGGTTTACGTTTGTCTAACTTGTGTTCTGTAACGGTTACTAATAGTGTGTGGTTGACACAAAACTAACGAGTGGGTGTGCTGTGCTGGGAGCTTTGGGATAATCTTCTGACTGATTGATAATTTTTTTTTTTCATTTCTGCCTTTTAATAGATTAAGCAAAGATAGAAAGAAAGGCCTTCATTGCAGGTGACATGTTTTAGTGAGCCCCATTCTATTTGTTTGATGAAACCAATGAAAGAAACACAGAAGAGTGGCCCGTTTTGAGCAGACTGCAAAGGCCTTTTGTTGGTTATAAATCGGGCAGTGTTTTGTTGGAGACACTGAGTGCCAGCCGCTGCGCCCTGATCTGTGGTCGCATTATCAGTGAGGCTTCTGTTTCACTCTGTTTGGAGGAGCACCAGTAGCCATAAGGTAACCAGAGGGAAGAAACTGGGAAGTAAAAGAAGCCGATTGTGAAAGATAGAGAGAGAGAGAGAGAGAGAAGAAGGACAGGCTGTTGGTGTGTGCTTTTGAGGAGAAGAGGAATCCTTTTTTTCTCTTTCTAATGGCAGCAAGGAGGAAGTCGAACTGTGTGAAGGAAGTGGAAAAATTGCAGGAGAAAAGAGAAAGACGGCGTCTTCAGCAGCAGGAGCTCAGGGAGAGGAGAGCTCAGGTACAGTCCTGTTATTCCAGCCTTTTTTTTGCTTTCTTTCTTTTTGCTTGTTGAATAGGTTCCAGAAACTCATGCCATCTCTGCTCTTTGTTTTCAGGAGGTGGATACCACCATTCCCAACTATGAGATCATGTACATGATCCGAGATTTCCGAGCCAGCCTCGACTACCGGCCCCTGACCACAGCTGACATGGTGAGTTGAAAAAACATTTTTTGTCTTTTGTTTATGGCTCTGAGTGATAATGTCATCATTGCTTTATTAAGATTGAAGAGCACAGAATATGCGTCTGTGTGAGGAAACGCCCACTCAACAAAAAAGGTAAGAATACCTGTGGCTGTGTTTGACGGTGGTGATCTGTTTTTCTACCAAGGTAGATTTGTGACGGGGAAACCTTTCCTCTTCTGGTTTCTAGAGTTGTCTGTGAAGGATTTGGATGTGATTACCATTCCTAGTAAAGATGTGGTGATGGTCCATGAACCTAAACAGAAGGTGGACCTGACTCGCTACCTGGAAAACCAGACCTTCCGTTTCGACTACGCCTTTGATGACAACACAGCCAATGAGATGGTTTATAGGTCCGTAATATAACCATAACAACAATGTCTTTAGTGTCTCTGAAGCTTTTTGTTATTCCATCAAATCACAGCTTTAGCCCTCACCATTTGAAAAAGGCCCTGCCAACAGCGGAGAACATTATGTACAAATATTTAGCAAAAGATGTTGTGTTGGATGCTCCATTAAATCATGTAAAAAAATAATGAATTTAGTCAGTTAATTGAAAAAATGTTGACGTGTTACTGGATTTAAGACACCAGCCTATTGGCTTATATTTCTATATGTCACAATGTGTTGTTTTGGGGGTAAAGTATTGAATGAGTGTATTGTGTTGCAGGTTTACTGCCAGACCTCTCGTGGAAACCATTTTTGAGAGGGGTATGGCCACCTGCTTTGCCTATGGGCAGACAGGCAGTGGTAAAACTCATGTGAGTTGGATGTGACTGAAAAATCAGAAATGGAACCAAACCAAATGTTACTTTTCAGAGTTGTATTAAACTGGAAAATCATTCATCTTCTCCTATACTGTGTACTTTACTTTAGACAATGGGAGGTGACTTCTCTGGGAAGAACCAAGACTGCTCTAAAGGAATTTATGCATTAGCTGGTAGGAGAATAAGATGCCATTTGTGGTGTGCGTTCATCTGCTCTGTTCGTCAAGGGTTTGTTTTGATACGGTGGAATTTGTAGATCTCTCATCTCTTTTTGTGCAGCTCGGGATGTATTTCTCATGTTGAAGAAACCCACCTACAAGAAGTTAGATCTACAAGTGTACGCCACCTTCTTTGAAATCTACAGCGGAAAGGCAAGTGATGGCTGTTTACTTGTTGGCTGTGGCCTCACGGTCGGCACTCCTCGGTGACCGTGCGGTGTGTGCGTCACCAGGTGTTTGACCTGCTGAATCGCAAAGCGAAGCTGAGGGTGCTGGAGGATGGCAAGCAGCAAGTGCAGGTTGTGGGGCTTCAGGAGAAGGAGGTCAAGTGCACAGAGGATGTCCTGAAACTTATTGAAGTGGGAAACAGTTGCAGGTATGAGAGCAGCTCTTTCATTACAGATGTCTTCATTATCTGCATGAATGTCTTCTAATGTGTGTAGACATGCTCCTGGTCACACTCCTTATGCATCGATTTCCTGTGAAACACAAGCAGCCCATCTTACTCCCTACAGCTGTTTTGCTTCTAAACGTCTCCCATCTCTCTACCAGAACATCAGGGCAGACATCGGCCAACGCTCACTCATCTCGGAGCCACGCCGTTTTTCAAATCATTCTTAGAAGGAAGGGGAAGATGCACGGGAAGTTCTCCCTCATCGACCTGGCAGGGAACGAGAGGGGCGCAGACACATCCAGCGCCGACCGGCAGACCCGTCTGGAGGGAGCAGAAATCAACAAGAGCCTGTTGGCCCTCAAGGTCTGTGGATAGCAAAGAGGAGCAGCAGGGATGGTGGTGGCTTGGTCCCTTAGGCCTAAGCATTTCAACACAGATGAATTGTGATTCCGAATGGCCTTCACCCACACTTTTACCACATCATGTGTCTCTCCCTCTGGCCCTTTTGTTTGCAGGAATGTATCCGAGCTCTCGGCCGCAACAAGCCCCACACTCCGTTCAGAGCCAGTAAGCTCACGCAGGTCCTGAGAGACTCCTTCATCGGGGAGAATTCACGTACATGCATGGTCAGTTTTTTCTTTCATCCACACCTCTGATCTGTGCGTGTGCCAATAGATCTCAGTGATCTGTCTTAAACTAGAGGGTCTCCTATTCCTCCTGACAGATAGCAACAATCTCTCCCGGCATGACGTCCTGTGAGAATACCCTCAACACGCTGCGCTATGCCAACAGGTGGGACCGCGCTGACCTACTGCTGGGCCTCTGATACTGTCTGTGAAATTGAGACCCTAGGGAACGATTGCAGATTTGTTTAGTTCCACTGTAGTACCCAGAGGCCTCAGCCTTTGTCGAGTTATCCAGCAGTTTCTACTGTATATTTCTCTGCTTGCTCTGGTTAGATCTCTGACTCTCTTTCTACTCCCTCTCACTTCTCTCTTCTCCTGCCTTTGTTTCCTTCTCGTCTCCTTCCCCCCGCTCCTCTGTGTGCCGGCGTGGCTGCTGCCGCCGTGCAGGGTGAAGGAGTTTGGGATTAGTCCGTCAGACATCCCCTTCTCCCAGGGCGGTCAGGGGAGTCGCCCTGACCACTCGCCCACCAATACCTTTGACTATGATGACTTTGCTGCTACCTCCCCCAGCAGGTCAAGCACTTCTCCAAGCAAAACACCGAACACACAAACTGACCCACACACAGTGCATGCGCCTCATTACATTGTTCATTACTTCATCTGCCATCCCCTGCGAACGAGCCTCTTTTCCCCCCTCTTTTCTTCTTCGTGTGCACGGTGTGACACTCCTCACCCTCCTCTCCCCTCCTCTAACGGGCTGTTCCATCTGCTGAGCTGTGAGAGAGAAGCCTCTCCTTAGTGGGACCCTTTGTCTCGTGTGATGCAGTGTGTCACATCACCCGCATGAGGCTGTGAATAATTGAGGTGACAAGTCAAAACGAGAGCTCGTGGGTCAAAAGCTGACTTTAGCTGTTGAAAACTTGTCTGGGATGAGCGTTTGTTTGAGCCTACTCTCAGCAGGTAATCCCTCTTACAGTCCATGCTGATTAATAAGCACTGCTCCTGGGAGGTCGGGGACATGGTTGTAATCCCTCATCAGCTCCCCGTTAAACACCAGCTCCAGCTAGCATGAAGACTGTCTGTGGATTGTAAACGAGTTACCTGCTCTCCCTGCATGACGTCGCTGCTTTCATAATGCCATCATAACGCACACAATGTGAACCCTTTGGTACGAGGCTGTGTTGGGAACTCCGAGGATGAAAAATTAGAGAAGCTTTCCCCATTTCAAGAATGTCAGTAAATTGGAAGTCGTAACAATAAAGTTGAGATATTATTACTAATATAGTTACAAGTAGTTATTAAACTGTATTTACAGAATCACCTGTAATATATATTCCAATTCCGACATGATTTCAGATTCTTGGGATGAGTTGAAACTAGTTAGACGTTCCATATTGAATCGCTGCATTGCAGTTTCGTTCTTGAAACGGGAATACAAGAAGCCCTACTCTAATTTCTCTCAGTACTCCCAACACTGTCTCACTTTTGAGCTCCACCTTCAGTCTGAGCCTGTCTGATGGAGGACCTCTGGTGTCCCTTTGGCCTGCAGGGTGAAGGAACTAACGGTAGACCCCAACCAGGTGATAGAGGGGGGGCGACCCAACATCCATGCTGTCAGCCAGCTCGACCTTTTGGATGAAGATTGGCTCAGTATGTCGCCGCAGAGGGACGACCTCAAACTGCTCTGTGAGCAGAACGTAAGTCCAGGAAGTCCAGCTCCTTGCATTTTTATGGAGGGATGAAGAAACATTTGAATAATTATTGTTCAAAGAAAATGAACTAAATTAGCTTTTCAGTAAAATGACCTTGGAGAAATATTGCAATTCTAGAGGAGCTGTAGGACCATAGTACTTTAAAGAATCTAAGTTAACTGTGCAGTGAAAAAGAACCATTTCAGTGATGATCTCTGTAAACAAAACTGCCATCTTAATTTCTGTCGTTTTTCCTGCTAACCTTGTAAATATTTCCCAGGAGGAGGAAGTGTCCCCCCAGCTCTTCACCTTCCACGAGGCAGTGTCTCAGTTAGTAGAGATGGAGGAGCAGGTCCTGGAGGACCACAGAGCTGTTTTCCAGGTGAACAGACAGACGCTCGCACATCTCCTCTTTGAAACACTTCCCGTGTTTCTCAGGCAACAGAAACTTGTAGAACACAGTAATCAATGTTTTGATCTCTATTTGATATTGATGAGTTGGTTCCCTTTTTGAGCAGGAGTCAATCCGGTGGCTGGAGGATGAAAAAGTGCTCCTGGAGATGACGGAAGAGGTGGACTATGACGTGGAGTCGTACGCCACCCAGTTGGAGCAGATCCTAGACCAGAAAATCGAAATCCTCACCGAGCTGCGAGGTACGGCAGGAGCACCGGCACACTGCACTCAGAACTCATGTCCTGCTGCTATCTGTGTCAGTATTTGTTCGCCTCTGAATTTAGTAAAGCCAAAGACATCTTCTCTGCTGTCAACAGATAAAGTGAAGTCATTCCGTTCTGCGCTTCAAGAGGAGGAGCAAGCCAGTAAGCAGATCAATCCCAAGAGGCCACGCGCTCTTTAGAGACTGAAGGCTGAGGAGGTTTCAGTGGCACATCCAGAAGCGTAACCACTAGATGTTTGGCACAACTCTAGCTGTCACTAGCAGCAGGGAAACACCGATTAAAGAACTGTCTGACCCACCAACAGACTCCAGGAATCGCATTTGTTTTGATCGCCCTCCTAAAAGAACTGGCTCGTCAATCCTCTTAGGAAATGTAGGAAAGGAAATGGTTTTTATTTCCTTCCATTTTAGTTTTTTTTTTAATGAAGAATGTTTAGTTCCTTTTTCCTGTTCTTAAATTATTTTTCTTTTATACTTGTTTATACCTCTTTTAGCCGGATATTTTTGCCCTGCGTTAAGAAAAGATCTTTAACTGTTTTCCACAGTATTTTGATTTCTCGTAGCTCTGGCTGACATTTCTGCATGTGCACTCTGTAATAACCTATGTACTACACTGCTTTAGGAGTCCTCAGTTGGCGTCGTGAAGTCATATTTCATTGTGATCTCCTCCTGTCCACAAAAACTTTTAACCAGTTCGGAAGAAATCCTAAACCACAGTTCTTTTCCATTGTGTTTCTTTTGCTTGTGTCCCTGAGAGGTTTTTACACGTAGTTTGTTTCAGTTTACGCCATATCATTTTATATGGCAACCGACTAAAATATTCTTACTTCATGTAAAACATGTTTTCCATCCATTTAACTCTTTGTTATATAAAAAAAAAGAAACTAGAAAAATATTAATAAATGTATAGTGAAGACGACTGACCTGCCACTGGTTACGTTGCTCAGTGTTTGCACCGGATGTAATGCTGGATGGAGTAATAAAAGATTCATGTTTAATCTGATGAACCGCTGTGACAATCGGTTACCAAAATAAACGGATTAACTCATTCATTAATGGTCCATACAGCTCGTCGTGGAGTTTTCTCTGGTAACATTCCACGTGTTCGATGTTAATTCAAAACTTTTCCATGTTCACGCATCATTTCATTCAATAAAGAATCCTGTTCATCTCACATAGAAACACCACCAGCAAATGCAAGGAAATTGTTATTCGCAGCCCAATAGGCTTCATGCTAGTACTCTGTTTAAAAAAAAAAAGACAAAAACTCTTCCTGTATTTATTGAGAATATTAATGAAAGCTATAATTAATGTCAGACCTGGATCAAAATCTGATGGCCATGTTTGGACAAAAAGTTCATAAGTACACTTTAGTGTGGAGTAGACATATGTTTGGCCTCACCTTTTTCAAAGAGAATTTTTTTTATAAGGTAACATCCACATTTCCTGTAGATTACAATGATCAGTCAGATCGTTCCCTCAAATGTGTGACGACTCCTTTTACTCAAAGTGTCCATCTGGCAGAGGCCGATGGTGCCCGCTCTTTCCAAGGTTAAGAAGTGCTCAATGTGAGCAGCTCCAATGTGTCACCCTAACAATTGTACTGACAGAAAAGCCTTTTCTCCAACTGGGCAGGAGATGAGAGGGATCAGCCATTCATGCACCGGTGGCTTCTCGGCAAACGGCGGGAGTGGTGCGGCCGGGGCTCCCCGGCCTCTTCCGCCACTCATGAAAAATGGATTCCTGCAGCGTTGAACGCGTGCAGCAGCCTGAGCGCAAAGAAAGGAGAAATCCAGGATTAAACACCGGGCAGTAGATCACATCCCCATAAGGAATCAGTGACCATTCAGATACGGAAGTGCAGCTTACACCATGAAGTCATCGATGTCCATGGACCTGGCCCGCTTCTCGCTAAAATTGGCCTCCTGTAAAACGCTCTCAATTTTCTTGCTGATGCAGAAGTCGGGCGGGACGTCCTGTGGAGACAGAGCAGAAAGAGTGGGAGGTAAAGCTGGCCGGCAAAGCGAAGCACGTGGCCGAGTTTCCCCGGTGCGAGCCGGGGGGAAACGGCTAGCTCACCAGGCTGTGGAGGGAGCAGTGGATTCTGTAGTTCTTCTCCAGAAGCTGCTCCACCGCAGTGGACCTGCGAACAGAAGGCGAGCGTTACGCTTTCCTCTGGACCGAATGGTTTGACGTTCGCACCACAGCCACTCACTTGAAAGCCGCGCTGAGGGTTTTGTTCTTCCGGACGAAGGCTATTCTGACCAGGCCGTCCCACTCCTGCAGAGGAAAAGAGAAAACGCCGAGCTCGGGACCTCCTGTTTCTGTGCGAAGCGTTTAGCCTTTAACTCGCAGACCTCACCTGGAAGTTGACCGGTGGGGGGGGGTTCTTGGGCTCTATCCTGACAACGCTCGACTCCACCTTAGGAGGAGGCCTGAAATTATTTTTCCCGACCTGTAAACGGAAAACACAACATGAATAATAAACGCGGATCCAGCGGGAGAAGGAAGGAACACAGGAGTCAACAGAGGGTCTGAGGACCTTCATGAGATGGTCGACCCGGGCCAGCAGCTGTGTGTTGATGGACAGCCTGCAGTACAGTTTGTCTCCGGGTGTGGCGACCAGACGCATGGCGAACTCTCTCTGGAACATCAGCACAGCACATCTGGACAGAATAGAAGCACAAACGGAAACTTAACACTGAACCCCTCCTCAGATGGATAAATCTTTATCCTCGGGGAGCCTTCTGACCTGAAGAACGGCCGGTGCAGCAGCAGCTTGAAGACAAATGGTGACGAAATCTGTCCGAGCATGAAAAAAAAGTTTGGCATGAGATACTGGCAAGAAATTAATCCGGACCGGTTCTTTATACTTGAGGTGTCTTTACCTGGTAAGGTAAGTTAGCCACACAGACGTCAAAGAAGGGCAGGTCAGTTTTCAGCACGTCGCCGACTAATATCTGAAGTTTGGTCTGCAGGGGTCTGTTGTGGGAACAAGGGTTACAGCAGATCAAATCTCTGCTTTGCATGCGCCTGCCGCCGGTATTCCCAAAACGTGCGCTGCGGCGTTCACTCACGTGCACTGGACTCTTTTCTGAAGTTCAGCCACCAACCTGGAATCCAACTCACAGGCCACCACCTGCAAAAACACCATTTCATTTGGCACAGTGGTTTTTTGCCAATTAAATGCTCCCCTAAACACATTTTTTCTTTAAGAAAAAAGCAACTAACAAACAGGGCAGAGACACTTCTGATGTGACTCAAGTTTTAGACCAAAGCCAGAACCTAGAGGCCAAAAACAGCACAGTGTGACGCTGCTCACCTTCTTGGCTTTTTCCAGGAGTTTTACCGTCATGTTACCGGTACCAGGTCCCACCTCCAGAACCACATCTGTCGGCCTCAGAGCAGCCTGACGAAAAGGCCACATTGTAAACAACAGTCAATTACTTCATTCAGTTATAGTCTTGAAGTTTTTATTCTTTGACTTCTGCTCTCATTACTCTTTTACATTAATATGTAACATCAACATGCCTAAAACCACTTTATCTGAGTTGACTTCCCACTTTAGTTCTTTATGTTTACATCTAATTGTTCTGTAAAATATTTGTCTGGCACATGAGGACTTGCCAAGCACTTCTTTTTTTTAAGTACAGTTGAATGCTGCCCCCTTTTTTTTTTCTCCCTCAAATCCATTAATGTCCTTAACGGGGAAGAGCTCCCTTTTAGTCACATGTGCTGGCAGCTTCCAAATACAAATCTAACCCCATGAGTTCAAAACAAAGGAAAATGCTCAGACTCCCCAGGTGAATAGTAAAGCTGTTGCTTTTCTGCTAATGTTCTCAGGACCTGAACGCCTCACCTTTTCTATTATGCCATTGACGACCAGAGGATTCTTCAGGATGTGCTGACCGATGCCAGTGTTGAACATAATGCCTGCAGCACACAACACAACACTTCTTTGATATTTCTACCTCAAATGACTGTCAAAACTTGAGCTAAAACCCGTTAGTGTGATCCGACGTTTGTTTACACGATCAACTGACTAGTGTAATAACTACTAAACTTGTCATTTGAAGCAGCTAAATAAAAACACTGCTCATACCAGAGCCTCCACATTGACCATTTAGGCTTGTCTATATTGAGGATGAGGTCATCGTACGAATAATAAGAGATTTTCTTAGAAATCCGACTGAAAATGTGTTCCTGAGGTTTGGGGCAACCCGTCTTTGAACGCATCTCTCTCCAGCTGACTGCGGAGGTGCTAACATGCTAAAGCTAAGCCACTCAGCGGAGACAAACCTTGGTTTTTGACCTCTTGGTGCTGCCTGCTCTTCTTCTCAGCCTTCACCTTCGGCATCTTTGCGGGATTATGATGAGGTTAATCAGCTGGAAATCAGAGGTTTTCAGGGCACATCTGACTGAGCTCTGGAAACACGTGTCTTCCTCTTTTTCACTGACACATTAAACAGGATTCACATCTGTTTCCTAGTTGTGTCGCCCTCTAGCGGTAGTTCCTCCTCAAACACAACAGACGGATATTTTTCAGTTTTGTTTATTAGACATTATTGATCAGAAACCTGTACATGGGATCGATTTAATAATTATTTAGTCATGAATGGGAAACTCCTCAAGAGTCATGACAATGTCTCGAAGTTTGGGATCATCCAGCCAGTTGACTTTACAGGCCAAAAGGATGCCCTGAGGAGAAAAAAAACACACACGAAGAAACCAGTTGCCTTTTTTGTCCTTTAAACAAATCGCCTCTAAACATGTTATAGTCTTGTAATCTATCTTATAACATTGCTGCTGTGTAACTTACCCTGAGGACGTTCTGTGTCATCATGGCCATCTTTTTATATTTCTCCAAGTTTGCCTGTCCTTTCTCCAACGCTGCTCTGTACTTCTCTGTGTCTGGGTGCTCCTGTTTGGACGTCAGGTCTTCCATTTCCTTCATTTTCTCATGTGTGAGCCGTTTCATTTCTACACACAAAAAAATTTTTTTTTAAATGTGCAGCTCAATTACTGGAGGCAGACGCTTAAATAACCAGGCTGACAGCATGTACTACATACCAAGTCTTTTCTTCTGTATTTCTGTAATTTGCTCTTGAAGATTTCTGGTTTCCTGTAAAATAAAATAATGAATAAAAACTGGTTTGAGACAATCTCAGTTTAAAATTAGTTATTGACATAAACAAGTTCTTGTTTGTTTTTCAGGGTGATGAAGTACCCCGTTCCATGCGTCTTATTATCAGTCTTTACCTTCAGTGAGAGTTTAGACAGACTTTCCATGTCTAATGCCAACACTTTAACTCCAGACTGTGAGACTGGCAGCTTTTCAGCATCAGCTGGACTAGCTCCAAAACCTTCTGACTAAAAAGATCTGTCTGTCTACAGTATGAACTAAGAATGCCACATCACTGGGCAAAATAAAGCCCGGGTTGGGAATGGCCAGCGTTTTCATTTCAATCCCTATTCTAAAACCCCGAAACAGGTGATAGATGCATCCATAAGAGGACATACTGTACCTGCTGAAGCTGTTTTATGCGTGAGCACAGAGCCATGCAGCGATCACTCACAGCTTTCAGAGCACTGAAAAGAAAAACAAGATCGTCAAAAAAAACAACAAAACCCCAGAAATTAACAGTCGTTTCAGCATGCTGGGAAGTGCCTTACACTGCCTCTGGATCACTGCACTTCATCTTTTCTCCCATAGCATGCCACATCTGCATTCTGAAATACACCATGTCAATCAAACATCTCCCAGATTTACTCAAACTCAACATTTAAGACTTTGAGGTCACGTAAAATGGTCAGGTCATTTAGTCCTTATGGTTTACCTGTGCAGTGCCAGTGTGCTGTTATAATGGACCGCCTTGACCCTTTCCAGCTCACTAATGTAGTCTGGCCTGCAACATTCAACTTTAAAATGTGAGTCAAGAATGAGCTCAATTTGACAACAAAATCTGTGTGATTTAGAATATCATACTCACATGTCTCTCTCTGCTTCAGATGTGCTGCAAGATCTCTTATTTTTCCCTGCAAAGCAATGGCAAATTAATTATTTATGTACGTAAAATTGCTATTATAAAGTGAAAAGGGGACATTTTATTTACCTGCATTTAGCTGCACTTCCATCTCAAAGCACTGGTTGGCCATTTGCTGTTTTATTCTAGAAGTAAAGTAAATATTATCAATTATATGCAGGATGGATAATTAACTGGACATTGCATAGAGGAGGTGAAGGAACCTCAGCATGTCGGTGGGTGAGGCGTCCTTCTGTCCGGAGGACCCCTCAGGCACAGGATTATCATTCTGTGCCTCAGTTTCCACCAGATGATTTAGGCTGCCCATGTTATCAGATGAGTCCATAGGTGGAAGGAGACCCAAACGGTTCAAGTGGGATCACCTGCTTTCAATCTAAAGTCCATAAAAACAGTTCAAATTAAAGCAAAGGGAGACGGAAACATGACAAAAGACGTCTACTTTTTCATAGGCAATTTCACATTCATACTGAAGCATTACCAGCTAAACAAGTTGGGGCATCCAAACGTAAAAATCCAGTTAGTGTGAAATATTAAAATATATATATATTTATAAATATAAAAACATGCATCTGCAGGCCTGTAAGGTATTTTAGGAATATTAGCTTAACTGTCACATAGGAAGTGATTGTAAGGACCTAATCAGCACCTGTTAAAATAGCAATAATCAAGTAGAAAAAAGAAACTTCCTTCGAAAATAAATAAATAAATAAATAAATAAATAAATAAATAAATAAAAGGAAGATATACGAGAGGACAGTAAAATGTTTATATTTTCATTTTTTTGTATCCGTGGTTTCCTCCCAGAGCAGATTCACTACAAATGTCATATCTCACCTTGTTTTTATGGGTGCCTTCGTCCGCAGTGTCTCGATTCTGAGTGGGTAAAACGAATATCCTGCCTAATTTCAAACTAGCTCGCTGACATTGAATTTAAGGTATACTCAAAAAAAACTTTCGATTTTTCTATGCTTGAAACGTGTTTGGTATTGTCATCACTTCATAATGACATCTGCGTCCGTTGTATCACAGAAACAAATGGCTCGTTGAATTTATATATGTTATGAGCCTTTTACGTGCCTCGGACATGTTAAAACAAATCTCTTTGTGCCTTGATTCTCAACTTTTCAAGCGTGGAAGCCTCGGTTTTTACTTTTCCAACTTCTTAACAAACAAGAAAAAAACTCATATTCATATATATAGTAACATAACACTATCTTCTTTGATCATTTTTGCCTTCTTCAGATCAAGTTAGTGCTCGGAATAATAAAATTCCTAGTTTCACTAAATGGGGCATTGGTTTCCAGATCCCGCCAGGAAGTGACGACATGAAACGGTCTACGAATATTCACCCAGCAATATAACGCACGCCCCCCACAGGTTAAAAGCAAGAATGAATGTAAATGTATAAGAAAGACGTCATCCGACAATTAGGATTCTTTATTTTGCAAGAATTTTTAAAGGACCCGAGGTTCCACCGAGACTTGAACTCGGATCGCTGGATTCAAAGTCCAGAGTGCTAACCATTACACCATGGAACCCTGTGGAAGTCATCGTGCTTTGCGTGAAAAGCTGTTCAAAAGCAGTCTTTTGGAAACGATTTCAACTCGTAAAACATGCGATATTGAAGTGCTACTTAGTTTGAGAGGGACATCTGATATGTCATGGATGTGATCATTAAGAAATATGGTTTTTTTTTAATAACAGCAAACATAAACCAAAAAGCTGTAAGCCTCTATGCATAACTGCTTAAACCACACTTGTAATTGTCTTTATTATTGTCAGTACTTTACAGTTAATCTGTAATTCATTCACTATTTGTCATTTCAAAATCCCCCTTCTTGCAGATTAGGTAAAGACATTATTTGCCTTGAATCAGCCACGGTGAGCCAGGATGCAACACATCCGTGAAAAGAAACTACATCAATTCTGGATTTCAAGTTTTTTATTTGTTTTTGTTTTTTTACTCGTTGCATATTGTTCCAGATGCAGCATCCCCAGACATCCTTGCAAAACATCCCACACTGCACCCAGAACGTCAGCGCGTCCTTACGCGCCCCTGCTTAAGTTGAGACCTAAATGCTGCATTCAGGTGCTTTAAAAAAGTTACCCATCTTGATATGCTTCATGTCTTTTTTCAAGATTACACATTGGTTTTGGCTTTGTTTGTTTTTACGCTCGGACATCCTTTAATGTTACAATGGTCACGTAGAATAACGACTAAGGTACAGATTTTTCATGGAGTTTAGTCGAGCGGATTCATGTTGCTGCAGTGTTGTTGTTTTGTGTTGCGTTTTCCCCATTAATTGTGGGATGCCGCATAGTCCTTAAAGGCAGCACTGTTTTGCATATGTGGGTTTGTTTGGACAAATCATAAGGATAAAACATATGGGGAAAAACAGCTAAGGCCGTGAGTCTGGAGGTAAAGGCAGCCTTTCTGAAAAAACTACTGGACAAGAAACATGTTTCCTCCGACACATTCCCTGCATGTGCTGTGTTTAGACGGTGTACGTCGCTGCATCAGGATGCCGCGGTTACTTTGTGACTACAGAGCATGTCTGGGGCAGGGGGATAGAGAATAACGGAACCCAGCTGACCACTGGACTGGGAAGCAGACGGTCGCCCGTCGTGGGTCGGCATGAAGGCTAACAACAGGGCTGAGGACGGCGGCCTGGGATAGACGGGAGGAGGTCCGAGTGGGAAGCAGGTGGGCCAGAGGTGGGAAATGACACCGAGCTGCTCCGAACCCGCAGGCCGAGTCTCCTCCGAGAGATATCGTTGCTCCAACAGTGTCATGCTCACCCCGTAACTACGCCGCATCCGACTCTAGTTTTTATCAGCTGGTGGCTTTTTCTCCCCCTCTCCAGTTTCATCATGTCCTTCACAATGGAGGATAATTTGGAGTCGGGATGGGTAGCCGTCCGCCCGAATGCGTTTGAGGAAAAGGAAAAGCATAAATTGGTTTTTATCGTCGCCTGGAACGAAGTTGAGGGTAAATTTGCCATTACGTGTCACGACAGGACGGTTCAGAGGAGAAGCTTCTGCAGGGATCTGGAAGTGACGAGCCGGGATGGGGCCAAAACAAAATGGCCCGAGAGTCCCGTCAGGGAGAAGGTCTCCCGGAGCCCGGGCAGGGGAGTCTCCGAGGCTGTGGGCAAAGGAAGCAGCCCCAGAACCAAAGCCGAGTTACCGCCGAGGTCCCGGACGGGGAAGACGTCCACGGAGCCCCCTGCGTGTCCGGTCAGTGTGGAGCCCGAAGGGCTGCCCCCCTCCCTGGACCGCCTGGACCTGGAGGAGCTGGACGGTCCGGGCCGAGAGGACTGCAGCTGGGCCGGACTCTTTTCCTACCAGGACCTCCGGGCGGTCCACCAGCAGCTCTGCTCGGTGGACTCGGTCCTGGAGCCCTGCCTCCCGGCGTTCCCGGAGGAGCCGGCCGGGATGTGGACGGTCCTCTTCGGTCCGGCGGAAGTGCCGCAGACGGAGATGGACGAGCTGTGCCACGGCCTGCAGCTCTACCTCGGTCACGCGTTAGATACCTGCGGGTGGAAGATCCTCTCGCAGGTGCTCTTCACGGAAAACGACGACCCGGACGAGTATTACGAGAGCCTGAGCGAGCTGAGGCAGTCCGGGTACGAGGAGGCGCTTAGCCGCGCGACCAAACATCTGCAGGAGGTGAGGAACTGAGTATGATCTGCACATCTGGAAACACTGAAGCACTGCTCAGAACACCTGGAACATATGAACTTATGAACACATTCATAATGCTAGGAAGTTATCATGAGCACCATGACTCCCCACTGGTATAAAAAGGTGGAGAATAATGCTTTAAAAGCCCTAAGGTGTCAGTAGGAATCATGTCCTGACACCAGGAAGCCTTTGAAGTGTGAAACAAACTGACTGATTGGACTCTGAGGAGAGTGCTGGCAGAAAAATTCTTCCATTTATGGCACTGTGAAGTGAGCAGTCTCACTGGATAGACAGTGAGAGAAGATGTAAAACATGTTTTTTATATATCAAACCCTCAGCTTCCACATCTGAAGTGGTCTGATGCTCACACACAGTTGCTCACACAGATCACCTGCTTCAGGTCCATGCCCCCTTTCACAGATATCCTGTTGGTTTGAAAGGAACATGGATGGTATTTTGAAGGTGGTTTTAATCTGATGGCTGTCCTTCTGTGACATTATTTTGTTGCAAACACAGGACACGCTCAGAATGAGTGTCCAGACTGTTTTTTTGTTTATAGTTCTGTTTATTCTTTGTCTTTTCTCATGGGATTTATCACTAGTTTTGTTGCCAGGATACTTCTTGTCAGTACTTAAACAGGACCGGCTTATTATTTTTTAAAACATTTAAGGTCGTACTGCGCTTCCCTCCTGAACCTGGTGCTAAAATCAGCAGAAATTGACACGCTGAGGCAGTTCTCTGCCTCTCTTCAAATAGTTGATGTCCACAAAGCAGGCCAAGGCTGCACAGAGATCATAAAAAGAGTGTAATCTGCCTTTGAATAGTTGCACCGTCCCGACACACCCTCCTTAGTCACGTTCACGCAGAAATGTGCACAAGTCTGACTTTTATGGAAATCGTTACACCCAACCTTCCCAGCATCTTAACCACAAACTCAGTCTCCCTTGTTTGATATATTTTTGAACGAGTGCTGTGAGATGTGAATAAACGTCTGCTCCGCAGTGGCTGAAGGTGAAAGAAGGAGAAAGAGTGGTGCAGATTGGAATGAGAGGAATACCTTTCATTAAACAAGAGGTTGGGTCAGCCTTTTTGCTTGTGTTGCTGCCGGTGGCATCAGCAACATTTCGCTGATAGATGGAAGAAAGGATCCAGCTCGATGGCAGGGGTTTGTAAACGCTAACATCCCACAGAAGGACGAGGAGGGGATAGCTGCACCAGATAATGTCCCTTAACACAGCGAAAAAATGCACACTAGTCTTTTACGAAAGGTTTAAATGGGAGATTTGCCCTAAAACAGAATTATAAATGCTGACATAAGCGGAATTCTGTACAGCAAGAGTAAAGGTTTTTAGCGTCGCCGGCATGCTGACAATGCAGGATGCCCAAAGCTTTTCTTTCTATTTCTATACATTTGATCGGGTTCCCCACCCAAAAAAAAAACACATAAAAATTTTTTTGTTTTATTATTGGCAAAGATTATACAAAGTCATAACTGAGGTGTCCATGAAGTATTAGAGGTAGTAATTCAAAGCTTGTACTAAACTCAGGCTTTGCCACAGTCGTGGAGACCAACAGGGCTCCAGACAGTAAATGCTAACAGCCATCTTGCGTTACACCCCAGCAGCAGTTGGTGATCGATTAGCTGCTCTTAATATAAACAGACAGTACGCTGAAGTTCATTGGCTCTTGTACGGCTCTGATAATCAATTAAGAGATCAATGCATCCTTGACTGGTGGAGCAGTTCAGATATGGGCATCACAGCATTACAGCCTGCCACTACACAGGGGGGCAGAGTGCCATTCACAGTGAGATCATTTGTACGAACGAAAGCAGATATTTTAGAAACAAAAAGAGCATGTGGCTGGGTTATGTTAGCTGATGTGTTGTGGCAGAGGAGCTTCCTCTTTGCTCCACTTTTGGCACCGAGAAGAGCCTCTAAGCTCGGCGGGTCGGTAACCCACATGTCATTCCATGCAGTCGGTCCCACGCCCCCTGCTTTTCACACAGCTCAGAAGCTAAAAGGGAGTCGGACCCAGGACGCTCTCTTCTTCTTTACTTCCTGAGCAGAAACCATAAAACAACAGAACCAGCCTTCCCACCAGTCAGCTGATTTTCGTTCATTTTTCAAAGTGAACCTGCCAGTTTCAGATTTCCACTTTCCCTGAAGATGTGCCCGTCCATGGAATGAAGAAGGAAACACATATTCAGCTTTTTTCTTTTAACCACCAGTGCTCCGTGGCTCATTCAGAGGCAGATGCTGATGGCAGGGGGGTCAAATTTCATACAAATGTCCTGGACTATTGATCTTGCCACTCCATTTGAGGGCTAAGTTAAAAGCTATTTTAAGGGATGTGCTCCCAGACAAAAAAATCCTATATATTGATCTTCTCCTCAAGGCTACATGTTACTCTGCACATTGATTCATGTATAAATGTATATTGAAAGACTGCACTTACTGCTTAAATCATTTACACTTACTCAAAGAACCCTATTGTAACTACGTACTACCCTATATATTTAAAGCAGGAGTAAAAAAACACTTTTTAAGTGAAGATACGTTACACTACAGCATGTTTGCCAATAATTTGGACAATGCTACAGAATATATTGATCATGTATTTTATTTTTGTGTGTGTGATACAGCTGCTGGAAAAGCACAGAACTATGGACAGTATGGTGGAGCTGCTGGAGCTTTACGAAGAAGAGGACCAGGCCTATGGAGGTCTGCTGGAGGCCTCCACACAGCTCTACCAATACCTGCTGCAGCCCTTTAGAGACATGAGGGAACTGGCAATGCTACGCAGACAGCAGATCAAGGTAACAGTTCTGAACACAATGAGGGCCTCCCTGAGTCAATTCTTTTTCTCTGGGCTCTTAGTTTATTCAGCTGTTCTGGATCTAGCCCTGTGTGTGTGTGTATCAATATGTATGCCCATTTATTATGTCATAATTAATGTCATTATGGTATATATAACTACCAACTGATAACAAGGGTTACTATGAACTGAATGGATTTACAGTGTAAATGATTTCATGTTAAAATATAACTCCGTAACTCATTGCAGCACATCTGGAATAGGAGGACTTCAGCAGTACTTTGCTACAAACATCCATCCCCAAAGAAAACCCTGCCTCGTAACCTGTCCGGGAAATGGTCGCTCTCTCAGTTTAGTCCACTTTCCACGGTGTCTGAAACAGTTACACCATGTGGCAGATGGGCTTTGAGTGACATTTTGTAAGCTTGAATGGATATCCAGTTTCCCATAGTCTCAAAGTGGCATGAATAAATGATGGTGTGTGAGGTCCTATAGGTTTACTGCAGGGACAGGCTCACACACTAACATGCAAACTGTGCCAGGCAGCAGGAGAGAAAAGACGCAGGGAAAAAAGTTAAAGCCTGTATTTGCGTGAATAAATATGTATATATTCTTTTTTTCATCACTCTCCTGAAAACTTTTTCACAAACCAGAGATTTGGTTTTATAAAACCCATGCTAAGCATATCCACTCAGGCTGCAAAATTGTCAGGTCCCACCGAGATTTGAACTCGGATCGCTGGATTCAGAGTCCAGAGTGCTAACCATTACACCATGGAACCATCTGTCAGGCCTGTTAGACGTCAAGGATCTGTTTACTACAAATTCCATTCACCCCCACAGTGACGCTAGTTTCTGGCTATGTTTAGCGTTCTGTGATCTTCATCTGTGTTATTTTACACTGGTCGCTTGTCAGACAATAATCTGTGCAAGTTCAGAAGCTTTTGTTTGTTATTGTTTTTTTTTCTTGGAGAAATTAAACCAAAATGAACTTGTACTAGTGTGATGAGGGGAGAACTGTATTGAGAGGGAAGGAGAGGACTCAGGATCCACACGTCTACATGTCTTGTGTGGAAATGGTGGAGAGAGTCTAACAGGTCTGTCAGTGAAACTGGGTCACTCACTTTCACTGATAGCAGGATGAATTATAGAAGTCAAACCCCATAGTGGCACTTCCAACTACACATGCACAACGACTCAAAACATTTATCAAAATCCCAAAACCTCTTTCTGTCAAATGAATGGATTAGTTATAAATGGCCCAGTCAGTTAAGTCCACTTAATCTGAGAAAGATGAAGTGAAAGCAGTTAGCGGGAGTCTCTGAGAAGGGAAGTGCGTTTGATCACTGTCAGGCAGTTCCTCTGGAAAGGATTTAAATACAATCGTTATACATAATCCTTACAGTCAGAATTACATGAAAAATGTAGTGTAATTAACTTTGACTCTGTATCGTAAAAGGTCATTAATTGAATATTTTATGAACCTCTTGACTTTAGGCTGAAAGTCCATATTTCAATCGCATTCTTAATTGCTTCATGTAAAGTGAGCGCTCATACCTGTGCCATAAGTGGGAAGAAAAAACAGCTGATCATGTGATTAACATTTTTCAAACAAATAATTTACAACAGTTTTGTAGTTGTGTTCACTTTAACATTATGCTAAAAAGCTAACCATTCAAGACTTTTCTCCAGAGCACATTTCCTCTTTTTTCACCTGTTTGCTTATTTAAACCCAGATGTTAATGCACACTTTTTTAACTCAATTTAGTCATTAAGAATTTTTTAGTGAAACTTTAAAAAGCTATTGAGTCTCCAATTATTTTCTTTGGTGTTCCACTTTAACTTTGGACTGTCAAGTGACAACTATTTTTCTACTGCTCTGTTAAAAAGTGTGTATTTTCTCATCAGATTTCGATGGAGAATGATTTCTTGGGCCCAAGGCGGATTGAAGCTCTAAAGAAAGAGGACACTGACTGGCAGAAGAAAGCCCAGGAGGCGGTCCTCAACATCCAGGAGTTTACAGTAAAATACTTTGAGATCACTGCCAGAGCCCAGAAAGGTACTGTTACCCGTTACTGTTGCTGCCAGTGTCAAGTCAATAAAGCAGCGGAGGAATCACACACACCACAACGACACACACTCACTTATGTAGTGCTATTGACCTGTGTCTGTTTTTGAAACACAGGGCTAATCTGATTTTGTGTTAATGAGACACTGTAGACAGCCATGCTTTGAATAGACAGGGGAGAAACGAGGACGACCTATTGATCCAACATTTGTGCCAGCTTATTCTGCCTGTCAAGATAACTTCTCAATGTGTCCCTGTTTACGTCAGTTTTCCCTCCACCTCTGACTAATCTATCTGACAATTAATCACCTCGAAAATAAAAAACAAAAAACTGTGACTTTAAATGCAAGGGAAAGAAAAAAGATGTAATATCCAAGTTTCCAGTAGATGTCCCTCTTTATATTAGTGAAGCTTTCGCCCGCTCTGAAGAATTCAGCTGCCATATCAAAGGGAACAGAAATGGTGGTGATTTGCCCACTCAGCGTGTGACGCAGTCTCACATTCAGCCCTGTGGAAGTTTCACTTCATCTCATTTCACGTGTGTCCGTAGGGGTGTATGAGCGTATGAAAGTGGACCAGAGAAAGTTTGGAAAATCTTCATGGGCAGCCGCAGTGGAGCGCATGGAGAGGCTGCGCTACTGCGTCGCCAAGGAAACTCTGCAGCTCCAGAGAGCCAAGGAGATCAGTCTGGAGCAGAGGAAACACACACTTCGAGAAGAGGTTTGACAGCACACTCAGCATTGTATGAAACAAAGGCGTTGTACCTAAACACACGTGCATTACTATTGTTTGGATGCGTGCCCTCAGATGCAGGATCTGTGCAGCAGTGAGGATGCCATGGCCCTCTTAGACCACATGGAGACGCAGTACTATGAGCTCCAGCTCCAACTGTACGACATACAAGTGGAGATCCTGCAGTGTGAGGAGCTGCTGCTCACTGCCCAACTCGACAGCATTCGCAGACAGATGACAGGTATTTACAGCATAGAGACTCTTCATGAACAAAATTTGCTAACAAGATAAACTTTTCAAGTTTCAAGTGATCCATTATAAGAAAGCTCTTCCTATTCGATGAAATACAGCTCCGTCTGCGTTTCTCTTTTACTTCTTCCATCACTGTGAATGGGAGTGCCCACTTAAACAGCATGAACATGCAGTAGACACCTTTTTTTGTGGGTCTCTCAGGATATCTGATTGAGGAACTCTAAACAGTAGAAATAGAAGCTACTGCAGCAGATTTGCGCTTAACTTTTAGCTCTACAGGACAGCAAATATGTGTGCGGCTATGAGAGATTCAGAGGGGCAGTAAGAGCTGGAAAAAACTGCAGTGTCTATATTTTATACATACATACATCTTTTAAACATAAATTAATCCGAAAGGAATTGAATATTTCCATCTAAAAAATAGAGATTATATTAAAGTCCTAACATGCTGCAATGTGTATTTGTGCTTTCAGAGCGACAGGAGGAGGTGGTGTACTATGACACTTTTGAAAGTGCAGATGACATAACAGAGGATGATGCTGCCGAGAGAGAGGAGCTGCGCAGACTACAGGTCAGCGCTCGACAGCTCGAGGCAAGAAGAGGACGCATCACTGCCAAGCGCTCCTACCTACGGAACAAAAGGGTGTGTGTCTCGTCCACCCTCATGTTTTCATTTCCAAAGTGCTACTCCAGGTCCACGGCAAATGGATGCTGCTCATTATCTAGACTGAACAGACTGTAAAGTGTTTGGGGTTAAAAGACAACACAGAGCACTGTCAGATAGTCATTGTTCGTATTATGCAATTTGTTTGACTATGACTGTCGAAATGAAAGCAAAAGTGAATGGAAATAATGTTCTCCTGATCTGTCACTTCAGCAGAAAGTCTCAGTGTTGTTGATACTGAAGTTTCTGTCTAATCAGTTTTTTTTTTCTAGTTTTACTGTATAATTCTCCTCTTTATGCAGGAGATCTGCGTATCCAACCACACACAGAAGCAGCAGAGACATCAAACCATCCCCAAAGGCGCTTTGTCCCACCACATCTTACAGGTGGAACTTTTTTTCCTGTTTCTATCTAAATGTCATGCACTCTATGTAAAAGACAGGGAACTCTGATAGTTACATTACATAGTTACCTTATAGTTACCTTATACTCAGCACAGGAAGTCTAATATTTTCTGTGGCTAAATATATTTCAGCTTAACACTGAGGAGGAAGAGGATGAGGAGATGAAGAACAGCAGAGTAAGTCAGGAGAGGCAGAGAACTCTGGACAGGCTCCGTAGTTTTAAGCAGGTGCGTCCTCCTGTTCACAGGAACCATCTCAACATGTTGCTCAGTTTTCTTGCTCATCCCTTTCTCCTCATGTTTGCCACCCTAGCGTTACCCCGGTCAGGTGATCTTAAAGTCCACTCGGCTCCGCGCCGCTCACGTAAAAAGAAAAGATCGAGGCAGAAACGTGGAAATGAGGGAGGGCTTTGTGGTGTCTGCCGGTGTCCACACGCAGGGTCAGCCGCGGTGTCTCAGCACCAGCGTGCAGACGGACCCCAGCGCCACCCTCACCACTCAGCCCGTCGCCACACTCACAGCATCAGTTCCTCCTCTGCCTGCAGCCAGCCCCGCAGACTCCTCCTGCTCGCCCTGTTCCTTCTCCTCACTGCTGGCGTCTCCTCTCTCCCCTCCGCCACCGCCACCTCCTCCTCCTCCCCTTCCAACAAAGGAGGAGATGTCCCCCTTGGGGAGCCCCGGCAGGCCAGGACAAAAGAGTGCAGAGGAGGAGCTGACGGTCTCCCCACTCGGGCCGTTCATCCCTCGCTTTTTTGACAGCAGCCAACTGGTGAGTGCACGGAAGAAGCTGAAGAAGACTCCAGAGTTTGACGCCCACAACAGAAGAGGTATTGGTAGATTTCATTTAGCTTGTTTTATACAGTATATATGTATACTTTATATCACACAAGTCCAGTGTCCTTTTAATGCTCTCCCCTCCCTGTACACAGTGAGCTCACCCATGGATGAGGTGCTTGCCTCCTTGAAGAGAGGCAGCTTCCATCTGAGGAAGGTGGACCAGCGCTCCCTGCCTCCTGCCAAGGGTGACGATGACCCCAACAGCATTCTCGCTCAGATACGCAAAGGGGTCAAGCTTAAGCGTGTCCCCTGTAAAGACAGGAAAGACCAGAGAGAGCTTTCCGCCTCCACTGACCCTCTGACCAGGAGCATCCACGAGGCGCTGCGCCGCATCAAGGAGGCCTCGCCGGAGTCTGACTCAGACGATGATGGGTTTGCGGGCCCGGACTGGGAAAGCTAGGGTTCAAGGCTAATCAGACAACACACACACAGGCGACACTAGATACACCGTGTAGCACTGCACTGTACAGGTAACAATTACTCACGCACAGCCCAGCTGCACTTGTACCTGGTGTTAATGCCAAGGCCAGGGCCATAGCAGTTAGCACCACATTTTCCAGAGGTCTTTGATTAGTCCTTTTCATTTGTTTTTCACTCTGCATTTAATGTCACTGAGGACTTAAGTCTTTGTTTTTATTTCTACTGTGTGTCTCTGTGGTTTTGTTTCCATAACTGGTTTTTGTATTTTATATTTATTTTCTATTTTCTATCAGTTGTACTGTTGTGCATTTTTCATCAACACCTTGCACTGACACTCAATGAAACTGAAAACTCTGTATGGAAGCGACTTATTTGCCAGCTGCTGGGTCATCATTTTCATGTGAGAGCAGGAATGAGAATCTGTAACTGCATCAAAAATATGTGGTCACTTTGGCTGGTGATATGGGGTCTTGTTAGAGATTTGGAATCCATTAGGATTACACAAATCTCCAAACTGGCATCACTGGATTTATGGTCCAGATTGAAAACATTTATACCACCAAGCATCATTTCCTTTCTGACTGAGCCTACTTCTAGTGCCCATCTCCTCTCTCTCATACAGTGTGTCTCACTGCTAACTGCTGTTTGTGGATCCAAACAAAATACTTCAATCTTTTAGTCTGATTAAGCCCCTCCCCCATCCCTGTTCCATTCCAGCTTACGCCACCCCCAACTCTCACCCTTTATCCAAATGAGGGAATATGTATCGACCCATCTGTGAACCAGCAGTGGATAGAGAGTACAGTAGACTGATCATTATCTGCTAAATCTCTAATCTAAAGCTGGTCACAGGGTTTCAGAGCTAGCTGCTGGATCAGTAGTCTTTGTCAAGTGTGGGCAGAATTGGTTGGTTTTTCCCAAACTTCTAATGGGGGTTAGTCACGGTAGAACAGTAACAACAAGTCACGCTTCTTCTAATGATGGATGGTTTGTGGGAGGCCCGGTTCTCTCGGTGTGGATGGGAGACACCGTGGGCTGCGGCGGTGGTGATTGATGCGGCTCCTCCTGCCGTCTTATTCACTTCCTCCTCCCGTATATTGCATCTTTTCTCATTTCTCTCTCTGCACTCTGTGGGCAGAAGCACACAGAAGGAGGTCTGTTGCTCACAGTGCTGGAAGTGGCTCGCAAGCACATTCACAGCCAATATGTGCAGGGACATCGCAGTGGCATTCAGTCCTCTCACGGCTTCTGCTTTCAGATATTTTTCCGGAGGATGTCGCAGCACTTTCACCATACACACTTTCTGAATCGCTTGCCGTGTTATATGTGCTGAAGCACATATATATGAGTAGTTAAACGTGTAAATGCACTGAATAGCTTGTGGAACTTGACCTAAATATGTATGAGATAACAAATGGGTTGCAGAGCAGCACAGAAATTCACAAATTTGCCTCCAAGCAAAAAGAGGTGGATTCATACACTAAGAGTGTGAGGCGGCTTCATCGTACACTGTGTTAAACAGCTTTGATGCTTTTTCCCCAATGCTTGCGTTTGAATTACTTTGTGGAGTCATTCTGAGGTAGACACTAATAAACACACTCACATTACACTTAAACCGCAACCTGAATCCTTGTCTGTGACAGTAAATCGTTCATTTTTTTTGTTTGCTGTGATTGTAACTGTCAAGTTTTAGCGGCAAACAAAACAAGACTAAGCTGTTCTGAATGACCATTTTCATCTTTCATGGTTTCAGAACGCACTCTGTCCAGAGGCATCGCAGAGGCTGGCTGGGTTTTTAAGGAGCTCTGATTTGTAGCCTTTGGCTGAAACTAGTGTCATCTAAATATCATTTTCTACCAGACGTATGCTCAGATTCTCCAGTTTCACTGATATGAAATCATGCTCTGATGACACATGGCAATCCCTCCAGTTTTCAAAACTCTTTTTTCCATTTAGTTTGTCAGCAGAACGCAGCTTGAAAAGTGTCACCGCTAGAGAGAAGGTTTATTTTTTACCTGTGCACTGGCATTACTTTAAGAATCATTACAAGTCTCTTCCGTAGAACCCTTATCATGTAGCTTGAGACAGAGATCCTGACCCTGACTTGTAACTCAGACCAATCTCTGACCTTACTTGACCTAATGTTACTGTAACTTTCCCCAGGACATTTGAGGTACTCTAAACATTTGTGAAAGTTGGTTCAGAAGATGAGACCCTTAATGTAAATATGCATTACATTTAAAAGCTTTCCGAATATCCTTTTTTTCCCCTCCAAAGCATATCCAGCCAAATCATTTAGTTTTACATTAGCGTCTGAACCTTTCCTGTATGGACCTGTAACCTGGACGGGCTGAACATGTGAGCCTTTGTCTGAATACCACTCAGCCCTTTGAGACAATGTGCAATATAAAAAAAAAAAAGAAATATAAGAGCGGATTCAACTGTTTCATGGGTGGTGTTAAAATGACTACTATTCGTGCAAACAATGGACTTAGAAATCATTTAAACTGTTTTTTACCACATAATGTGTGACAAACTTCTCCAAAAAAAACCTTATGGCTTTTGTCCTGTAATTTTCATTTATTTAGATCTTTTTTAATTTACATTCTTGCATTTGAATAAAACCTTGCAAAGCAGCAGAGTTTGTCTGTGAATAATTTAATGAGTAGTTTGTGTTTGTAAAAAAATCTGGATAAAAGTAGAATGTACACACACTGAATTCTGTGGTCACTATATATGAATATAAAACCTTCTCAGCCCAACAGGGCTGCGTTTGTCTGAATTCAGCAACAGATTTATTCCAGCTGAAGCACCTGATCACCTCTCCCAACACATTTTAATCCATTCACCTGCCGACACACAAATCTCACCAACGTACGAACGTTGTTAGCCTGAGGTACCTCTTTAATGTCATGAGTTCAAAATTACTTTAAATAGTCAAAAATATTGCCAGTCTTCTCATACCTCTGAATACAATAATAATACCTACATTGAAGTACCATAAGTTACAAAACAGGAGAATGAAAAGCTTCTTATCCACTACTGTACAAAGGCATTCATTAACAATAGCATTAATATTAAGGTATTCCATCTCTGTCACTCAACTGCCAAAGTTACACCAGACAGAAAAAAATAAGTAACAATCCCCTTTACATGAGTCTTATTCCGGTGTATTAACCTGTGTAAATAACTACAGAAAGTAATATAAGTATAGAATTATGATGTGCGGATACTAAATGCAAGTCTGTTGAAATATAATGGCATAACAACAGTGTAATGACATAGTGCAAACAGGGTGCTCGGCTGAAATATGACATCAGCAGCACCAAGATACATCTTTTTAGAAATTTAGAGAGGTGAAGAATTTACCGGCATAAGAGCTGTTTTATACAGTTAAGAGTACATTTTGG
Organism: Menidia beryllina; assembly: GCA_013363375.1. Taxonomy (NCBI): domain Eukaryota; kingdom Metazoa; phylum Chordata; class Actinopteri; order Atheriniformes; family Atherinopsidae; genus Menidia; species Menidia beryllina. The sequence continues at coordinate 3,106,996 of JABUIW010000162.1, read as the reverse complement.
TACAAAATTAATAACGCTATGTGTTTACATTGTGTTGTTATGCTTTCTAAATATACAGAGGAGGTTTTCAGTGTTTACCTACAGATAAGATACTGGTGGGTTAATACACAACAATAAGCCACTGCAGGGTGTTACTGCATTTGAATAATCCGCCCATTCATTTACAATGCCAGCATGAGTAGAAAGTTGTCTTACACAGTTTTGTAATCATATTGTCACTATTATATAGACTGTTCAAAAAATAAAATAGAGAAAGGAAAATGAGTATAGTTCTGTATTCAACTGTGAGGAGTGACAATCTGTGGCGTGGAGGGTGGAGTTTTGCAAACATGACGATGACACTCTGTGAGCCCGTCGGGATGCACTACTTCGACCACACAGGGCTGCCACACAGTTTTGCGGTCAACGGTAGTACACTCTCTGCTGGACAGGGGGATTAGCTTAACTGCGTTTCAACTATCTGCATGAATCCACTGAGTAGAGTACCTGATAGAGTTGGACAGAGGTGTCGAATAGAGCCTGTCTGGTTATGCTCAATGTGTGTGTGTGTGTGTGTGTGTGTGTGTGTGTGTGTGTGTGTGTGT